>BSBK01000987.1:1280000-1545000 GCA_027943335.1 Chamaecyparis obtusa | reverse complement strand
ACTGTCATTGGAAGTGGCTTTGGTAGTACTTCACATCCAAAAACTCTAATAACTGCATTTTACTTGTAGTAAAACCATGACCCCCAATTGTGGTTGATTCCTAGCTGTAGGTTTAAATCCTTTGGTTTGATGAATTTATTCTAATTCAAGAGAGGGGTAGGAGGGGCCAACAATAGCACACCCTAACCTGAACCACCCTTCTCAACAACACACAGAAGCAACAAACATACAAAAGTGAGAGAGAGAATGTAGATCTTTCATATATTATCTTCAAATTGATTCATACATGCTAGGTTGTAAGGCCTTCCCAGTTTTGGCCAAATATTACAATCAAGTAAAGAAGTCCTCAAACATGTGAGGATCTACAAATAATCTCTAATCTTCTATCCAAACTGAATCCTAAAACTCTAACCAAACAACTACATATATAAAAGAGGCTACCGAAACAAGTCGGCCTTCAGATCCATAATCAATGGAAGGAATGACCAGATCTAGGTCCACACACTTCCCAATGATGGATACCAACATTAAATTCATGACCCAAATTAAATGCACAAGTCAGCCTCAACAGAAACTCAAAAGAAACCCATCGGTAAGAAAAGCCAACCGAGTGCCAAGGAAATTCACTGAGCACCAAAGATATAACTGACCAACACTGACAAACAAAGGAAACTGAGCAACACTGAACCAACTTGATCAAAGCAAGAAACAAGCAACACAAACAAAATCAAATATGTTTTTGGTGACACATGATTGCCAAGGACCCGAGATGCTCCTGCATCAGACACCTGGGGTTATTTGAAAATGATTCTCTGAATCATTTAGTAGGTATGAGCCAAGCTACATCCAACTCAGACTATGAAATCCATGAACTGTCTTCAATCGGTCTATTTTTCCATTTTACCAGATGTTCCATATATTGTTTTCCTCTTGTATGTCTGCCAATTCTTTGCTCCAAAATATGCTTAAATTCTTCATTCTTCTTCTTAGGATAATCCATCAGTACTATTATGTCTTCTTCAGGTTCATGAAACTAATATAAATTAGCAATGTTGAATATAGGTGAAATATCCATGTCATCAGGTAACTCAACTTCATATGCATTTCCACTGTCAAATTTTCTCAAAATCTTGCAAGGTCCAAACTTCTTCATCTTCAGCTTCCCATATGTTCCAATAGGAAATTTTCCTTTCTTCAAATGAACCATCACTTCATCACCAACATCGATAGCCTTATGTCTTCTTGATCTATCAGCTATGTCTTTCTATTTTTGATTACTCTTTTCCAGTTTAAGCTTCACTTCTTCATGCAATGTCTTCATGTACTCAGCAAATTTTACTCCTTCAACACTTCTTTTTCTTTCATCAACAATGTCTCTCAAATCAGATATACCTCTCGATTGTATGCCATTTACAATCTCAAAAGGTGTTTCTCCAGTACTCCTATTCACTGAATTATTATATGCAAACTCTGCTTGTGCCAACATAGAATCCCAATTACCCAGTATGTCACAAACTAAACATCTCAAAAGATTTCCCAAACTTCTGTTCAGAACTTCTGTTTGTCCATCAGTTTGTGGGTGAAATGTACAACTATATTTCAACTCAGTATCCAATTTTCTCCAAAGAGTCTTCTAAAAGTATCCAACAAATTTACTATCTCGGTCAGAGATAATACTTGATGAAGGGTGCTCCCCTTAATACCACAAACACATAACAGAAATAGAGAAACAACAACAATATGCAAGAACAAAAAATTGGCTTCTTATTATCTCCACAAATGTGGAATTACAAACTTTTAGAATTACAATATGCAAAGCCACATGGGCATTCCCTTACAATATTCTGTAGGACAAAGCCTCAAACCAATACCCAGATCTACTACCCAGAACTGCCCTAGACAACACTACAGGCCTTCTTTATATAGGCATTTTCCACCACCCGAGAAGGTTCCATAAATTTAGCCCTTAGGGCTGACCAAACTTAGAATTATTTTATTTTTCAATTTATTACATCAAAGTCGGCTCAAAATAACTTTTGAAACCTGAACAAAAATTTTGAAGGAAAATTATTTTTCACCATTTTAGGTGACCTGAATTTCGGAGACCATAAGTCATCACCAGTTGACCCAATTGACTATTATAACCTCATTTCGGAAAGGCCACGAAGCGGTCTACAGGCTTGACTAGCACAAGCACCTGTCACCCAAATTTTTGACCTCATACAGGGCCTCTAAAGCCTTCAAAACTAAGTTCAAAGTTTTTGTACCCTACTACCAATACCAAAAATCTTCAATATCTTCAAAACTAGACCTGATCTAGCCATGAAACTTTATTGGCAAGCTAATATAACTAAGATGAACCTCCACATGTAAAATTAGAACATTCTGAGATTGTAAGACCAACTTACTAAAAATAGAAAGTTTCCATAAATAGTAGCTCTACACAAGATAACCCTTATTGAATACAAAAAAAGAAATATTTTTGGGTGATGCAAGATTGCTCTTACACCTAGGATGCTCCTGCATCAGACACCCAGGTAATTTGAGAAGTGACCCCATCACGTCTCAGGTGTGTAGAGGAAAACCAAGGTGGTTAACCTCCTCCTTTGTCAGCCATGATGAATCTTCAATAGGTCATCCTTTGCACTTGACAAGATATTCTTCATATTTCCTGTTCCTTGTGCTTCTACCAACATGACTATCCAGTATATCCTCAATCTCTTTGGTGTTTGAACTAGTTGCTGAAATAGTTCACTGTGCTGTTGTGATCTCATCTTCAACACCTCCCTCATGATACTCTATCAAATCTAAAATGTTAAAGACTAGTGAAATATTTAGCTCAGTAGGTAATTCTACTTCATATGCATTTCCTGAATCATGCTTCTTCAGTATTTTACATGGCCCAAACCTCTTCATTTTTAATTTGTTATATGTACCATCTAGAAATCACTCCTTCCAAAAATGAACCATGACTTCATCTCCAACCTAAAATTCCTTATGCCTCCTTTTTTCATCTACCTTAGCCTTATACTATGCATTCATCTTGGTAATATGCTTCCTCACCTCCGCATGGATGTTCTTCAAATGTTCTACAAAATCCTCAGCTTCAGCACTACTTATTTCTCCTTTATCTATCTTTCTCAACTCAAATTCATTTATTGGACTACTCCCATATACAATCTGGAATGGTGATTTACTAGTGCTCTTGTTGACAAAATTATTATATGTAAATTCTACCTGTGGTAAAATGAAATCCCATCCTATTGGCTTATCTCCAACCAAACATCTCAACAAATTTTCCAAAATCTTATTCACCACCTCTATTTGTCCATCAATCTATGGATGATGTGATGAACTAAACTTCAAATCTATCTTCAACTTCTTCCATAATGTATGTCAAAAATATCTAATGAACTTAGTGTCCCTATCTGAAACTATACTCTTTGGCAAACCATGTAGTCTCACCACTTCTCTACAAAATAATTCCACTACATGAGCAACATCATTAGTCTTCTTGTAGGGAATAAAATGTGCCATATTTGAAAATCTATCAACTACCAAAAAAATTGAATGATGTCCCCGCTGTGTCCTTGGTAAACAAAGAACAATGTCCATACTGATATCCTCCCAAGGCTTCTCTGGTACAGGTAATGGTTGATACAACCTTGTATTCTGCTTCACTCCTTTTGTCATCTAACATTCTCTGCAACTCTGTAAAAACTTCTTGACATCTTGCTGCAACTATGGCCAATAATAATTCTCACTGACCAAAGCAAGGGTTTTATCATGACCAAAATGTCCAGCCAATCCTCCGCTATGCTTCTCCTTGATGATATTCTCCCTCTTAGAATTTCATGGAATGCACAATTGACTCCCTCTAAATAGCATATCATCCTGGATGATAAAATCCAACCACTTCATTATGTCTAGAGTAACAAGTTCTTTACAAGCTTTACAAGCTTCACCAAAATCAGGATACTCTGGATACAAATTCTTGAGTTCCTTGAACCCAACCACTTCAATCTGCATTTCTGTCAGCAATAGTTGCCTTCTGCTAAGAGCATCTGCAACCCTATTAGACTTTCCACTCCTATGTTTCAAAACAAATGTGTAACTTTGCAAAAACTCAACCCATTTCAAATGCCTTTGATTCAACTTTCCTTGACTATTCAAATATTGCAAAGCTTGATGATCAGTATACAAAAAAAACTCTTTAGGAAGAAGATAGTGTCTCCACTTCTTCAATGCTTGAACTATAGCATAAAATTCCTGATCATAAACATAATACTTTCTCTTGGCATCATTTAACTTCTCACTGAAATAAGCAATAGGTTTATCTTCTTGGCTCATAAAAGCTCCTATTGTAGTACCACTAACATCACAATCTACTTGAAACACCTTATTAAAATATGAAAGTGCTAAAATAGGTTATTTTTTAACTTTCTATTTCAACATTTTAAAACTCTTATCTGCCCCCATTAGTTCACTTGAACTCTTTTCTATCCCCTCTCATTGTTTCAGTCAAGGGTCCACAAATACTACAAATTTTTTTGATAAAATTTCTATAAAAGCTAGCCAAACCATGAAAAGATCTTATCTCAGTAGCACTCCTTAGAGTAGGCCATTCAAGGATAGCCTGTACTTTCTCTAGGTCCATTTTTAGACCTTCTACTGAAACTACAAATCCCAAATACACTAACTCTTTCTTCACAAAACTGCACTTCTTCAAATTAATCAATAATTTCTCATCTCTCAGGTTCTCAAACACCATACGAATATGCATCATATGCTCTTCGAATGTCTTACTAAAGATCAAAATATCATCTAGGTACACAATGACAAACTTACCCAAAAATTCTTTCAAAACCTCATTCATGAGCCACATGAAAGTGCTCAGTGCATTGGTTAGCCCAAAAGGCACGAATAACCACTCATACAGTCCTTCCTTTGGCTTGAAGGTAGTCTTCCATTCATCTCCTTCTCTTAATTGAATTTGGTGATATCCACTCTTCAGATCTATCTTTGAGAAATACAGAGCTCCACTCAAACAATCCATAATATCATCCATTCGTGGCAATGGAAACCTATACTTGATCGTGATCTTATTTATTTCTCTAGAATCTATACACATCCTCCATTCTCCATTCTTCTTTGGTGCTAATACTGCTGGTACAACACATGGACTCAGACTCTCTTGAATCAATCCCTTCTATAACAACTCATGTACTTGTCTATTCAACTCTTCACTTTCTGCTGGTGTCATTCTATGTGCTGCCTTGTTTGGAAAATTGACTCCTAGAATCAAATCCATCTGATGACTGATCTTCTTTACCGGTGGTAATCCATCAGGTACATTATCAGATACAATATCCTGAAACTCATTCAACAAATCTACAACCTCTACAAGTACATCCTCTACTTCTTCTTTACCAGCTTTTGGAATTAAAACAAAACACACATGCTCATGCCTAATACCATATAGGAATTTTCTTTCATCAAAAAATTTTATTCTTGCATTACCACATACCTTTTCTTCGGTCTCCTTCAATGGCTTTAGCTTATGTTGCACTCCATCCTTTGTCAGGGAATAGGTATTCCCATGACCATCGTGTACATCACATCTGTCAAACTACCACGGTCTACCCAATAACATATGACATGCATCCATAGATATGATATCACATAGTACCTCATCTTGGTACTCGCCAATCTTGAACTTTACCAGACACTGTTCACTGACCATGACCTTATGGTCATCCTGCACCCAGGCAATTCGATATGGATGTGGGTGTTTCTGTCTCTTGAGCTTCAACTTTGTCACCATCTCTTCTGACACCAAATTTTTAGTGTTTCCACTATCAATAATCACATCACAAGATTTTACCTAACACTTGCATCTAATGCGAAATAGGCTTCTCCTTTGTTTAGGTTCATTCTCACCACTCAGCAAGACTTTTATGTTAATCAGCATTTGTCCTCTTTCAGCATCTTCTGAATTTGATGATCTAGCATCTTCATCTATATGTGCAACTCTGGCCTGGCCTTCATTCCTCCTATCTATCCTTCCTTGGCATTGAGGACATTCAAATGCCCTATGACCTTCTTCTCCACAGTGAAAACATGTTCCACGGAAGCCTCCTCTTCCTGAACCTTGTCCTCTTCCTCTTCCTCTCTAATCTCTATTATTTTGATCTTGGAAGTGATTGAAATTATTTCCTCTTTGATTTTGACTGCTACTGGCCTCATCCTTCTTTTTCAGATCTCTATTTCAGCCTCCATATGACCATCCACCAGATCATCCACCGCGTCCTCTTCCATTTTGTCTGCTCTCAAACTTCTTGTTTAGCTTTTCCTCCACTTTTAGGGAAAATTGGTATGCCTCTTGAATACTGTTCATTCAAACTAGATTCAACTCCTCCTAAATGCTTGGCCTCAACCCATTAAGGTAATGAGAAACTTTCTACTTATCAGCTTTTGCATGGCCTATTCTGATGAGGATTAGATAGAAATCCTCTGTATACTCCTGAACAAATCTTCTTGCTAGCTTCAAACTTTGCATCTTCTTCAGTAGGTCAAGCTCATAATCAATAGGAATGAACTGTTGCTTCAATTTATCCACCATCCGATCCCATCTTGTGATTTTATCTTTCCCTCTTCTAGTTCACTCCAATTAAATCTCTTGCCACCAGATCTTCGCATGACCTTTCAGTCTGGCCTTCACGAATTTGACCCTATCAAGATCCTCAATATCTTCATACTCAAAATATTATTCACATTCATTGAACCAGTCGATCAATTCTTCTGGGTTAAGATTTCTTGAAAATGCAGGAACCTCGATCTTAGGTCTTTTTCTGATCTTGGAAATGATCAGTATTTTTGCGATGTTCGCTGAAACCCTAACCATGGTCCTGGTGCAAACTACCTCACAGTTGGTGATCTGTTTACACACTCAGGAACTCCTGCTTTGATTCCACTTGATGAAGGGTGCTCCCCTTAATACCACAAACACATAACATAAATAGAGAAACAACAACAATATGCAAGAACAGAAAATTAACTTCTTACTATCTCCACAAATGTGGAATTACAAACTTTCAGAATTACAATATGCAAAGCCACATGGGAATTCCCTTACAATATTCTATAGGACAAAGCCTTGAACCAATACCCAGATCTACTACATAGAACTACCCTAGACAACACTACGGTCCTTCTTTATATAAGCATTTTCCACCACCCGAAAAGGTTCCAGAAATTTAGCCCTTAGGGCCGACAAAACTTAAAATTATTTTATTTTTCAATTTATTACATCAGAGTCAGCTCAAAATAACTTTTGAAACCCGAACATAAATTTTGAAGGAAAATTATTTTCCACCATTTCAGGTGACCCAAATTTCGGAGACCATAAGTCATCACCAGTTGACCCGATTGACTATTATAACCCCATTTCAAAAAGGCCACGATGTGCTCTATAGGCTTGACTTGCCAAGCACCTGTCACCCAAATTTTTGACCTCATTTAGGGCCTCTAAAGCCTTCAAAAATAAGTTCAAAGTTTTTGTACCCTGTTGCCAATACCGAAAATCTTCAATATCTTCAAAACTAGACCTGATCTAGCCATGAAACTTTACTGGCAGGCTGATATGATTGAGATGAACCTCCACATTTAAAATCAGAACATTCCAAGATCATAAGACCAACTTACTAAAAATAGAAAGTTTCCATAAATAGAAGCTCTGCACAAGATAACCCTTATTGAATACAAAAATAAAAATATTTTTGGGTGATGCAAGATTGCTCTTACACCCAGGATGCTCCTGCATCAGACACTCGGGGTAATTTGAGAAGTGACCCTATCACATCTTAGGTGTGTAGAGAAAAACCAAGGTGGTTAACCTCCTCCTTTGTCAGCTATGATGAACCTTCAATAGGTCATCCTTTCCACTTGACCAGATATTCTTCATATGTCCTATTCCTTGTGCTTCTGCCAACATGACTATCCAGTATATCCTCAATCTCTTTGGTGTCTGAACTAGTTGCTAAAATACTCCACTGTGCTATTGTGATCTCATCTTCAACACCTCCCTCATGATACTCTGTCAAATCTAAAATGTTAAACACTAGTGAAATATTCAGCTCAGTAGGTAATTCTACTTCATATGCATTTCTTGAATCATGCTTCTTCAGTATTTTACATGGCCCAAACCTCTTCATTTTTTATTTTTTATATGTACCAACTGGAAATTGCTCCTTCCACAAATGAACCATGACTTCATCTCCAACCTAAAATTCCTTATGCCTCCTTTTTTCATCTTCCTTAGTCTTATACTATGCATTCATCTTGGTAATATGCTTCCTCACCTCCACATGGATGTTCTTCAAATGTTCTGTAAAATCTTTAGCTTCAGCACTACTTATTTCTCCTTTATCTATCTTTCTCAACTCAGATGCATTTCTTAGACTACTCCCATATACAATTTGGAATGGTGATTTACCAGTGCTCCTCTTGATAGAATTATTATATGAAAATTTTGCCTGTGGTAAAATCAAATTCCATCCTGTTGGCTTATCTCCAACCAAACATTTCAGCAAATTTCCCAAACTCCTATTCACCACCTCTATCTATCCAACAGTCTGTGGATGATGTGATGAATTGAACTTCAAATCTGTCTTCAACTTCTTCCATAATGTACACCAAAAATATCCAAGGAACTTAGTGTCCCTATCTGAAACTATACTCTTTGGCAAACCATGTAGTCTCACCACTTCTCTGAAAAATAATTCTGCTACATGAATAGCATCATTAGTCTTCTTGCAGGGAATAAAATGTGCCATCTTTGAAAATTTGTCAACTACCACAAAAATTGAATCATGTCCCCGCTATGTCTTTAGTAAACCAAGAACAAAGTCCATACTGATATCCTCCCAAGGCTTCTCTGGTACAGGTAATGGCTGATACAACCCTATATTTTTCTTCACTCCTTTTGCCATCTGACATACTCTGCATCTTTGTACAAACTTCTTGACATCTTGCTGCAATTATGGCCAATAATAATTCTCACTAACCAAAGCAAGGGTTTTATCAGGACCAAAATGTCCAGCCAATCCTTCACTATGCTTCTCCTTTATGATATTCTCACTCATAGAACTTCTTGGAATGCACAACTGACTCCCTCTGAATAGCATATCATTCTAGATGATAAAATCCAGCCACTTCATTCTGTCTAGAGTAACAGGTTCTTTACAAGCTTTCCAAGCTTCACCAAAATCAAGATCCTCTGGATACAAATTCTTGAGTTCCTTGAACCCAACCACTTCAATCTGCATTTCTGTCAGCAATAGTTTCCTTTTGCTAAGAGCATCTGCAACTCTGTTAGACTTTCCACTCCTGTGTTTCAAAACAAATGTGTAACTCTACCAAAAATCAACCTATTTCAAATGCTTTTGATTCAACCTTCCTTGACTATTCAAATATTGCAAAGCTTGATGATCAGTATACAAAACAAACTACTTAGGAAGCAGATAGTGTCTCCACTTCTTCAATGCCTGAACTATAGCATAAAATTTCTGATCATAAACAAAATACTTTCTCTTGGCATCATTTAACTTCTCACTAAAATAAGCAATAAGTTTACTTTCTTGGCTCATAACAGCTCCTATTGAAGTACCAATAGCATCACAATCTAATTGAAACACCTTATTAAAATCTGGAAGTGCTAAAACAGGTTATTCTGTGACTTTCTATTTCAACAGTTTAAAACTCTTATCTATCCCATTAGTCCACTTGAACTCTTTTCTATCCCCTCTCATTGTTTCAGTCAAGGGTCCACAAATATTGCTAAAATTTTTGATAAAATTTTTGTAAAAGCTAGCCAAACCATGAAAAGATCTTACCTTAGTAGAACTCCCTAGAGTAGGCCATTCAAGGATAGCCTGTACTTTCTCTGGGTCCATTTTTAGACTTTCTACTGAAACTAAAAATCCTAAATACACTAACTCTTTCTTCACAAAGCTGCACTTCTTCAAATTAATCAATAATTTCTCATCTCTCAGCTTCTCAAACACCATATGAATATGCATCATATGCTCTTCCAATGTCTTACTAAAGATCAAAATATCATCTAAGTACACAATGACAAACTTACCCAAAAATTCTTTCAGAACCTCGTTCTTGAGCCGCATGAAAGTGCTCAGTGCATTGGTTAGCCCAAAAGGCATGAATAACCACTCATACAGTCCTTCCTTTGGCTTGAAGGTAGTCTTCCATTCATCTCCTTCTCTTATCTGAATCTAGTGATATCCACTCTTCAGATCTATCTTTGAGAAATACAGAGCTCCACTCAAACAATCCATAATATCATCCATTCATGGCAATGAAAACCTATACTTGATCGTGATCTTGTGTATTTCTCTGGAATCTATACACATCCTCCATTCTCCATTCTTCTTTGGTGCTAATACTGCTGGTACAACACATAGACTCAGGCTCTCTCGAATCAATCCCTTCTGTAACAACTCATGTACTTGTCTATTCAACTCTTCACTTTCTGCTGGTGTCATTCTATGTGTTGCCTTATTTGGAAAACTAGCTCCTGGTATCAAATCCTTCTAATGACCAATCTTCCTTACCGGTGGTAATCCATCAGGTACATTATCAGATACAATATCCTAAAACTCATTCAACAAATCTGCAACCTCTACAGGTACATCCTCTACTTCTTCTTTACCAGCTTTTGGAATTAAAGCAAAACACACATGCTCATGCCTCATACCATTTAGGAATTTTCTTTCATCAACAAATTTTATTCTTGCATTACTACATACCTTTTCTTCGATCTCCGTCAATGGCTTTAGCTTATGTCGCACTCCATCCTTAGTCAGGGAATAGGTATTTGCATGACCATCATGTACAACACATCTGTCAAACTACCATGGTCTACCCAACAACATATGACATGCATCCATAGATATGATATCACATAGTACCTCATCTTGGTACCTGCCGATCTTGAACTTTACTAGGCACTGTTCACTGACCATGACCTTGTGGTCATCCTGCACCTAGGCAATCTGATATCGATATGGGTGTTTCTATCTCTTGAGCTTCAACTTTGTCACCATCTCTTCTGACACCAAATTGTTAGTGCTTCCACTATCAATAATCACATCACAACATTTTCCCTCACAATTACATCTAGTGCGAAATAGGCTCCTCCTTTGTTCAAGTTCATTCTCACCACTCAGTAGGACTCTTCTGTTAATCCACATTCCTCCTCTTTCAACATCTTTTGAATTTGATGATCTAGCATCTTCATCTACATGTGCAACTTTGGCCTGGCCTTCATTCCTCCTATCTCTCCTTCCTTGGTGTTGAGGACATTCAAATGCCTTATAACCTTCTTCTCCATAGTGAAAACATGTTCCATGGAAGCCTCCTCTTTCTGAACCTTGTCCTCTTCCTCTTCCTATCTGATCTTTATTATTCTAATCTTGAAAATGATTAGAATTAATTCCTCTCCGATTTTGACTGCTACTAGCCTCATCCTTCTTTTTGAGATCTTCATTTCAGCCTCCATATGACCATCCACCAGATCGTCCACTGTGACCTCTTCCATTTTGTCTGCTCTCAAACTTCTTGTTTAGATTTTCCTCCACTTTTAGGGCAAACTAGTATGCCTCTTCAATACTGTTCATTCGAACTAGATTCAACTCCTAAATGCTTGGCCTCAACCCATTAAGGTAATGAGCAACTTTCTACTTATCAGCTTTTGCATGGCCTATTCTGATGAGGATTAGATAGAAATCCTCTGTATACTCCTGAAAAAATCTTCTTGCTAGCTTCAAACTTTTCATCTTTTTCAGTAGGTCAAGCTCATAATCAATAGGAATGAACTGTTGCTTCAATTTATCCACCATCCGATCTCATCTTGTGATTTTATCTTTCCCTCTTCTAGTTCACTCTAATTAAATCTCTTGCCACCAGATCTTCGCATGACCTTTTAGTTTGGCCTTCACAAATTTGACCCTATCAGGATCCTCAATATCTTCATACTCAAAACATTCTTCACATTCATTGATCCAGTCGATCAATTCTTCTAGGTTAAGATTTCTTGAAAATGCAGGAACCTCGATCTTAGGCCTTTTTCTGATCTGTGAAATGGCCCGAAAAATCTTTTTTTCTTCTCGATTCAAAATTTCCCCTTCTTCTTCTTGATCATCATTTCCTTTGTCAGCTTTATCCTCACTTTCATATCTAACATTAAGATTCATTCCTCTACGAATCTCTTCTTGCAATGATGGCACTTGTCTCTAGAGCACTCTAACCTTTGGTGTTACAACACCAGCTCTTCTGCTACATTCCCTTCATGGAGGCATTTTCACGATGCGTGCTAAAACCCTAACCACTATCTTGGTGCAAACTACCTCACAGTCGGTGATCTGTTTACACACTCGGGTACTCCTACTCTGATACCACTTGATGAAGGGTGCTCCCCTTAATACCACAAACACATAACAGAAATAGAGAAACAACAACAATATGCAAGAACACAAAATTGGCTTCTTATTATCTCCACAAATGTGGAATTAAATTTTTTTAGAATTATAATATGCAAAGCCACATGGGCATTCTCTTACAACATTCTGTAGGACAAAGCCTCGAACCAATACCTAGATCTACTACCCATAACTATCCTAGACAACACTACGAGCCTTCTTTATATAGGCATTTTCCACCACCCGAAAAGGTTCCAAAAATTTAGTCCTTAGGGCCAACCAAACTTAGAATTATTTTATTTTTCAATTTATTACATCAGAGTTAGCTCAAAATAACTTTTGAAACCTGACCTCATCCGAGGCCTCTAAAGCCTTCAAAACTAAGTTCAAAGTTTCTGTACCCTGCTGCCAATATCAAAAATCTTCAATATCTTCAAAACTAGACCTGATCTAGCCATGAAACTTTAATGGCAGGCTGATATGACTGAGATGAACCTCCACATGTAAAATTAGAACATTTTGAGATCATAAGACCAACTTACTAAAAATAGCAAGTTTCCATAAATAGCAGCTCTGCACAAGATAACCCTTATTGAATACAAAAACAAAAATATTTTTGGGTGATGCAAGATTGCTCTTACGCCCATGATGCTCCTACATCAATACTCCTTGGTAATCAATGCAATCTGAAAATTTCTATAAAGAAAAGATCTGCTACATGTACTGCATCTGATTTCTTTGTACAAGGTATAAAATATGTCATTTTAGAAAATCTATCCACAACCACAAATATAGAATCATTACCTCTTAATGTCTTTAGTAAGCCAAGAACAAAATCCATATTGATGTCAGTCCAAGGTTTCTCTAGTACAACAATCGGTATATATAATCTAGTATTCTGACTAACTCCTTTTGCAACTTGACAAACTCCACAACTTTTCACAAAATTCTGAACATCTTTATACAACTGTGGCCAAAATTATTTCTCCTTAAGAAAATTCAATGTCTTATCAACTCTAAAATGTCTAGCCCAACCACTACTAGGTTTCTCTTTTATCAAATTAGTTCTCATTGGTCATCTCGGTATACACAACTGAATACCTTTAAACAACATATGACCTTGCATAAAATATTGATCCCATTTAGTACTCTGTTGATCTTGAATAGGTACTCTGCACTTTCTCTATGGCTCAGAAAAATCAGGATCAAATTCATAAGAATCTCTCATGTCATCAAAGCCTAGAATTCCAATTTTCATCTCGATCATCAAAGATCTCCTTCTACTCAATGCATCAGCAACTCGGTTAGTGACTCCACTCTTATGCTTTATCACAAATGTATAACTCTGCAAATACTCAACCCATTTCATATGTCTCTAATTCAACTTATTTTGACTACCCAAATATTGTAAAGCTTTATGATCGGTATACAACACAAATTGACTCGGTATCAAATAATGTCTCCATTTCTTTAGGGCTTGAACAATAGCATAGAATTATTGATCATACACAGAATATTTTCTCCTTGCATCATTCAACTTTTCACTAAAGAAAGCAACAAGTTTACCTTCTTGACTCAACACAGCTCCAATTGCACTTCCACTTGAAATACCTTATTGAAATCAGGCAATGCGAAAATAGGCAATTCAACAACCTTCTACTTTAGAGTCTCAAAACTTTTGTTAGCTCCATGTGTCCACTTGAATTCTCTTTTGTCTCCTCTCATAGTCTTAGTCATAGCATTACAAATTGAACTAAAATTCCTAATGAACTTTCAGTAAAAACTTGCCAAACCATGAAATGATCTTACCTCACTAGCATTCATAGGTGTAGGCCAATTCAAAATAGCTTCAACCTTTTCAAGATCCATTTTCAAACCATCAACTTAAATAAAAAATCCCAAATACACAATCTCCTCTTTCATGAATGAACACATTTTCAAATTTATCAACAAATTTTCTTCTTTCAATCTCTGCAAAACTTGTCTAACATGCAACAAATGTTCTTATCTGATCTTACTGAATATCAGAATGTCATCAAGATATACAATCACAAACTTACCCAAGAATTTCTTCAAAACTTCATTTATCAACCTCATAAAAGTACTCGGTGCATTAGTTAAACCAAAAGGCATAACTAACCACTCATACAAACCTTCTTTTGTCTTGAAAATAGTCTTCCATTCATCACCTTCTCTGATTCTGATATGATGATACCCACTTTTCAAATCAATCTTGGTAAAATACTTTTCTCCAGTCAAACTATCCATTATATCATCCATTCTCGATATAGGAAACCTATACTTCACTATTATCTTGTTGATTGCTATGGAATCAATACACATTTTCCATTCTCCATTCTTCTTAGGTGCCAATACTATAGGTACTACACAAGGACTCAAACTTTCTCTGATCAAACCTTTCTACAATAATTCTTGAATCTGTTGGTTCAATTCCTAATTCTCGGTAGGTGTCAACCGATGAGGTGCCTTATTCGGTAAACTAGATCTAGGGATAAGATCCATGCAATGATCAATGCTTCTCTTTGGTGGAAAACCATCAGGTGCATTATCAGAAATGATTTCACTATACTCAGTGAGTAACTTATCAATCCCCTTAGGGACATTATCCTCTATTTTCTTACTTAGTTTGTTAGGAATCACAACAAAACATACATAATTTCTCTTTAAATCCTTAAAAAAATTTCTTGCTTCCATCAAGAAAACTTTCATAGATGTGCAAACATTACTAACAGGTTCTTCCATCAAAGGTAACAAGATTTGTCTTTTTCCATCAGCCCAAATAGTATACTTATGCAATCTCCCATCATATATAGCATGTCTATCATATTGCCAAGGTCTACCCAACAAAATATGACAACAATCCATAGGCATGATGTCACATAACACCTTATCATAGTACTTTCCAATCTTCAAATTCACATAACATTTTTCACTTACCAAGAGTGTATGCTCATCTTTGATCCATGAAATTTGATAGGGCTTCGCATGTTTCAACCTTTTCAACTGCAACTTTGTGACCATCTCTTCAGATTCCAGATTCTCTGAGCTACCCTTGTCAATTATTACCTTCCAAACTTTATTAGAAACTCTACATCTAGTTTTGAATAAACTTTTCCTTATCGGATCTTCCTTTTTACCTTCATTCCAATGTGCTCTTCTTACCATCAAGTTATTTTCCTTCTCAAGTTCATTTGGTGATGATTCTTGCACCAAAGCATTCCTACTGCAACTAGCCTTCTTACTTGCATGTGTACACTTAAATGACCTATGTCCTTCTTCTCCACAATTGTAACAAGTTCCTCGGGAACCACCTCTGTTATAACCACCTCGGTAGTTACTGCCTCTGCCTCTAGATGAACTTTCACCTTTCCACTCAGTCTTGTCTTTATCTAGATTTGTCTTTTTAGGTTCAGATCTACTATTTTCACCATGGTATCTACCTCCTCCTCTAGGGAATCTACCACCTCTACCTCTTTCTCTTTGCTCATGCCTCTTGTTCAATTTCTTCTCAGCTTTCAATGCAAATTGATAAGCCTCTTCAATGTTCTCCAATTTGACCAAACTAATTTCTTCTTGGATGGAAACTCTCAAACCATTCAGGTATCTAGCAATTCTTTCCACATCATCTTCATCATGTCCATATCTAATATCTAATCTATAGAATTCTTCAATATAATCCTTTACTGAGCTATCTTTCTCCCTTAAAATTTGCATTCGCCTAACTAGGTTAATCTTATAATCACAAGGTAAGAACTTTCCTTTCAATTTATTCACCATTTTACTCCATACCTTGATTTTGTCTTTGCCTTTCCTCTTTCAATCCAACTACAGATGTTCCCACCACAAGGATGCATGACTTTTCAACTTTGTGCTTGCAATTTTCACCTTCTTTTCCTCAGGTACATTTTCATACTGAAAATACTTTTCCATCTTGGTGATCCAGTCCACCAATTCATCAGAATCCAATTTCCCACCATACTCAGGAGGATTAAAGTGTGGTGTAGACTTCAGACTTGTCAAAGCCTTCAAGAATCTTTCTTCACCCTGATCCATCATAGGTGCATGTTCTACATCACCTTGTTCTACCTCAATTTCATCATCACTAACATCTTCAAGATGTCTTTCTCTTCTCTAGACTATTTCAACAACTTCGAATCTAGTAGAAATTTGTCTCAACATGTCTGCCAATCCTAGATCTACATCTCACCTCCCATGAACCATCTTGAAAACACTATGTAATTGCAAGTCAGATCACAATTTGCTACCCCACAACAATTCAACTAGGGATTCACAAGAAAGAACCTTCAAATCTAGATTCACAAACTTAGATCTAGATCTCATTTTGCTCTGGTACCACCTGATGCAAGAGAGGGGTAGGAGGGGCCAATAATGGCACACCCTAACCTGAACCACCCTGCTTAACAACACGTGAAAGCAAAAAACATACAATAGTGAGAGAGAGAATTCAGATCTTTCATATATTATGTTCAAATTGATTCATGCATGTCAAGCTATAAAGCCTTCCCAGTTTTAGCCAGATATTACAATCAAGTACAAAAGTCCTCACACATGCAAGGATCTGCAAATAATCTCTAATCTTCTATCTCCTATCTTCTATCCAAACTGGCTCCTAAAAATCTAACCAAACAACTACATATATACAAGAGGCTTTCGAAATAAGTTGGCCTTCAGATCCACAATCAATGGAAGGAATTACCAGATCTAGGTTCACACGCTTCCCAATGATGGATACCAACATTAAATCTATGACCCAATTTAAATACACAAGTTGGCCTCAATAGAAACTCAAAAGAAACCCATTGGTAAGCAAAGCATACCAAGTGCTAGACAAGCATCACCAAGCGCTAGGGAAATTCACCAAGTGCCAAAGAGATAACTAACCAACACTAGCAAACAAAGGAAATTGAGCAACACCAAACCAATTCTGTCAAAGCAGGAACTGAGAAACACAAACAAACTCAAATATGTTTTTGGTGACATAGGATTGCCAAGGACCCGAGATGATCCTGCATCATATTCACTCTATTAGATAGCCTCCATGGGATACTCCCTATCAAATAAATCATCAGAGGCCTAACAAAATGATTCTCAAACAAAATATAAGATGATGCTCTATCATGCTTGTCCCAAATGTAAGTCCACTCTTGGACTGGCACCATGTCGCCATCAACAATGACTTGAACTTTGAGGTTTGGGTCCCAAATATGCATTCCACTCTATAGAATCATGTATATTAAGATGGATTAGAACTTGAAATTAGTAGTCTTCCTCTCCTTTATACAAATCAAGGCCTTATGGATGTCATCTGCTAATGTTCCTGAATATTCAAAATATCTTTGGGCGTCATTTCCCTGTATATCCAAGAACATGAGCAACATCTAATTGGGGATATTAAATGTTCCATCCTCACCATACCACTAAGATAAAGTGTAGTATGTATCTTTTTATGTATGGAGAAAAAAAATCTGCATGATATAGAGGCTTTTCTTTGGGAGTCAAGGCTTCAACGGAACATACCTTATAGTGAATTCCAATTATGTATCTCATACCGATGAACTTTATCGGTATAAGTCTCACTGATGTGCTTATTATTAAATAACTTTTTATCTCCTTCAATCAACTATTAAATATGTTTCCACATATTTGTCGATGAAACTCCATTCTATCTTCATTTCCATAGAATTCATTGTCAGGGTCGATGACTTGCTTCTGTCTAATACAATACTCTACACTGGTGAATCTCATCGGTATAACCTATGACCATGTCATAATTGTAGTTTAGGCCCTCACTACTTTTCAAAGATCAATGACTCAAAATTCATTGAGGTTGCCCAATTAAATCTAAGATATGGTAAATGTTAAGCACCCAAGTGTGTAGTGGTAAATGTTGTGTGTTTTCTCCATTTAGCCAAGCTGTTGTGTATTTTCACATCACACATATTTAAACGATGATCAAATTATCTAAGATAAATGACTCCAAATCCATAGAGGTTGTGTGAGTAAATGTAAGATGTCATAAATGATAAGCATGCAGGTGCACACTAGAAATTATATGTGTTTTTGCCATTTTTGGAAAAAAATTTATGCATGTTGTCCATTTCTACCCCCACCTGATTTAAAGGATGATCAACGGATCCAAATTGATGGAGGTTGCTTGATTAAATGTAAGATTCCCTATATGATAAGTGTGCAGATGAGTGGAGCTAACTGTTGTGTGTTTTTTCCATTTCCACAAAACTATAAATGTATATATTCTTAGAGTTTTAATTTATTAATTAGATGCCTAAAATTAATGAAGTATAACTCATTAACTATAGAATACTATATTAGGGTTAAGGTTGTATGTTATTTTCTCTGAGCTCTACAATTTCCAGCAAAAAATAAAGTGTTTAGAGTTGCGATATCAATTAGAGATTCAGTATGGGGGTCAATTTTTTAAAAAAATTGGAGAGACACGTGGTACTTTAGAGTGAGTGTCAAATGGATACGAGATATAGTTAAAATAGAACTCACTTGTCTAGATTTTGTGGCACAATTTGTTCCTTTGGTTAAAAAAAAGGAGTCAAAATATTTATAGATGTCATATGGAGTGGACAATCGATAAACATTGCTAGCGCTGATAGACACATTCTGCCAGTTTGATTGGTTTTTGGATTGAGGTCAATATTTGGGTTGATTATACTTCCCTTGATCTTCTATATAATACACTATCCTATAATAATAAGACCAGATCGGGAAGATGACATTTGATGCACTTTGATGCTTATGTAGGACTGAAACAAGGGAATCCCAGTGTAGGATATTGATCAATATAAATGAGGATCATACTTGGGATGATCTTAAGATGATTATGGATGTGGCCTATCTCTTAGGTAATGATCATGTGCATGAAAATTCCCTTCGTTGCATTATTCTATCCAATTACAGTTCAGACTTGGGGTGCTCATGACATAGGATTTTTAGTGGGGAATGAATTTATTACTAAACCGTTTTGGCCCAAAGTTGTGGACAACCTATATGAGATAGAATTGGGGATACTACGTACATTGATTAAAGACTATTTTGATCCACAATTGATGGAGGTTTTAGATGAAGAGGAAGGGGCGAGGGGTGGAAGATAGGAAGAAAAATTTGAAGTTAGTTTGATGAAAGAGATATGGACTAAATTTAGAAGTAGTGCTAGGAAAAATGAGTTTATTAAGCTCCATAATATGTTGTATGCAGGAGGTTCTCCCATCCCATTCACTCAAGCATTGAAGTTATTGTTACTATGTAAGGGGATGGGTTATTTTGGTAGAATGTTTAATGTATAGGAGTGGATGTGATATGTGTAATGTCTATACAAGCATATTACTCTTGAATATGTTATTTCTCTGTGTAAGACACTGGGTTTTTTTATGTATGTTGTTGTAGGTTGGGTGGTCTTTACGTAGGTTGATTATGTATGTGTTTTTTGTGATATCAATATAGGGATCTATTTCTATCTACTTATCATAGTATGGTTCAAGTATGGTTATTTTTTGATGTGGGGGTTAATCAATAGTGTTCAATTTCATCAAGTTTTAGAGTTATGGTTCAATTTGGTTCAAGATTTTTTTCAATTTCATTTCAGGTTACCTTTGAACATGATGTAGTCGACTATTGTTAATTTGTGTTTATCATTAGGGTTAGGTTTCAATTTGCTATAATTTAATGTTTGAATTGGTTATGGATTAGAGTTCAATTTTCCTATACTTTAATGATTTTCCTATTTGTGCCCATAATTAGACTCTCAACTTAAATGAACAGTAAAATTAGCACTAAATCTAAACCTTAATTAAATTATAATCATTTTCATAATTATTCCCTAACACATAATCTTCACCCTGAGTGAAAACTAGTCCTAATTGACCTCTAATCCTAGCTCCCTATTTGAAATGTAACCATAAAGTTGCTCTAAATTATACTTCAACCCCTTCCTTAATCCTAAGCTTACCCTTTATCTTATAAGTACAATATCAATCCTCATATTGATTAAATAATAACCTTAATCTTAAGTGAAAAATGATGGTGGTTGAAGTATAATCCTAAATAAACCTACCCCTAATTGAACAATTACACTTATTGTTACATTAAAACTCCATCTCTCTCTCTCTCTCTCTCTCTCTCTCTCTATGGTTCTCCCATCAACCTCCCCCTCTTGGCATGTCTTCCACCTACATAGCATTTGTCTCTAACTCATGTTTGTCACCTTCTCCCTCTTCTCCCACTCTTTCTCTCACACATTTTCTCCCCTCCCTCCTCTCACCATCCCTTCCCCTCTATTTTTTGTCTATCACTACCTCCTGCCTCAATGAACCTCTCCCCTTCTCTCACTATCTTTTGTTCAATTCTCTTTACAATTCACATTGGGTTTTGATATGGTTTGCAAGTTGGATTGCATTTAGATTCCTTAAAGGGTTCTATTCAATTTGATATTTTATTAGTTTGAGGGTTATTGCTGGATTTGTCCTATCTTCAAGCTAGGGTTCAATTAGGATTCATTTCTACTATCAACGTAAAATTGTGTTGTGGTGGGGTTCAATCTAACCTAAATTTTAATTACGTTAATGGTTGTGGCTCAAAATGTTTTGTTGTTCAAGTTTTTAAAGGGCTGGGGTTTACATTTATTTTAGTGGTAGTTTTATGTTCGTCTTAAAAATTATTATTCTTTTTTCGGGTTGAGGGTTTTATTTTAATTAACTATCAAGGTTAGGGTTCTACATCATTTAGCTTAATATTATATTTGGTGCATTGTTGAGGTTTCTATTCTATTTTCTTTACTCTCATTTGGTTTAGTTTGTTTTTTCAGTAACAGTAACATATTTTATTGATAATAAAAAGTACATTTAGCGTCACATTTAGTTTAGTTTTTAATTAGGTTTACCTTTATGATTAAATTTTATTTAATGTAAGATTTAATACTCATTCAAGTTTATGATTATATATTTCAGAGTTAGGTTCCAATATGATTTTCAATCGTGGTTCAATTTGGTTTTCTTTATTTTGGTTCATGACCATAATTCAATTTGGTTTAGGTATCAGGTTTTCTAAGATGTACAATTTTATAATATTTGTAGTGTTAGTGTTTGATAAGTTAAATAATTTCAATATAAGAAACAATGTTTGAAAACTTGAATCAATTATTACAAATCTAATAAAATGTCTATCGATTTATCAAAAAAATTCTCTCTTATGTCTAAAGGACCCATTGTATGGTAAAGGTTTCATCTACTTTGGTTAGGGTTTTTGATTGTTGTATTGTTCAATTTGGTTTTTTGATAACCATACAGTTGAGTTAGGTATAGTGTTGGTGTTTATATTGGTTTAGTGTTAGGGTTGATTTTGGTTTAATATTTACTTGCGAGGTTATGTTTTGATGGGGAGATTCCACTCCAAGAGCTTCCTTTCTCTTGCTAAGGCTCTTTCTTAGCCTTACTAGGGTAATATATCTTTACCCTAATTCACATGATTCTCTCTTCAATCCCCAACTCCACTTAATCTCTCCAATCAACTTCAAACAATCTCCACTTCTTCTCAATTCTCATTGCACACAAGGGTCCTATTCAAGGAAAATATGTTTCAATAATTTCTTGGCATGGTCCTATGGTGTCCAACCTTCTTCTCCATCATTTCCTAACAATATTTTGGATCCTTTTCACTGATCCTTCAAGATTTTTGCAATCGGATCCTTGGTTTCCTATATTTTAGGTCGTGTAGCCTTTTTGCCCAATTAGGCCTCCTAGAACTTTCAAACTTGGAATTACTCTAGATTTCCTTTAGCAAGCCTCAAAAATAACTTTGGATTCCTTCTAAGATCAACCTAGTCTTTAAGATTTCCTAGATCTTGGTTCCTCCAAGTAACTGTACACTAGACTTTCAGCAAACCCCTCTTTTAAAGGGTTTTTAGGGCATGTAGACCAATCTATCTCCTATTGGCTCCCAATGTTATCAAATTAACTCCCATTAACTTCTCATCTCATCCACATGACCATGACACATGCCCCTACACTCTCCAACTTGAGATTGGCACAAGCCAATCCATTTAGCAAGTCTTCTTGCCTCTGCAACTCTGCAAACTCCTAGTCAAATACCACTGCACTCACCTAGGGTCTGCTTGTATAAATAGCTCCCATACATAAAATGAACCCAAAAACCATATTTACACTATATAAAAAGTTACCTTCTTGATTCTAAGTGGCCATAAGGATTCCATCATTGGAACTCAATAAGGAGCCATATTTACATGATTGCCTTTGTTTAGGATAGTGAACCAGAGAAAACAAAAGAATTTACAAGAAGCTAAAGAAAAGTACAAATTTCTCAAAAAAAATCCACACAAGGTGTCTATAAACAAAACACTACATTATCAATGCATAAAAATAGACCATTCAATCCATTCGGGTTCTTGGTCCTATATTTTAGGCCTTGTAGCCTTTTTGCCCAATTAGGCCTCCTAGAACTTGCAAACTTGGAATTACTCTAGATTTCCTTTAACAAGCTTCCAAACTAACTTTGGATTCCTTCTAAGATCAACCTAGGCTTTAATAATTAATAGATCTTGGTTCCTCCAAGTGTCCATACATTGGACTTTCAGCAAACCCCTATTTTTAAGGGTTTTTAGGGTATGGAGACTAGTTTGTCTCCTATTGGATCCCAATGTGCTCAAATGAACTCCCATGCACTTCTCCTCTCATCCACATGGCCATGTCTCATTCCCCTACACTCTCCAACTCAATATTGGCACAAGCCAATCCATTTAGAAAGTCTTCTTGCCTCTACAACTCTGCAAACTCCTAACCGGATACCACTGTACTCGACTAGGGCCTGCTTGTATAAATATATCCCCTGCATAAAATGAACCCACAAACCATATTCACACTATATATAGAGTGCCCTTCTTTATTCCAAGTAGCCATAAGGATTCCATTGCTAGAACTAAAGAAGGAGCCATATTTACATGATTGCCTCTGTTAAAGACAACAAACCAGAGAAAACAACATAATTTACAAGAAGCTAAAGAAAAGTATAAATTGCTCAAAAAAAATCCACACAAGGTGTTTATAAACAAAAAACTACATTATAAATGCATAATAGTAGACCATTCAATCCATTTAATCTGGATAATGGTTAAACAATATCTCTGAGTCTCAAAACCAGTGGCTCTACCAAGTCAGTCTGTACAATCTGACCACCAACCCTTCAATTATGGTTTATTTTGTCTTATATAATCCTTCCCCATGTGTTTAGACCCTAAGGTCTAGGTTTAGACCTAATTAAGGCCATTTGCAAGATTTTAGGAAAGTTGTCATGAGCAACTTTTACATCTTTTGGATTTGTGCTACTCCATTGCTCTTAGCTTGTCTAAAGCCATTTTAAATCAACCTAATGGTTCAAAAATCACACTTGGATATCATTTACTAAATTTTTGCTCATTTTGGAGTCCTGGTCCATACATTTGACTAGTTGACCCTTCTAGGTTCATGTTGAAAGCTCACTAATTTAAGACTACCAAGCCTAGGAGAAAACTTAAACAACTAGAAACTCCTATTTACAAGACTCCCACACACATTTGGGACTTTATCTTAGTCCTTATTCACTGATGGTTGGCTAGAACCATCTACAAGCCAAAATTTCATAGGATCTTCACTAGTACCCTAAGGTGCTCTTGCACCATGTTTACACTCTATTCTTCTGCCAACCAAGGTTCAAAACTTACCTTCATGACTTGTGCCTTGACCCGCTCTAAATTGTTTAAAAAAACAAATATTGGTTTCTTAATTTGAGTGAATAAATTATATATTAATTTATATTACTTTAATGGTTTAGATGTCCACTTTCTATATGATTAGGGTTAGTATTAGTTCACGGTTCCACTTGGTTTCATATTTAATTACATATAGGTTTAAGTTTTAATTTACAGTTTATAGTTTTCTTTGATTTTTGTCTTTAATTTGTATAGGGGCAAGGTTTCCTATTTGTGATAATTCCATTCAGATTGTTATTTTTGTCCACATAACATATAGAAATTCCCCTAATAATACAAAAAATGACCAAAATATAATCAAAGAGTGCCATTTTTATATGAGCGATGATAGATCTCACTCTCATGAGTATGTCCAACATTATTTTGAGAATTATTTTGAGTTCTTGTAGGAAAAGGATATTGTTATGGATAGACATCTCATTTTCCCAGATAACTGTTAGAATAACTAAGAGGGGGGTGAATCAGTTATCCAGTGTCCCAAAACAAAATGTATAATTCAAAACAATTTCTTCAATTTCTACTTGTCGGTAAAACAATAATAACTCTCACTGTCTGTGCTTTTACCAATTACTAGTCTAATGCTAAAATAGTTTATCGATCAAATCTAACATGTAACATGTAAAGAATGATAACAAACAAATATCACAATCAACACATAACACAAGAGATTAACGTGGAAACCCTGTAAAGGGAAAAACCACTTGGGAACGACAACCCAAAATTGTTCACTCTTCTAAAGTGAGGTCAGTTAAGACCCAACCCTGTTAAGGGTTACAAACACACTATTAGGTGTGACCTTGTTAGAGAATTTTAGACTAGAAGTTATTGTCCAACCAGCATTCACTATTGGGTTGACAAGATAACAATGTTCATTCTATGAATGATACATCATAAGACTTTTAGAGTCCACTCAGTTAAGAGATTTTGACTATATACAATGGTTAAATATGTAATAGTAAATGACCTGCCTTAATACAACTTCAATTGTAGATTATAGATCAATATTTAGTCCATACAAATCCTTTTGTTCAATAATTCACTTCAGATTCAATATTGTATCAACTTACTATCCGTCGATAATTGCTCTTTGTAGCTCAGTAATTGTTCTACAGCCTAGTTCTTACTAACCAATATGATCAGAATACATGAAAACCTTGTTCATGCGATATTCCTACAACTTCTTCTTCTTACGGCATATTTCATAAAGAAAATCTATTCTCTTATATAGACGAGTAAATCATTTTCTTATCCACCATTAGATTTTTCTGCTTAACCTCATTCATAGATTTTTCCACTTCAAATTTTCTCGATACTTGTGTTAATAACACATTTCAATCTTTTCTGTTAGATCTCCTCTGAATTTTGTTAGTTGTTGATCTGTGTAACAAACATTATCTGTTACCTCGATGTTATACTCTTGCTAGCTCATCAATCTTATTGGCTAAGCTAATCATTTAATACATTCTGTTATGCTTGATTAACAAAGAAATGCATTGGTGAACACTGCTCGGTTAATACTGCAATTGGTATACACTACACTCCATTGGTGTATACTAGAAATGCTTCATTTAACGACAACATTGCTTTGTGTCTTTCAGCTCTATAATTCATTATAGATGAATGCAACATAATAAAGTCAATATCATCAAGTCATAGACTCATCAACAAGTTACTCAATGTGTTCCTTATCCTCATCTATCATGTACATCTTTCCTCATGTAGATTTCTCCGTTCTTCATCTCTTTCACCTTTCTTCAGATGTCTCAGTATAGTAACTTACAAGATAAGTTTTGTCAAACTAGTTGACATCAATGACAACATAATACTGATTTAATCATATTACATATCTAATCATCAATTCCTTTGTGATCTTTAATCACAGATTCTTCAATCAGATTCCAAATCAGTTGTAGTCCAACAATAAATGCATTGGTTAGTTCAAGAATGCTCATTTGTTTTATTGGTTATGTATAATGCATGTAAAGATAAGGTTTAGGTTAGGTTTAGTGTTAGGGTTTATGATTAGGTTTACGATTAGGGTTTAGAAATTAGGCTTGAGATTATGGTTTATCATTTAGTATTGGGGTTTAACATTTAGGATTTTAGGTTATGGATAGGATTAGAGTTAGGGTATGAGTTTACATCATGATTAGTATTATGTTTAAAGTTAGGGTTTTTATTAGGGTTATGATTTAGGATTAAGTCTTAGCATTTAGGATTATGGTTGATGTAGTGCTCCTAATTGGTTTTATTAACTAGGAAAGGACAATCATGTACTCAACAATTGAAAATCATATTTGGCAACAAAAAATCCCTCTAAAAGCATCATTTAATTGTCAACTCAGGGTCGTATAACTTGAAATGGATCAACACAATATATGAACTAGTCTTCTATAACAACCATGTATCCTATGTCTAAGAACATGATGGTGGGAATGAATATGCAATAAATAACTTCTAATTCAAATCGAAGAAACATGTAAGCTACATGAAATAAGAACTACTTAGTGGCTACAAGAACAGTTAACAGTTATGTATATCCATCAGCTGCAAGAGCAATCACTTAACTTTTATAGGGTATTAAAGTACAACTATTCTATTTGCTAAAAAGGAAAGAAATAGACACTTTCCTAAGTGAGCCCCCTTAGTTGGTGTCTTAGAGAAAACATAGGCCAAACTTCAAATTGTAGAATCATATTATTGAATCAACATCATAAAGTACATTTCTAGTAAAAATATTAACTTTGAGAATTGGTATTACTGATTTTCTATATTCTTCCTCTCTCTATTTTGCATCTATCTTTTCTATATCACTTCGGCTAAAGGCCAAAGAAATTTATTGACAACTAAACTTGACTACTTCAACTAACTTATCCACTTAAGGTGGAAATATTGTATTACAAACATAACTCCCATAACTAATAAAGAGTAGGCAGAGGAAATCTAAGTTAAATCAATTGAGAAACATTAATGGTATTCTCCTTCTGGATTTGTGGATCATAAAGACATTTTCAACTAGATTCATGGAACACATTTCTTCATGGTGAACAGATCTTGTAACTACTCCCTCCATCATTATGCAGTTTTGTGAATGAATCTGTATTCACCGGGTCTATTGGGAAACAACTTAATGGAGTGTAAATTCACTCCTAGATTATTGTGTTCTACTAAAACAATTTTTATTCCTGTGGAAAGGGGTTAGCTCGACGCATAGAATCAATCAAATGCTCATTATCCATATTCAATGCATTTATAGTTCATTAAATACAAGAAAATAACATTTCTCATATGGTTGCAGGAAAACAAATAGGAATGGTTGTAGGAAGATAAATTCTCAAAGGCATACACCATTTATCAAAAAAATAAGTACTATGTATAAAAACTATAGCAAGGATTACTATAATAGATATGTTCCATCATAAACAAATAAGTATCATCATCCATGAAAAGGTACTTATAACTACTACTAAAAGTCTATAAAACCAAATGAAAGTGTTGCTAGAACATAGTTTAAAACATGCCAAAATTAGGGCTCATCAGTTGGGACTGAGGTTACAGATTAGTATTTAGGGTTAGGCTTTTATATTAAGAGTTAGGATTAGGGTTTAACATTTAGTATTTAGCATAATGGGTAGGATTAGGGTTAGGGTATGGGTTTATATCATGGTTAGTATTATGGTTAGGGTTAGGGTTTGTATTAGGGTTAACATTTAGGATTAGGGTATACTATTAAGATTATGGTTTAGAATTTAAAATTAGTGTTTATCATTATGATTAGTGTTTAGCATTTATAATTATCATTTACAATTTATGATTATGGTTTAGGTTAGGATTTAAAATTTAACATTTATGATTAGGGTTTAGCATAAATAAGCTTAATATTAGGATGCAGGTCTAGAAATTAGGGTTATGATTAGGGTTTAACATTTACAATCTAGGGTTATGTGTAGGATTAGGGTTACGGTATCGGTTTACATCATGGTTAGTAAATTGGTTAGGGTTAGGACCATTTGTATTACAGTTATTATTTAAGGTTAGAGCTTAGCATTTAGGAATATATTTTATCATTTAGGATTACAATTTAGTATTTAGAATTAGGATTAGGGTTTAACATTTACGATTTAGGATTATGGGTAGGATTAGGATTAAAGTATGAGTTTACATCATGGTTATTATTATGGTTAGGGTTAATGTTTGTATTAGGGTTAGCATTTAGTATTTGGATTTAGCATTTAGAATTAGGGTTGAGCAATAAGGATCGTGAATAGGGTTTAACATTTAGGATTAGGCTTAGGATTACATAGTGTAGAACTATTTACATAATTAGTTCTTGAGATTAACAATCAACTTCAATTATTTGTCTTTATCTATATCTAATAGCATCAATTCATATATTATATATACTTCCCTTTCCTTTTTTTTAAATTTTTTTGAGGAACTTTCATATACAAATTTTGCTTCAAATATTATGTATTCTGATTATTTAAATTTTACTTCCTTTTTAATGAATACATCTTGTTTAAAAAACAAGGTAATTGAATATGTCATTGAATACATCAAAAAATGAGTTGTATACAAAAATGTAACTGCATATCAAACCAATTTGAATCTTAAATATAAATACAACTAAATAATAAACTAATTATTGTATGTTCACAAAACCAAACTTAACAGGAAATGTTACCCAATTGAATAGTAAATCAAATTGTAAACTTAAAACATGATTGAATATTTAACCAAATGTATTATATAACCGAAGAGTTATCTAACTATTGTGCAAGATTGAAACACTAAACATAACATAATGTGAACATTGACCCTAACATTTAATCATATCAAACCAAAAATGTAAACCCAATCATACCCTAACCATGACCACAATTATATATCTAATCAAGTACTAAACTATTATTAACTTAGGTTATGGTTATACCTCATATAGGATATAATTGAGGTAAGGCTTTGGGTTTAGGTAAACAAATCCTAACACTAACGATCAATAAAATTGAACCAAAAACATTCCTCTATACCTAAACAGAAATAAATCTTAACTGTATACTTAAACCAAATTGAACCATAATCATATATTAAATTCCACAATATTTATTATATAAGTCATGGTTATGGTTTAGTAAGAGTTTAAATATAGTTACTACTCACTAGGGTTGGAATAGGGTCATTCCAACTAGGTTTCATTATGATTAAAGTATTAAATCAAACCCCTAAACCTAAAGAAAATGTAATCATATAATTGAACATAAAACTACGCTTTACCCTAACCCTAAGAATACACTAAATTGATCCCTAACTGTAAACCTTATTAAATAGAAAACCAAATGGAACTGCAAAGAGAATCAATATATAACTCTCACACTAAACCAAAGCCCGAATTAAACTAGATTGGATTGAATCACAATGCTAATCCTGATTCAACATTAAACAAAATTGAGTTTTAAACCTCATACTAAATCAAATAAAACCAAAACTCAAATTATAGGCCAACCTTAACATTATAGAAACTTGGACATGTCATGGCTTGAGCGGGAGTGAGAGTGGGAGTGGGTGCTAGAATAGGTCAAATTTTGAATGGTGGCTCGAGTAGGAAACCTGGTTCCTTTGCTAGGGCTACTGTTGGAGATGTGAGACAGTCTACTAGAATCTTAATAGTGTCAGATGAAAAAGGGAATGATGGTGGGTCTTCAATACCGGTGGATGATGTTGGGTCTTCGAAGCTTTGGGGCCCACAAGGAGATAGTGCTTCCCCAGACTCAGGGGAGCTAAGATTCCTGCTGGAGATGACAAAAAAGGTGAGACATCAGGGCCTAGTACTATTGGAGGTGAAAAAAAAGGTGAGGTTGTGGCTCCTAAAAAACCTTCGGTGGCACTGTTTGGAAAGAAGCCCTCTGGAAAATCTTCCCTTCCTGAAGCTAATAATATTTCTGATCCTATCAAGGGAGATTTTGTCATTTTTATCCCCGAAGCAGTGATTGATCACTCTGTGTCCCATATGGACCTCATGCTGGTTGGAAAATATGTTGGGGTAAGGTCAAATATAGACTATGTTCGGCATTTCATCCAGAGAAGATGGTTTCTCAAAGGGCAAGTGGATATAGCAGTGATGTCGAAAGGTTTCTTCTCATTCTGTTTTACCAATGAGGATGATATGACTAAAGCTCTATGTGGAGGACCTTGGGTTATGGGTAAGTCATCCTTGGCTTTTTGAAAATGGGAACCTAATATGGACTTGAGAAAATCCTTCTTGGAATGGGCTCCTATCTAGGTGAGACTCCTGGGGCTCCCTTTAGAATACTGGAATGAATGTGTCTTCAAAGGAGTAGCAAATGTTTTTGGGGAACTTCTCTCTCTAGACCTGGCTACAATGTCAAGATCTAGATTGGTTTTTGCCATAATCTGTGTCAAAATATGTAAGTCTACTAATCTTCCTACCTCTATAAATTTGGTTTCTAAGATGGGTGTTTGGAAACAAGTGATTGAGTATGAATCTGTTCCTTTTGCTTATTTTTTTTGTAAGAAATTAGGACATTGGTCTAAAAAGTGTCCTTTGAAAGTTCATAAGAAAAAAGAGGAAGACCTTGTTGCCAAGAAGAAAGATTCTTCTAATGTTGTTCAGAAACCAAAAAATATTTCTAAGGGCTCCTCAGAGCCATCTTTGAAGCCTTCGAAGAATCTTGAGCCAAGTTTGGTCACTGATGAGCATAACACTAAAAAAGTTAACAAAGGATGTAACTTGGAAGTTACAAAATCTAGGACCTTGGATAATGTTCAGACTAAAGGTAATAGTCACATTTTATATGCTGATGCTAACTCGGAAATTTTTTTTGAGGAAAAAAAAATTTCTCCTTTGTTGGATGCAAATTTTGTGTTGGAAGAGGTGAATCAAGGGGGAGATATCTCTTTACCCCAACTAGAGGAAGATAACTTGCTGGTGGTGGAGGAGTTGGCTCTAGGAGGGGTTCCTATCATTCCTTCCTAGCCTGAAATAGAATGCAGTGGGGAGAACCCTAAGGTCTCTCAAAAGGATAAGGAGAATATTGAAAGCCTTGATAATCTTAGCCAGGTGGTGTTATAGATTTCTCTAGTAGAGAAGGCATCTAACCAGCTAGAAAGTGGTGATAATAGAACTAAATCCCCTAAATGCTTTAGAGCCAAAGATCAAAATAAGATAAAGGAGGTTGGGCAGAGCTCCAAAAAGAAATCTAAAGGAGGTTTATCTCCTATGTTTGTTGAAGGAATCAAGACTAGAAGCCAAAAAAATGATGTAGGGAAAGCAAAGGCTAGACCAAGAAGAAAACAAGCTAAAGTTGGTAGAGAGCAAGAGAGTTGGCCAAACATTGCAGATGGAAAATAGAGGACTATTCCAATTGCTTTTTCCCCAAATAAATTATGAAGATAATCTATTGGAACATAAGGGGGTTGAATGCTCCCCATAAACAAGACATTCTTAGAAATGTGGTTAGGGATTATAAACCTGATATTCTTCTAGTTTAGGAAACTAAAATGAGTAAGGAAAAAGTTGATAAACTTAGGTTTTTTCAACAAGGGTGGTGTTAGCAATTCTAGCTCGGCTGGGGCTTCTAGGGGCACAACAATTTTCTAGAATCAAAAGACTATTAATGGAGTGATTGTTACTAAAGACCCTAATATGATATTTGTTAGACTAATGAATATTAGAGATAATTTTAGCTGGGTTATCACTAATATTTATGCTCCTAATGCTAAAGTAAATAGGGCAAAATTCTAGAAGAAAATTTTGGAAAAAAGGAATAACTTCAAGAATGAAAGTTGGTTGCTTATGGGGGACTTCAACACTCCTCTTATGGATAGTGAAAATTTTGGTGGCATCCTATCTCAAGATGATAGCAAAGTGGACCTGTTCAATTTTATTAATGATGAAGGCTTGATTGACCTAGATCTCCAAGGTTTGAATTTTACCTATTCCAATCAACGTGTTGGTCCTCAAAATATTAAAAGCAAGCTAGATAGAGCTCTTATCTCCCATGATTAGATCTCTAAATTTAGCTACACTCTAACTTCCTTCCCCAAAATTGGTTCTAACCATCACCCTCTACTGCTGGAAGTCAATATGATTATTGCTCCTAAATGTTTTCCTTTTCGATTTGAGAAAATGTGGCTAAGCCATCTTGATCTAGAGAGAAATTTATCAGAGTGGTGGAATATTAAGGTGGAGGGAATTGCTATGTTAAAAGTTACCAGAAAGCTTAGAAACATTAAGGAAAAAGTTAAAATATGGAATGAAGAAGTTTTTGGAGACATATTCAAACAAAAGAATAAGGCTCAAACTGACCTTGCTACTATTCGGGAGACTATTCAAACTCATGATCTTTTGAATTCTCTTAAAGTTGAGGAACAAAAGGCCCTTGTTAGCTACCACAATTTGATCTATAAAGAGGAAACTTACTGACATCAGAGATCTAAGGTGGTTTGGCTTAAGGAAGGGGATAGAAATACTAAGTTTTTCCACCTAAACAATCTCAAACATAGGGCTACTAATCATATAGCTAAAATTTATATGGACAAGGCTAAGATCCATAAAGAAAATGAAATTAAGATAGTTGTTGTAAATTACTATGTGTCCTTACTCTTGGCTGATGGTAGTCTGGATAGGGGTTATCAAGATCAATTACTGGAAGCAATACCTAGCATTGTTAACTTAGATCAAAACAAGGCTCTTTAGGCTATTCCTTCCAATAAGGAGATCAAGGATGCTATCTTTTTTTTTGAAGGAGATAAGGCTCCTAGGCCGGATGGTTTTCCTATGTTCTTCTTTCAAAAATTATGGTTTATTATGGATAAGGATGTCTCTAATGCTGTGGAGGAGTTTTTTGGTTGCAGGCATCTTCTTAAAGAAATCAATGGAACCTTCTTAGCCTTGGTTCCTAAGATTGTTGGAGCTCACTCTTTTGATCAATTTCGGCCTATTAGCTTATGCAACTCCTTCTATAAGATCTTCTCTAAAATTCTGACCTCTAGGCTTTTGAAAATTCTTCCTCATTTGATTGCTCCTCAACATAATGGTTTTGTTCTGGGAAGACAAATTCTAGACTCGGTGGTGCTGGTTCATGAGAATATCCATTTGGCCATTAAAGGAAATAAATAGGGTTTTATCCTCAAACTTGACTTGGCTAAAGCCTATGACCGAGTTGACTAGAATTTCTTGTGCCTAATTCTTTAGTTTGGTTTCAATGAAAGGGTCATCCAAATTATCTATCAATTAATTTCCAATGCCTCTTTTGTTATTCTTATTAATGGATCTCCCACCAAGTTCTTTAAAAGTACCAGAGGACTCAGACAGGGAGATCCTATCTCTCCTATTTTGTTTACCCTATTGGCTGAAAGCATGGGGAGGTAATTTTAGTTACTAGTTTCTAAAGGTGTCATTCTTGGTCTTAGTCCGTCTTCTAGACCCTTAATCTATTCTCATGCTTAGTTTGTGGATGACACCATCGCAATGGGTTCTTCTACGATCAAGGAAGCCAAAGCCTTCAAATCAGCTCTGAATCTTTACACCAAATGTATTGGTTAGCTCATTAATTGGTCTAAAAGTACTCTATTTTTCATAAACACCCCGGAGGATAGGAAATGTAAAATGGCTAGCATCTTAGAATGAAGTATAAGTTCCTTCCCTTCTTCCTATCTGGGATTGCCTTTGGGCCTTAAGATGAGTGACTCTTTTTGGAATCAGATGGTTGAGAGATTTTTTACTAAGATGGCTGGTTGGAAGGGTGCGGTTTTATCTCAGGCTGGGAAAATTACCCTGATCAAATCTTCTCTTCAAAGTCTTATGGTGTATTCTATGAGTTTGTTCAAGATGCCTTCCAAATATGTAGATAAAATTGATAGTATCCTTAAACATTTCCTCTGGTCTGGGGTTGAGGAAAGAAACTGAGTCCCTTTAATAGCCTGGGAAAGGGTGTGCAAACCAAAGTCTTTGGGGGGAATGAGTCTCAGACCAATTAAGATTATGAATAGAGCTCTGTTGGCTAAGAAACTCTAGTGTATTTATGGAGACCCTAAGGACTGGAATACTATTTGTAAACATAAATACCTTTATGACACCCCTTCCATTAATCAATTTCTTTCCAGCTTGGAGAAAGTGGAGGTCTCTATTTTTTGGAGGACTATCAATGATGCTAGAAACATAGCCAGTAAAGGAAAGTGTTGGAAGCTGGGAAATGGTTCTAGTATTAATTTTTGGAAAGATCCTTGGTTGTTTGAAAAACCTTTGAATTGTATCTTTAATAACCCTGAGGATATAAGAATATGCTCTACTACTTTTAGTCCTAAAGTTAAAGATTATTGGAAAAGTAACTGCTGGGTGAAGCTGGCTGTGATCAATTATGCCTTCCATGAAATTGATAAAGCCCTTCTAGCTCAATGTTGCTATTCTAATAAGGAAGACTCTCCAATTTGTGGCCCCTCTTCTAGTGGAAAATTTTCTGTGGCATCTGCGAGCTTTCTTCAATATGATGTGCCTGAGAAAACCCCTTTCTGGATGAAGATCTAGAATAAAAATCTAACCCCCAAAGTTGAGATTTTCTATTGGATTTTTGCTCAAAATAAAGATCTTACAATAGACAACTTAAAAAGAGAGGTTTCATCATGCCTAATAGATGATGTATGTGCCAAGAGGTAGAGGAAGATACTAACCACCTTTTTTTGCATTGTCATTATTCTCAGCAGGTTTGGTCTTTCTTTTTGTAGGAATGGGCTTTATGTTGGATTTTCCCCTCTTCTATCCAGGACTTTTTCCAGCAATGGTACTATTTAGGTGATAATGAAAGGGAAAAAGAAAGATGGAATTTGGCTACTCCCCATATTTCTTGGAGTATATGGAAAGAAATAAATAACTATATATTTCAGGACAAATGTAGTACTCCTGCTCTGGTATATGAGAAAGCTAATAGTGGGGTGCTGGAAAATATGAATAGAATCACCCAGCACAGTGGGAAAAGCAGGGACTCTCAAAGGAAGAAGAATGACCATAAAAATATTATTTGGACTACTCCCCCTGATGGTTGGATTAAAATTAAATTTGATGGTGTGGCTAAGGGAAATCCTGGCCCGGTGGGGTATGGTAGTGTTATCAGGGACTGTAATGGGAATGATATTGCTGCTAATGCTGTTCCTTTGGGAACTCAAAACAACCATATGGTGGAAGTGTTGGGAGCTTACTATGGGTTATAACTTGCTAGTAGACTCAATTTTAAAAATATTTGGCTGGAGGGCGACTCAATGAATATTATTAATTGCCTTAAAGGTAATATTCCTCTGTCATGGACTATTGATAATATTATCTCCAAAGTGAAAGAAATCATTACCAAGTGTACCAGAATTCACATAACTCATGTGTACCACAAGAGTAACACTATGGTAGACAGTCTAGCTAATATTAGGGTTAAATTTGAGGAGGTCATCACCTGGGACAATGAGGCAGATATCAAAGAGGACACTAAATCATGCATTTATTATGATAAAATCAATCATAAGGTAGGAAAGATTGGAAATTATTAATGAGACTCACCTAAGTGCTACAAAGTCTGATTGCAATTATGGGAAAGTATGGAATGACATTTTAAGCAACATCATTAGTGATAGTCTACATTCTTTCTGGGTTATGCATTCTGCTAATCTCTTTATTAACAAGGATTGCTATCTTGATAACCACAACCCTAATTCTAAAAGGAGCTCTATGTTACTAAATTTCTTAAACATGGGGGTGACTTGAAGCACAAAGAGCTGGATAATTGTAATAAGCTCAAGGAAGCTGAGAAAAGGTGGAGTGACCCCTTATCTAGAAAAATTACATGGTTTTGACAAGGATATCACTAAAAAATTTGTTGAAGGATGGAAAAATGACATAGTCACCATAGAAGGGAGAATGATGGAGATTATTGTGGAGCTTATCACTCAAGTGATGGGAATCCCCAATGATGGACAAACTTTTTATAGGAATCAATAGATATCGGATATGGCGGCCAAAAATTTCTCGAAGTCTGTGAAGGAAAAGGTTGATTTTGTGGAGGGCAAGATTAATGGCTACACTAATCCTGTCAAAATCAAGGAAATATGGCACTACATTCTATAGGCTATGATGGAGTATTTTACCCTCAATGGTCTCTTTACTCATGCTCACTCCTATCACTTCATGTTCCTTAACCACTTCAGGTACAAGGATACCATTAACATACCCTATTATCTTCATACTTCTCTGGTTAAAAGCATTAATGAGCATAAGGGTTCTCCTAAGAAGGCTATTAAGCATGAGGGCTTGATTCTTCTAATTTATGAGCACATTAAGAGAACTATCCCTAACCCTAGCTCCACTCCTTCATCTAGAAAGAGTAAATAGATCCCTATGACTCCTAAGTCTGGGTCTGTTAAGTGAAAGGCAGAGGATAATATGGGCAGTAGCTCAAAGAATTTTTTTTTGAAAGTGACTAAAGTTGAGGATTGCTCAGAGGGTTCTGAGATGGAGGATTTTGGTGAGGATGTTTCTGGAAAGATCTAGGAGATGCAAAGCCCTGGCAAGGAGAGGGAAAATACTAATGATTCTGATGTTATGTCTACCCCTAAAGAGTACAAGGAGGAGATTAACAGTAAGGATTTGGAGGAGGTGAACAAGGAGATGACTGGGGGGGAGGATCAGCTGAAAGATGAGGCTCACCTGTAGGGTATTGATGAATCATAGATGTAGGGGGATGAAACTGAGCCCATGTTTACTAAGGATAAGAATACTACTGAAGTAGAGGACCCTAAGAAAAATATTCAGGAAAGTATGGCTGAGGAGAAAGGTTAAGCTGTGGAAGAAGCCAATTCAGAAGGAATTGTGGCACATAATTCCCATAGCCTAGAAGACCTGGTTGACACTACTATACAATATGTGGAGAAGTAGAAGAATGATAGGGATTTTAATAAAGAGGAGGTTCCCATTCTGGATGATTATGTTGCTGGTATGAGGCATGATGTGCCTATCTCTCAAGACTTTGAGGACAACATTCAAGAGGGTAGTGATGATTCTAGTGAACGAAAAGCTAGAGAGTCCTCCATCAAACTTATCTTTGAAGACTTTAATGATAGGGAAGAAGTTACTACTGGTGTGTTGTAGACTGCCAAAGCTGAGGCCCTTTATTCCTTTAGATTCAACAAATGGTGCTTTCATGAAATTAAAAGGCTCCATTTAAAAAGCAGGAATCTTGAAGCTAACAATGCTATCCTCCATGAGAAAGTTGAGTCTCTCCTCAAAGAGAGATCTTCTAACTCCCCTACTGCTGATATAAAGGAAAGAATGGATAAGATTGATAATACTCTTATCAATACCCTCCAGAATAGTATGGACAATATGAAGGCTTCCAGCACCAACCTCAAGGCTCTGGTCAACCTACTAGATAAGGCTTCAGAGGATGATATTGAGGTGAGGAATGGTTCTTTGCTAGATAGTGGTGGCCCTAGTTCTCTGACCCATGGGAGCAATAGGAAAAAATCCCCTCTGATGAAGAAGAACTTGGATGAGCTGAAAAGTGTTATTGGGCAGATGGACAACATTCAGGCCAAGATGGAGAAGACGTTGGATGAGAAAGCTGGGGTTCCGTATGTGGATGCTTAGACTAGTTGTCCTACTATTTTTTGTGTTCCCTACTATCTTTTTGTCTAGGTTTCTATCCCTTTTAACACTATCTTTGTAGCCCCTTATATGGGCAGTTTGATGTTGTATGCCTTTTTTTAGTGTTGTGTTTTCTTCTTCCGATCTTTTAATCCTTAAGTTGTAAAGGGTTTTGGGTCCCTTCAAAACCTATTTTTTCCAGTAATTAGAACATTATTGAAACTTGAATCGTAACCATAATATTGAACCAAAATAAAGACAAAACCAAATTGAACCCTGACCAAATACAAAATTAAAACCTAACAGAAGTAATTATACTTTAATAGTAATTATTAGAAAATTCATTCAAATATATTAAAGAGTTAATTTATTGAATTAATGTTTCAAATCACAATATCATGTATTAAAAATTAAATCAATATACATGAAGAGATCTCTTGAAATGTTACCTTAAATGTAATTGAACATTGACCCTAACTCTAACTTTAACAATAAAAACCTTGATATAGCATTATCAATATCATATAATTTTGTTATAATAGCCCTTTGAAATATAATATATAGATAATTTATTGAATTAATGTTTCAACTCACAATAACATCTATAAAAAAAGAAAGTAATATACATGAAGAGGTGTCTTGAAATGTTACTTTAAATTTAATTAAACCCTAACAATTACTCTAACTTGACCAATAAACCATTACAAACACATATATTATATCAAATTGAGTTAAAACACTAAACTAAATTGAATATTTATTGTAAACCTAATTAGACCCTAAATCTAATTTAACCCTAATTCAATATTTATGTGGACATAAACCTAACTATAAACATAACTGAGTTACAATGAAATAAATTGAATGGTATATCTGTTAGTCCCAAGATAAGATTAATATGAGGGGGTGAATCAGTAATCTACCAATTTTGAAACTTTATAACCTCTTAAACTTTACAGCAACATTCATAATATTATCTTTAGTAGCAGTTGTAAGATGAAAAATATGGATGGGGTCTAGAACAATGGGGGTTTGCACATAAAAGAGACCCTAAACCAATATTTAACACATACATGAAATTCTAATGATATTGAAAGTAAATCTAGAAGACTAATATTGAAATGAAGAAATAAAAGGTACTTACTTCTGAAAAAGAATCCGCTAAAAACCTTGTCAAACGGTCTCAAAAACTATTGATTTTCATGACCATTAACTGAAATTGTGAGATCTACAAAACCTAGAAATCTTATTGATTTCTAAGAAAGGTTGACCTTGACCTAAATACAGGGGCACATTTGTGCCCCTTTATGTTAACCTTGACCTGCACTGCTTCGACGAAAATCCCATTCGCGAATCCTGAAAGTTTTCCCAAAAGGGTATCCAAATCTGTACTGTAATTCATTGTTCCACACTTATTCCTGCAATAAAAATGTTTTTGTTTTTTTGGGGGGAGGGGTTTGCCTTAGTCAAACCCCAGTTTAGGAATTAACCTTGAAATTGAATTGAAATTGTAGTAGTAAACAAAGTAAATGGAACAATTCACCTTGCTTATGTTGAAACCTTTGTGGAGGATTCGAATAATTGAATCCACAAGTATGGATGCTCCAAATTAATGTATAATTGAATGTATGATGTCTCAAATCAATTTTCTTTAGATCTTCAACACTAGTCTTGAATGGATCTTGGAATAGGAAGAAGCTTGAATGGATGTGGATGTAGAAATTTTCAACAATAGAAATTTTCAACAAGAGGGCTCCATAGAGATTGAATCCTTCAATGGCTACCAATGGATCTCCTTGATGAATTGGATCTTGAATGCTTGAATTCTTTCCTTCTCCTTCTTTCTTTCTTCTTTATTGCTTGATTTCACTTGCTTGAGTGATTGAGAGATGAGATGTAAAGATGGAGAAAATGAGAGGAGAAGGCTTCCTTTTATACTAGTCTAAGGCACAAACTTCTAGAGAGGCCTACATAGGGGAACTAAATTCCCATTAAGCCTATACCCCTAAAAATGGACCTAAATTAAATATAATTTAAGATTTTAGCATTTCAAAGCTTGAAATGGCTGACTTGGAAGCGGGAAATAAATCTTTCTGAAACCCGACATTCGGAACCTTTTAGATTTTGAAATTTGGACCCTAGGTCAAGGTCAAGGTCGACCTTGACCTAAAAGGTCAACCTTGACCTAAAAGTTTGATCTTAACCTAAAAGGTCAACCTTGACCCTAAGGTCAATAATCTCATGATTTTAACTTAGGATACCATAATTATGCAGAAAAGCAGTGGAAAATGGGGCAGAACAAGGGAAAAATCTAGATCCAAGTCAAAGACCCATTCAAGGCATTTGACATGACCCCAAACCACGTACTCGAAGGGCTAAACCAATCCTAAATAGAAGTGCTTCCATTTTCTTACGATACAACAACAAATGAAAATATAACCATAAGTATATTCACATAGCAATGAAACACTTGACACATTAATTTATCTTGTGGAAACCCAAATTGGGGAAAAAACATGGTGGGGATTAGTACCCACTAAATGAAATGATGTACTCTTATGAACTACACCCTATGAGGAGCTTAACCCTGTTAGGAGTTTACAAAAGCACTGTCAGGTGCGACCGGGTTAAGGGATTTACCTTAGGCCTATTAGGACCTTTACCTTGTTAAGAGTAGCCTTATTAGAGGAATTTAAACACAAGCTAATGTGCCACCTTGTTAGAGGATTTATAATAGGTACCTACTAGGATCCACCCAATTAAGGGATTTTGACTATTGTAACTATTAGAGAACAACAAAGAGAATGATTTGTGAAATAGCACTACTTCTACTTGATCAAATACACTAAAGCACAAAATCTCTTCACAACACAACTAACTCTATCTTGTCTTGATCATAACTCACACTTTACATCACACTTTTCCAACACATAATCAACAAAAAAAAATTCAACTCCATCACTTAAATACTGTTCATCAAGCCCTAGAGTCTTCCACTGCCTTAAGAAAGCCGTAAATTTTAATTTTCAAGATCCCTCTCAAATTTAACATGCCACAATACAAAATTAAATGTACAAAATAATTTTCCAAGATCATGTTGGCCAATACAATGATTTTACATAGAATTTTGTGTCATGGGGAACACGTTTTTCCCAAATAATTGCTTCCTCAAGAATCTTCTCCACATGCTAGCATCAAACAATGTGATGATAGATCATCACCTCCAATCTTAAAGATAGATTAGCTCATCATGAATGACTCAATCAAATTCACAAAAACCTCTACATGGATCACTAATCAAAGATTCATCAATTGTCACTCAAGAGCACAAACACTTTAACCTGTAACATCTCTATCTCTACTCACTGGTCATCTATCCTTTACATCGATCACTCAAACCAGTTGTGATTGCAACCATAGATACTACACATTATTTACCACCATATTGTGTAGCTGCACCACAAGAAATAATAAAGATTTGACAAACTGACCAAATCACCTATTGCTTGTCACTAACTACTCTAGAAATTTCTCTATCAGCCTTCATCTGATCATAAGTTTCTTACCAGTCTACACCAATAGTAGAAGTCATGTATTTTATATTCAGAGACATCCCCAAGTATCATAAGAATTGCTACAACTGAAATTTATCACAACACCTTGATCATCATACTTATACTTAACAACATACTAGGAACATTGGGTCGATGTTTTACATTAACGACAACACAATAATTGATCATCATGCAATCAAATCTATATCATTATAACTTTAGAAGTCACTTGTCATCACTACATTAGTTAGGATAAGTTATGCCAATAGTCTCCCCCTTTGGAATTAATGGAAACATTCTCTACAACATTCACTTCTTCTTTGAAAAATGTTCCCACTTCTATCTTTCACCTATTCTACAACTACTCCCCCTTTCACTTAACTTTTATCATTTGCAATCTGAATTAGTTACTCTCTTGTTGAACTGTCTTTACCTGAATTTTTTTTCCTTACTTCCTCTCCCCCTTTGACAATAATTCCAAAGGCAGTATACACACCTAATATCTTCTTGCTGTACTTGACTAATCACATCATATTACTTCATAAATTTCTCCCCCTGAAGAGTATCCCCACAAAATTAATCCAAACATAAAATATTCATTGGATACACTTGGATTAATGCAACTACATCTTCTTTCAATTCAATTCAAATAGGGGAATGTCTCCTAACTTACCTCTTAGATACTCAAATGTATCCTTAGGTAATTTCTTACTGAAAATATCAGCAACCTTCTCCTTTGTTGGCACATACTCCAACCTTACTTCTTTTTCCTGTACATGTTCTTTAAGAAAATGATATTTGATAGCTATATGATTGATCTTAGAGTGCATCATTGGGTTTTTAGATATGTTAATGAAAATTTTATTATCATAATAGATAACCATCAATTCAATTACCTAATCCTGAATTCCTTCCAAAATATGCTTAATCCACACCACTTTTGTACAGTTAATATAAATAACAACATATTTAGCTTCATTTGTTGATTGAGATATACAAATATGCTTTTTGCTTGTCCAATATACAAGACTATTACCAAGAAAGAATGCACCTCCACTTGTGCTCTTCTAATCATCAACATTTCCTACCCAATCAACATCAATAAACATAATCAAAGACAAATCACCTTTATGTCCATACAAGAGACCATAGTCTTCAGTCCCTTTAAGATATTTGAATATCCTCTTCACCATAATCAAATGTGATTCCTTAGGATTAGACAAAAATCTAGCCACTAATCCAACTTCTTGTGCAATGTCTAGTCTACTATGCACCACATACTATAGCTTACCATTCATGGACCTGTAAAGAGTCTCATCCACTTATCTATAATCATCTTCCTTTGACAATTTTCAATTGGTTACCATAGGGGTACCAACCAATTTTGAGTCTTCTAACCTAAATGTCTTCAGTATTTCCCTTATATACTTGGATTGGATGATGTAGATACAATCTTTTAACTTGAACCCACAAATCAATAAAGAATTTAATCTCACTGATCAAAGACATCTTGATTTCTTTCCTTATTTCATCTATAAATGATCTTCTTATCTCTACATTACCACAAAAAATGATATCATCTACAAAAATCTCTACAATCAATAACCTATCATCTTTCTCAATCTTCAAATATACATTACTATTGGCACTTGTCCTTATGAAACCAATCTAAATTAGATATGAGTGAAATCTCTCATACCATACCCTAGGTGCTTATTTCAACCCATATAAATCTTTCTATAATTTACATACCATGTTTTTACCTTCTAAATTAGAAAATCCTTCCAATTGTTCAATGTATACCACTTTTTCCAATACTCCATTAAGAAAACCTGACTTGACATCCATTTTTGATCTATACCTTAAATCCTTTGTAAGTAGCATATGCAAGTAATATCCTTGCACCTTCAAGTCTGGCCATGGGTGCAAATATTTCACCATGGTCCAAGCCTTCCTCCTATGCATATCCTTTGCACACCAATCTTGCCTTATTTCCTACCACTTCACCTCTCTCATTCATCTTGTTCCTAAAAATCCACTTAGTACTGATTACAATCTTGTTGACTGGTCTGGGTACTAATTTTTAGGTTTTTTTCTTTTCAATCTCCAATTATTCTTCCATAGATTTCACCCAATCATCATATTTTAATGCATCTTTTACAATTTTAGGTTCAAGTTCAGATAGTAAACATGTACTTTCTCTTTCCTTTCTTCTTATTAAAACACCAAAATTTCTATGACAAATAATATTATCAAGGAAATGATTCAATTTCACATACCTTGGCAATATCAGTTCAGTTTTAGGAGTACCTTCAACTACTTGTATCAGTTCCTGTCCATTGACATGTGTCTCCATTAGTTCTACTATAGTATCCTACTCCACTAGTTATGAATACATAAACCCATGGTTTCTTTTTGTTGGATTCATCATTCTACTTAGAAAATTCATGTGCTCTTACATTAGCACTTTCCACAATCTTATTTGTTCTCTTGTTCAAGAACTTGTAGGCTTTTCTATTTGTGCAATATCCTAATAAAATTCCTTCATCACTTCTTAGATCAAACTTTGCTGAATTTTCATCTCTTTTTATGTAACATCTACTTCCAAAAACTTTGAAATAACTTACACTTGAAGATCGACCATGCCACAATTCATAAGAAGTTTTTTTGTACCTTTCTTTAATTGAACTCTATTCAATATGTAAATAGGAGTGCTTACCTCTTCTCCCCAAAAATTTTGTGCAACACCTTTCTGAATCATTAATGTTCTAGCACAATCAACGATATACCTATTTCTTCTTTCAACAATACCATTCCACTGAGGTGTCCTAGGAGCTAACATATGCCTTTTGATTCCTCATTCCTCACAATATGAAACAATGTGAAGTAAACTCACCTCCTCTGTTAGATCTGAGACATTTTAGGGTCTTTCTATTCTCTTTCTTAGCTCTGTCTTTGTAGATCTTAAACATGTGAAAAGATTCTAATTTTTCTATTAGAAACATAGCCAACATCATTCTAGAATAATCATTAACAAGCAACATGAAATATCTATCACCATATTAACTTTGAGTTCTCATTGTACTACACATATCAATATGCTAGATCTAAAACACCTTTACAAGAGTAATTCTTACTAATAAAACTAAAACTAGTTAACTTCCCAAGATGACATTCTTTACACATTACATTTGCTAGCTTTACTAGGTTAAGCATACCCCTTACTATCTTCATCTTCTAACTTTGACCAGGTTATCAAACTTTACATGAAAAAACCTTTTATTCCTTAACCAAAAATCTTCTACATTAGCAATCAGATAACTCTTAATAGTATAATTTAGATGGAACAAGTTACCTTTAGTTTATTCACCAGTAGCAATCAATTCTCCTGATTTCCCAATAATACTGTAAATACCTTCATTGAAATCCAAACTATATCCTTTATTATTCAATGACCAACACTTAACATGTTGTATTTCAGACCATCAACCCAGTAAGTAAACATCATCACAATTTTTTTTATCATTTAAATAAATAGATCCTTTACCTTTACCATATAGGGAGCATCATTACTAAATCTTACTAAACTGCCATCACATTCATCCATCTTGATGAATTTGTTTCTATCACCAGACATGTGATGAGTGAACCCATTGTTAATGATCCAGTCACTATTGTGATTCATGTTAGAAACTAAATATTTCTCACCTTCTTCTCACAGTTCTTCCTTTACTACAAAAAATGCAATTTCTTCTTCATCTCTTCCATCGGATTGTTCATGAGTAAAACCTTATTCAACTAGATAACATGCATTTTTTCTCTTTTCCTTGAATCTCCTTGGCTTCTCCTTCTTGTCATTGTCAATACATCTAGAGGCTATATGTCCAATCTTATTGCATGCAAAACATTTCAAAGGCAACTTACCCTTATATTTACCTTTCCCTCTAGGAAACCTTTTAGAAAATAAAGCTTGCAATTCCTCTTGTTCTCTTTCTTAAAACAAAATAGATTCATAATCATTAAAGTACAATGATGAATAACTGTTAGATATCTCCTTTCCTTTCCTAGATGGTGCAAGAGTCAATGATGACTTGAAAGAAGCTTCAAATTTTGGCATACTATTATCACAATTGCTCAATTAATCAAATGTAGTTAATTTCCCTAGTAATACATCAAGAGTAACAATGATAGTTCTTAAAGATTTGAGCTCTTGTATAGCTAAAACCCTAATGGCACACTGAGGTAATAAATTTCTCAAGAATTTTATTACCACATCCTCCTCAGGAATATTACCACCAACACCACAAATAGAAACAAAAACCTCTTTGATTATTGAATGTATTTCTCTATGTTCTCATTTCCTTGCATCCTCATTTCATCATACTTTCCTATCAAACTATCAACCTTTGCCTTCTGTACACGTGGATCTCTGCCATAGATGACCTTCAAATTCTCCCACATCTCATAAGTAGTATCCAAGTCTTTGACATAGATAAATTTTGCATCTGAAAGAGTACTAGAAATAGCTTCCATAGTAGCAGTATGTTCTTGTCTTATCTTTAATTGGTCAGAAGTCAATATTTCTAAAGGGATAATATACTTGGTGACTACATGATCCCAATACTAATAGCCAATTCCTTTTAGATAGATTTTTATCCGATCACACCATATTGAGTAGTTCTCCCTTGTGAATTTAGGACCTTCCTTTCTCATCATCTTCGAATCTTTTCCTCAAGTTGTTAAGCTTCACCACAACAAAGGACCAAATCTATGATACTAATTGTTAGTCCTAAGATGAGATTACTTAGAGGGGGGGGGGGTAGAATTAGTAATCTACCAATTTTGTAACTTTATAACCTCTTAAAATTTACCACAACATTCACAAGATTATCTTTAATAACAACAAATAAAAATATAACCTTAATTACATTCACATGGAAATGAAACACTTGACACAAAAAATTATATCTTGGAAACCCAAATCAAGGAAAAACCATGGTGGGGATTAATACCCACTAAATGATGTACTCTTTTGAAGTATACCCTATGAGGAGCTTAACCCTGTTAGGAGTTTACAAAATCACCATGTGGTGCTACCTGGTTAAGGGATTTACCTAGGGCCTTTTAGGACCTTTACCCTATTAAGAGTAGCCTTTTTAGAGGACTTTAAACACAAGCTAATGTGCCACCTTGTTAGATGATTTACAATAGAGACCTGTTAGGATCCACCTGATTAAGGGATTTTGAATATTGTATTGGTTATGGAACAACAAAGAGAATGATCTTTAAAATAGCACTACCTCTTCTTGATCATATCCACTGAAGCAAAAAATATCTTCACAATACAACTAACTTTGTCCAGGCTTGATCGCAACTCGCACTTTACACCGCACTTGTCCAAAACATAATCAACACAAAAAAAAATTCAACTTCATCACTTAAATACTATTCATCAAGCCCTAGAGTCTTTCGCCACCTTAAGCAACCCCGAAAATTTAACTTTCAATATCCCACTCAAATTTAACATGCCACAATACAAAATTAAATGTACAAAATGATTTTCCAAGACTACATTGGCCAATACAATGATTTTGCATAGAATTTTGTGTCATGGGGACAAACACATTTTTCCCAAATACTTTCTTCCACAAGAATCTTCTCCACATGCTAGCAATGAAAAATGTGATGCCAGATCATCACCTCTAATCTTAAAGACACATCGGTAGATCATGACTAACTCAACCAAATTCACTACAACCTCTACACCGATCACCGATCAAAGATTCATCAATTGTCACTCAAGAGCACAAACACTTTAACATGTAACATCTTTGTCTCTACTCATTGGTGAACTATCATTTACAATGATCACTCAAATCAATTGTGATTGAAACCATAGCTACTACACATTATTTACCACCATATTTTGTAACCGCACCACAAGAAATAATAAATATTTGACAAACCAACCTAATCACCTATTGCTTGTCATTAACTATTATAGAAATTTATTTGTCATCCTTCATATGATCATAACTTTCTTACCGGTCTACATCAATAGTATCGGTCATGCATTTGACATTCAAAGATATTGCCAAGAATTTGACATTTGGAGACATCTTCAAGTCTCTCATAAGAATTTCTACAAATGAAACTTACCGCAACACCTTGATCATCATACTTAGAAATATACTAGGAACACTGATTCAATACTTGACATCATTGACAACCCAATAACTGATCATCATGCAATCAAAGATATATCATTATAGCTCCAAAATTCACTTACCATCATTGAATCAATTACCATCAGTTATGCCAACAATATCTAAACCTAATTTCCAAGTAAACACAAGTTTGTTTAAACCATTACTAAATTACTGTTAGTCTTTTCAAATATAATATATAGACAATTTATTGAATTAATTTTTCCAATCACAATAACATCTATATAAAAAAATTAAAGTAATATACATGAAGAGGTCTCTTGAAATGTTACCTTAAATTTAATTGAACCCTAACCCTTACTCCAACTTTAACAATAAACCAATACAAAGCCATATATTGTATCAGATTTAATCATAACAGTAAACCAATTTGAATGTTTACTAAAAATCTAACTAGACCCTAAATCTAATTTAACAATAGCTCAATATTTATGTGGATGTTGACCCAACCATAACTTGGCCCCTACCCATAATAATAAACCATTTTGAACTCTAAATCTTAACCAAAATTTACCTGAAGAGGTCTCCTAAAATGTTACCTTAAATTAAATTGAACCCTAACCTAGACTCTAAATTTAACAAAAAAAACCTTGATATATCATTATCAGTATCACGTGATTATGATAAAATTCATTCAAATATAATTAAGAGATTATTTGATGAATTAGTGTTTCAAATCATAATATCATCTATAAAAATGAAAGAACAGTACATTAAGAGGTCTCTTCAAATCTTACAGTAAACCTACATAAAATTGAATCAAAATTTATAATGAAAAAAAACCCTAACCCTAATAGTAAACCAAATTAAACCCGAACCCTACCCATAGCCAAACCCTATACCTACTTCAACAATATACCAAATTTGGTTCTAAGCAAGGGTTAGAGTTCAATTAGGGCTAGGTTTCGATTAGAGTTTAGTTAGAGTTACGGTTCTCGAGAGAGGAAGGATTGGTGCTTAATTTTTTTTAATGTTATTATTTTAATTGGGTTTGGTATTCATTTTAGTTAAACTTACAGTTAATATTAATTAAAGGCTAGGATTATAGCTTAATAATGGTATATAGTTCAATTATAATTGATACAAAGGATAGGGTTCAATTCCAATTAGATTTAGAATTAAATTAGGGTTAGGATATGAAGCATAATTATACACTAAAATTAATACTTAACACTATCAAACCCTATACCTAAACTAACTTGAACGTCAACCAAACTATAAACAAAATTGTAACTTAATGCTAAAAGTATTGAGACCCTATACATAATATTTTAATGGTTAGACTTAAATAAATGGAGGGCTAACCCTATCAATAAACTACAATTGACCCTAGCCCAAAGAATAGTTAAATAGTAACCTACATTGAATCCTAACGCTAACACCAAACCAATTCAAACCTTTTTGAACCATGAGTACATTGAATTATAAACATAAACCTAAACCTAATTGAATACTAAATCATTTGAATGATAATGTTATATCTAATAGAAGTAAAACCCTAAATACATTTAAACCGTAAACCTAAATAAAATTGAACCCAAATCCTAAACAAAATTAAAACCTATCTCTAAGACTATAGAAAATTGATCTATGAGTATAAAGCTAATTAATTAAAAAGAAAAATTATACCCTAAACATATCCATTTAATAAACTTCACACTAAGTAGAATGCTCAATGGAATTATGACCTTTTAAAAATCCTAACACAAATTGAAACTTGTGAGTTATAAAATGCTAAGACAAATTGAACCACAGCCTTAAACCTAACAAAAATGCAAACTAGAATGAACTATAAATCCAACTCTAAATGAAAACAAATCATGACCTTAACACTAACCAAATGCAACAGTAATCGTACACTAAACCAACTTGAATACTAACCATAACACTATTTGAATAGTAAACCGATTTCAACACTAACCCTAATCATAATATGATAGTAAACCTAATTTAACACTAACCCATACAATAAATTAGGTTTACTATTTTAATATAAAACCATAAGTGTGATTATATGTGTATTCCTATACAAATATAATTCTATATATAATCTTGACCATAACACAAAACCAAAGTGAATGATAACCCAAAATTGAATTGATTTATAATCCTAATGATAAACCAAAATCCAAATTGATTATGGTTAGGGTATGGGTTCACATCATTGTTAGTATTATGAGTAGGGTTAAAGTTTGTATTAAGGATAATCGTAGGATTATGGATTAGGGTTTAAGATTAAGATTATTATCAATGTTAGTGTTTACATCATTGTTAGTGTTATGGTTAGAGATATGTTTACAACATGAAGGTTAAGATCAGGGTTATGGTTGTAATTATCATAGCTAAGGCTCTGCATCATGATTAGTACTATAGTATGGGTTACAACATTGGTTATTATTATTATTATTTAAGGTTCTAATGATGATGTGGGTTTATGATTTAGGATTACTATTAGAATTAGCATTAGGGTTTAACATTTGGGTTGTGGTCTATTTAGGATTGTGACTATTGTTAGGGTCATGATTTAGTGTTTGAATTAGGGTTAGGATTATAATTAATGGTTTACCATTAAGATTATGGTTAGGATATTGGTTAGGGTGGATATTTTAAGTAGGGTTAGGATTAGGACTAGGTCAATGTAAGGATTATGATTGGGGTAAGAGTAAGACTTTACATAATGAATACTATTATTTTTACAAATAGGATTGGGGTCAAGGTAATGATTATGATTAGGGTAAGGGTAAGACTTTACATCATGGTTAGTATTATTATTAGGATTTGGGGTTTTTATTAGTACAAGATTTAAGGTTACATTTAGGATTTTTATTATCATTAGTGTTAGGATTTCATATTTAGGTTATGGTATTTTTAGGATTGGGCTTATTGTTAGGGTTAGAGCTAGGGTTTAGCATTTGGGTTAGTATTCATGGTTTAACACGACAAAGCTCCCTACAAAATGCACCATTGAGCAAATTTCAAAAACCAAAAAATACAATAGGTTTTCATGAAATTTTTATCATCTATTCTTCATGATTTGCATATTTTGTGGTCGAAAACCACAAAAAAAAAATTGTACAAAAATCACTGTGTTTTCGTGAATTTGAAAAAAAAAATTGACATTTTTTTTTGTCTTTGGTGCATTTTGTAGGGAGCTTACCCATGCCTTTAACATTAGGATTATGGTTAGGCTGACGGTTAGTGTTAGGCTTCAGATTCTAGATAGTATTATGGCTAGGGTTACTATTGTGGTTAGAGTTAGGATTAGTAGTGGAGTAGAGGTTAGGATTAGGGTTAGGGTTTTAAAATAGTAATATCATAATTAGTATTATTTTTGGGGTTAGGGTTTGGGGTTAAGATAATGGTTAAGATTATGGTTAGGTGATGGTAGTGGATGGGATGGATCCCTTCTCAGTGCCTCTTCTAAATCTATAATGTGAATCCCCTTCAATGGTCTAAGGGAAGGAACATAAGTGTAAAGGATAAAATAGTGTATGGGGTCCTAGAAAAATGGATTGCACATAAAAGAGACCCCAAAACCAATATTTTACACTTACATAAAATTGTATTGATATAGAAAGTAAATATAGATGACTAATATTGAAATGAAGAGATAAAGGTACTTACCTCTGAAAAAGAATCAGCTGAAAACCCTATCAAACAATCTCAAAAATAGTTGATTCTCACAACTTTAAATTGAAACTGTGAGATCTACAAAACCCAGAAATTTTTTTCCTAGATTTGATCAGGTTGACTTTGACCTTTTAAAAGGTCAAGGATGACCTCAGGAAAATGAAGGTTGACTTTGACTTTGTTCACAGATCTCGGAAGTTCAACGAAAAAGGTATCCAAATCTACTCTCAGATCCAAAGTTCCACACCTGTACCTATAAGAAAAAGATGGTTTTTGGTTGTTTGTTTGGGGGGTTTGCCTCAGTCAAACCCCAATTTAGGAATTAACCTTGAAATTGAATTGAAATTGCTAGAATAAACAAAGTAAATGGAACAATTCACCTTGCTTGAGTTGAAACCCTTGTGGAGGATTCAAATCCTTGAATCCATAATAATGAATGAATGTAGAATCAAATATAGGATGTCTCCAAGCAATTGTCTTTAGATCTTCAACACCAATCTTGAATGGATCTTGAACTTGGAAAAGGCTTTAATGGAAATGGAGGAATCTTCAACAAGAGAGCTCCATAGAGCTTGAATCCTTCAATGGCTACTAATGGATCTCCTTGATGAATTGGATGCTTGAATGCTTGAAGGCTTGAATGCTTGATCTTCTTGCTTGAGAGCTTGAGAGATGGATTGTAAAACTTGATGTCAATGAGATGTGAAAATGAGAGAGGAAGGCTCCTTTTTATAGTGATCTAGGGCACAATAGGGGCCTCGTAGAAAACAATAATTAAGGGCCCATGGCACAAAACTCTAGAGAGGTGCACATGGAAAGGAAATTAAATTAAAGTCTTGACACAAAACTCTAGGAGGGGACCACCCTTAATAAATAAATAAAATAATTATTTAAGAGCCTTGTTAAAAAATTCAAGGTAAGGCCAACCCCAAAGTTAATTTGAGTATTAGGCACAAAACTCAAGAAAGGCTAATCTCCAATAATAAATTAGGAATCCTATACAAATATCAAGAAAGGTCCACCTCAAATATTAATTTGAGAATTTGATGCTTAATCCAAGAAATAGTGGCCCTGAAGAGGGAAAGTGAAAGATTTTGATGAGATCCCAAAATTGGAAGCTAACACTGAAGATCCCAAACCCTAGGGTCAAGGTCAAGGTCAACCCTAACTAGGTTAGGGTCGAGGTCAACCTTGACCTAAAAAGGTCGACCTTGACCTTATGGTCAAGAATCTCAGGTTCACAGTTCAGGATGGAAGAAAATGCTAGGAAGAAGTGGAAAATGTGGTAGAACAAGGGGAAAAGCTAGATCCAAGTTGAATATCCATTCAAGGCATTCGACATGACCCCAAACCACCTACTCGGAGGGCTAAACACTCTTAACATGGAAGTGCTTCCATTTTAAGATGATACAATAAGCTATCTCATCATTCATAATTTATGTTTCAAGAATACATTTGTGATCTCCACACTAAACCAACATACGCAATACTAGAAACAATTTGCATCTATCCATAAAATAGAATTTTAAAGCATCAAAATGTATCCAAGAGGAAAGAAGATTAATAGTATACGTCACATATGAAGGTGCCCAATATATCTGGGCATATGTAAAAATAAGTAATTTTATGTGTCAATCGGCCAACCTACTTAACCACCTTTGACCGTGGTCCCCATTGAATGACATCATCATCTAGATGCATTGTCACTCAGCCTAAGGAGTCTTTTGTAGTCTAATATGAATCTGGTTGGTGGAATCGCTCATGTTGCATACTCAATCACATGGTCAAGAACTACATCTACTAATTATGTGCCCCATGAAGTGAGATAATATGTACACTCCATAGCATTTCAATGGTTCCCTAATGACCACAGTGTTGTAAGGAAACTCAAGTGCAGAAACAGCTTCCTACACTAATCTCTAAAGGAAAGTATTGTGCAAATTCTTTTAAATCCTTACAATTTCAGATTTGTTAACTACTTTAACAATGATATTGTAGCCATATACCATGCATACAGAAAATAGAGAATGACACAATGATTTACACTAGGGAAACCTTTCAGTAAAAACCCCAGCACTCCAAAACTTGCACAGTGTATTAATCAAAACTATTACAGTTTACAATACACTTGCAATGCAAGTTCTTTCAGAAGATTTTTTCAACTCTTGAAGACAAATCACGGTAGCATAAAACATTCCAACAATACACTTACTTCTCCTATCTTCACAACCCTAAAAATTCTTATATCATGCACTTCCCTTTTTAGGGAAACTTCCAAAGATAGTCGTATTAGGGTTTTACCATTCTGCAAGAAAATAGGAACCCAAAATTTTTTTTCAGGGTGATGCCCTGAACCCCATGATTTGGGAAGAGTGTATAGTACTCAATTTTATCAATTGCCACATGTCTTCACCTGTCATTGAATCTTCCAGACATAGCTCTTAGGTGTCATAGGAATCCATCATAACCGTTTCAGCCATGATCTCCTTACACACAATTCAAGATGCTAACACATCAACATGCCAACTAGACATGTACACTCACACTTAATTACATTATTTGCAAGCAATACATTTTACAAAACAAATAATAAGAATAGGAATTATCCAAGGTTGAGACACCTTATTCCTAACAAGTGTCATAATATTATTGATTAGATCTGTTTGCTTGTTGCTATCAAGAGCATTGCAATAAAATATCCATACATTGATAATGATCTCTACACTATAAGGGTGTAGTGAATGGGGAACATAGGGCATCCCCCACCCATACTACCATGCATCTATTGTCATCACTAAAATAATTTTCCTATGTACTTCATCAAGTAGCTGGCAGAGGCATTCTTTGGTGTGGTCCATCTGTAATGTTTGTAGTCTCCTACAAAATTGAAGCACACAATTATTAATAATATGTTGGTAATATAGATAAAGAAAAGAAAAAAACATTACTTTACTTCTTGTCCATAACATTTTGATAATTTTTGCAATATTCCATACAATACAAAAAAATGCATCTATATAATTCAGATATGTAAATATTTGAATATAAAATTTAAGGAAAATAACACATCCTCTAAAATGTATTACCTTCATTTCATGTGTATAACAATAGTAAATGTAAAACTACTTTGATAGTTAAGATTATTATAACAAATAACTTATTTGAAAATGAACAAATCTACAACATATTTGCGAATAAAGGAATTGGTTTTCTATATTACTTCAAAATATAAAAGGCTTACAACTAATAATACTAATTATATGATACTTACAAAGGATCATGTCCTTTCGATGGCTATTTTCAAACTTAATAATTCATAACAAGAATAAACAAAGATAATTTGGCTTCTTGAAGCTATGATTTAACATTGGAAACATGCTCTCTCTAATCCATCTTCTCATTTATATGAGCATCATGGATGACATTTCTTGGAATTTATTGGGCGTGGTACAAAACATTGTGCACTTTCATAGGAACTATTATGTGTATTCGCAACCATGTTTATTTATTACTAGTGAATGAGACATAGTATTGTGCTGATAAATTCTATTCGGCTAACATTACTCTTGTTTATCTGATGGGATATTTTTAGAAGATCTCTCCTGCAATCATGAGATTTGGGAATGCATCAGTGTTTTCCAACATCTTGACATCTTTCTTTAAGAGTTTATATATGTGTTCATGATTATCAAGTAACTCCTTCTATGTTGGAATGTTCTGTTCAACATCATTTTGTAACCCAATTCTGTCAATCTACTTTTTCCTAATTTTTCAACCATTATCCCACATAGATATTCGATCTAAGATACCTTCTGTGAGATAAGTGTTGTACATTTTTGGCACAGGAAGTCCAATGTGTTTTTTGCATTTGATAGGTGGGTTGAAAACATCCACTATTTTCTCCATCAGTCTAACATGGCTTATCGCTAGGATATTTGAGGCCTATTCCAATGGGGTACACCATGCAGATAGCTTTCATTGGGGTAACATTATTCCTATTTCACCGATGGAAAAATCTTATGTGTTTTTGTTATTGACATAACTCACATAATCGCAGGAAGATTTTGGGCCCCTCCCGATTACCAATGTTATGTCGACAACTTCAATCAAAGTCACATTAAGACTGTTCTACCAAATAGGTAAATGTTGTTTGTTTTCACCCTGCCAAATTTGAACAATCTAGATTTAGAAGTGGTTGTGCAACTACATTTAAGATGTGCACTATTCTAAGTGCGCAAGTGCATGGTCAAAAACATTATGTGTTTTATGTGTTATTGATCCCAATTAGCTTATTTTCAATAAGTTTAAGTAGTGATCATCTTTCTCAAGATCAATAGTTAAGCTTTAATTGTAATTTCATGATTAAATATAAAATGGATTAAATGTTAAGTGTGCATGTGCAGATGAGGGAAATGGTTGTGTGTTTTCAACATTGACATAACTGAGCTGATCGTTGGAAGATCTTTTGCCTGTCTTGATGGGCAATGTTATGTGGTGCAGGAGAGCCTAGGGTAGAATCCCTAATTATTTTTGTTTTGATTATTTAAGCATTGATTTCAATTTTTTTGATGTCCTTGAAGAAAGGAAATTAGGTTGTGTGAGTTAGGCTTTAAGTGCTCTCAACTTGTTTTGATGAGCACATTAGGTCAAGTTGAGTGGCAAGTAGTTAAAGTCCTTAAAATGGACATTTTTGTTGAGTTTTGAGTTTTAGGTCATGTTTTAGGACCTTGGGGTTTCATCCATAGGGCTAGATAGGGATTAGAGAAATATTTTGCAAAAATTGTGCAAAAAGTGCAAAACTTTCTAAATATTGCTCAACTTTTTGAAAAAGTTGTAAAAATAGTTGAAAACACCTAGGGGATGGTTCAGACCAGTGGAGACTTTTGTAACCAATGATCCTCAACTATTTAAGGACATTGGGAACCATGTAGAGGGGTTAGCCTTCATTTGGATGAATTAAGTTAAGTGTTCACAGTGAACACTGATTGTGTTTCTCTTGTGTTATTGTTCTAGGAGTAATGATGGATTGAATGCTCTTTAGTTTCGATGTAATTAGATTATTATTTTTAAAGCTTAGTGTGATAGGAATTTAGTTTAACTTTCTATTTGTAGTTGCATGTAAATTCTTTTCCTAGTTATGAGTTCATTGGACCAAACATGACTGTATATAGTAAAATGACTCTCATTCCATTTCCACCCATGACAAGGGTTTGAGCCTTGGTTAAATGATGAAGGGGTCACTGTACATTAATTTTCTTTTTTTTTTTTAGGTTTAGGAAAGAAGATGGTCAATTTTGAGCTCTTTCCCTAGGTGAGCTAGGCTATAGCCCAGGTAGGGACAATTGAGTAACAATGATATTAGATTGCACGTTAGGATTGAAGAGGAAGTTCCAGTGTTTGGAGGATGGTCTTGACATTCAAAAGAACCACTTCAAGAAATTGTGGAGGCTGATGAATCCATTTCATCTAATTTTGTGAAGAGTTCCTGAAAACCAGGCTATTAGCCCTACTTTTAAGGACCCGATCTATAAGAGTATTGAAGTATTGTACGGAGGGATTGAGCCTCTCTAACCCTGAAAATATTTTGTATTTCCCAATATGGTATCCAAATCAAAGTTTATTTTTTTGGTTGTTTTGTGAAGTTTGAGAGTTAGGTCAGAAAAAGTGACTGGATAGGGATACAATAATTCACTAGGTCTAATCCTAGAAATGTTGAATCAAAAGGCTGTATGAGTGAGTTATGGTTCTAGATCTTCAAGAATAAGTAAATTGTGATGGAAGAAGCACAAGAATACCTTGCAAGATGCTATGAGATGTTTGGGAGTATGAAGAGGAATCTACCCTTGTGGATTCAATGTTGTATGAGATCCTAGTTGATAGTGGAGATCCTAGTGGAAGAGGAGAAGGAGTTGAGTATCCTACCCTTGGTTAATGTTCAAAGGAAACCTTATTAGGTCTAGAAAGAAGGAATTGGTTGTGAATCATGCCGAATCAGATAGGAGCTCCCTATTAGATTGGTATCAAAGCCAATAGATTGGGCTTGTGAAATTTTGATGTTGTATTTGCCAGAATTAGTGGATTCAAGTAAAATGATGAACAATGCAAAATTAGAAAAAGATGTGGAAGAAAAGAGAGAGGAGAATAGGATCCTAAAAGAATAGTTGGCAGAGATGGAAACTAAGCTAGAGGAAGTTCAACTTCAAACAAAGGAAGTTTGTTGCAGTAGAGGATGAGGTACCAAAGCTTGATCCAATTCTTCAAGAGGATCCATTTCTCATGCTTTTGAAGGCCATGAGTGGTAAATCATTAAAAGTACACCTATTCAGTGGAAAAATGGAGCCAGAGGTGGTCATGTATTGGAGAGAAGGCTTATAAAATCATTTTAAGTGTGAAAATGTGACAAAGGCCCAAAAGGTGAAAGTAGCCAAGACTGGATTGAGAGGCACAAATCTCACATGGTGGAAGTTCATTCAAGATGAGAGATTGAAGGGAGGAAAGAACCAAATATCCACTTGGAAAGGTATGGTTACAAATATTAGGGAAACTTATATCCTTGAGGACTATGAAATATAGTTACATAAAAGAAGACAAAATCTTAGGCAAAGAGATTTGGAGGTGAGTGCCTATACTGAAGAATTTTATAAGCTTTTCTTCAGGTCTAAAGTGACAGAGGAAGAAAGAATCAAAGTGGCTCATTATCTCAATGGACTCAAATGGATCATCTAAGAGGAACTAAGCCTCTTAACACCTACTGCTATGTATAAATATTACCAGCTAGCTCATAAGGTAGAGGAGAGGATTAAGAAAAGGTCTAAGGCAAGTAGCAGGGGTTAAGGAAAAGTTAGAGAGTCTAGGGGTCACATAAGTAACTATGGTGGAAGGGGTAATGATTCAAGATCACAAGGGGATACAAAGTTGATAGAGGAGATCCAAGAATCTAGTAGCAGAGGTAATCATGGACAAGGAAGGGGTCCAAACAATAGTGGTAGGGGAAGATTTGGAGGAGGAACCAATAGAGGTTCATTTACAAACATGAAATGTTATAACTGCCACCAATTTGGGAATCCTTCTTATAGGTGTCTGGAAAAATCCACTTCTTCTCAATCAGGGAGAAGGTTAAAATATGTGAAAGAAGACACCAACATTGTCAAATCACAGGAAGTTAATTTGGACTCAGAGAGTGGGGAGAATCTAATGGTTAGATGAGTTCTCATCAAGGAACCAATTAGAGAAGAACCTAAACAAAGGAGGTCACTCTTCAAATTAAAATGTAAAATCCTTGGCAAAGTGTGTAGGGTGATCATTGACTCAGGGTCAATAGACAATATAATATTAGAGGAGTTAGTTAGAAAACTTGGAGTGACCAAGATACTCCACACTCATCCTTATAAGGTAACCTAGTTGAATAGGGACAACAAATTTTGGTAAATGAAAAAGCTTGGATTGAGTTCAAAATTAGAGGTTATAGAGACAAGATAATGTATGATATACTTCCCATGGATGCTTTCCATCTTCTCTTAGGAAGACCATGGCATTTTGATAGGAAAGCCATACATGATTGGGAGAAAAATGTCTATTCTTTTCAAAAGGATGGAGTAACATACAAGATTCAGTCTTTGGTTGAGGAAGAAGGAATAAATCACAACCCTAATGTGTTGGTGATAGGAGGCAATGATTTTGTGAAAGAGCTCAAAGAAGAAAATAAGGAAAATTATGTACTGATAGTTAGGCCTAAGGAGGAGAAAATAGAACTACAAAATCCTATACCTAAGGAGATACAAGGACTCTTAGATAAATTTTGAGACATTGTGGGTGATGGTTCACTAGCAGTACTTCCTCCACTAAGATCCATAAGTCATCAAATTGACTTTGTACAAGGTGCGTCATTGCCTAATAAGGCAGCCTATAAAATGACTCCAGATTAGAACAAGGAGATAGTTAGGAAAGTACAAGAACAATTGAATCAATGTCTCATTAGGAAGAGCATAAGCCCATGTTTTGTACTAGTAGCTTTGGCATCAAAGAAGGGAGGAAAATTGAGGCTTTGCATAGACTCTAGATCCATAAATAGAATAACAATTAGATATAGGTTTCCAATCCCTAGGATTGAAGACCTAATGGATTACCTTGGTGAGGCTAAGTACTTCAAAAAGATTGATTTAAAAAGTGGATACCATCAAATCTGAATAAAGGAAGGGGATGAGTGGAAGATAGTCTTCAAGACCATAGAGGGACTATATGAGTGGCTAGTTATTCCATTTGGATTGGGCAATGCCCCAAGCACATTCATGAGATTGATGAATGAAGTGCTAAAAGACTACATAGGAGTATTTATTATAGTATATCTAGATGACATTCTCATCTACAATAGAACCAAGGAGGAGCACCTTGAAAATTTGCAGAATGTCTTGAAGAGGTTGCAAGAGGAGTAATTGTCAATTAACTTGGAGAAGTGTGAGCTCCTCAACAAATATTTGATTTACCTTGGATTTGTGGTCTCACAAGGGTCACTCAAGATGGATCTTAGCAAAATAGAGACAATACTTACCTGGACCATTCCAACAATCAGCACTGAGGTAGAAAGCTTTCATGGGCTTGCCCAATTTTATAGGAAATTTATGAGGAACTTTAGTGCCATTTGTGCTCCAATAATAGACATAATAAAATGTGGGAATAAGACCAAGTTTAAGTAGACTGAAGAAGCCAGTAAGGGTTTTGAAATGTTGAAGGAAAGGGTAGCCATCCAACCCATCCTAATGTTTCCTAGTTTTTAGTGGTTGTTCACATTAGAATGTGATGCTAGTGGGATAGTAGTAGGGGCTATTTTGACTCAAGAGGGTAGACCAGTAGCCTTCTACAATGAAAAATTGAATGAAGCCAAGAAGAAGTACTCTTCCTATGACCTAGAACTATATGCCCTAGTCCAAGCCCTTAGGAAGTGGAGGCACTACCTTCTCCCAAAGGAATTTTTAGTCTTCATAGACAATCAGGCTTTAACCTACATAAACACACAAGAAAAGTTGAGTAATAGACACCTTAAATGGATGGAGTTCTTGCAGGCCTGTACCTTCACCATAAAACACAAGAATGGTCATATGAACAAAGTTACAGATGCCTTGAGCCAAAGGCTACTTACTGTTCAGGAGGTGTAGTTACAAAGAATTGGACTAGAAAGTTTCAAGGACTTGTATAAAGAATATGAATATTTTGTGGAGGCTTATAAGGTTTGTATGTGTGTGTGTTTGAATTTTGTACCTAGCTATAGACACAACACTTCAGTAAAATATTAGAGGTTAGCAAAAATCAAAATATGCAAATAAGAACAATATAGCTAACCAAGTGATTTACTGCCTTCTAGTAGGTGTGAGTATGGTATTCTTAGATTAGACTGAGATCAGTGACAATGCAACACCTAAACAAAGGATTTAAATGATGAAAGCAATAAAATGTGAATGCAAATTTTTTCTTTTTTTCTTTTTTTTTTAATGCAATAAGATGAGAAAAACTGATAATAAATTAATCTAAATAGATTGAAATGATATGCAAATTAAGCTAACAATGATATGAAATATGAAACTAGAATGAATTGAAAACAAGATTGATCTGACAAAATACTAATTTGCAAGAAGCTTGATGATTCCTCTGATGTCAATTCGCCAGAGTAAGTATGCAAATTCTGTGGATGATTTGTAAAGAGCTGAGCCTTGATTTTATAGAAATCCAGGGCTTGAGGGTGCATGGAAAAAGTCATAAATCACTCTTGATGAACTCAGGTTGATTTTTGAGTTAACAAGAAATTAGAAATAGATAACTCATAAAATCATTCAAGAACAACTTTTTAACTCAAATCAGAAGTTTAGATCAACTTTGAACTCAAAATAGATGTTGATTTTTGAAAAGATAACAACTTGAATTGATTTTCTGATTTAAAGTTTAACTGCTCTTTGAATGTGCACAAATAATCATGAATTAATTAAATAACTAAAGTGATTTATCTTCAACTTAACTGATTTTAAATTTAAAAATAACTGATTTGTGGGTTAATCAATTATTTTAATCAAACTTTTATTCAAAACTATATTATTAAATATTGACAACTTGGATTTAATCAATTAAATAAATATTTAATCAATTATTCGTAGGAGATTTGATTTATTGTCAAAATTAAATAATATAATTAGGAATAAATAGAATTAAATCTAATTAAATAATTAAGTGGCAAAATTAAATTAATTAATTAAATATTCATCATATTCAATTAATCAACTTTAGGATAAATATGATTTATCGCTAAATAATATTTAAAATAATTGATTTATGGGTTAATCAATTATTTTAATCAAATTTTATTCCAATACTATATTATTAAATTTGACAATTTAATTTAATCAATTAAATAAGAATTCAACTGATTATTTTTAGCAAACTTGATTTATTGTCAAATAAAACAATATTAATTAGGAATAAATAGAATTAAATCTAATTAAATAATTAAGTGGTAGTATTAATCTAATTAATTAAATATTCAAAATATTCAATTAATCAAACTTTAGGATAAATAGGATTCATCGCCAAATAATAATTAAATTAAAGATAATTAGAATAAATAGGAATATTGCTAGGAATATTCCCCGATGTAGAATTTATGATAAAATCAATTAGGATTTCGATAATGTGCAGATGTGCCTTAGGTTAGGACTTTGATGTCGATTTCATTCGAATTGAAGATGTAGGAGGTTAATGAACCTATAGCCCATTTTTGGGGTATTACATTTTTCCCCTCTTTGAATCACTGTGCAAAGTGCAATGGTTCAAAGAATAGTCTGTGTTTTGATATATGTATGAAACTAATTTGAAAGATATCAAACCAAGCCCAAAATAACTAGGAATTGAGATGATGCTAGCTATATCAACAATGAACTGGTGATTATGAAAAAGTGTCAAAACACCTGATTCTGAACCTTATGATTACGAAGAAGTGAGTGACCGATTCCAGACCTTAATGTCCTTGTATGAATCATATTGGTATCACATCCTGAACCCATCAGTTACGAAGAACCAAGGAAATAACACTAATGAACCGATAGTTACGAAAAGTTGATACAGTTTACAAGATAGATTTGGATACTAGATGAATCTGATATGCCCCAAGAGATGATAGATTTTCCCCAAGCGATGAGGAATTTAGATGAATCAGCAACTAGATCTGGTTGTTGTCTTGATTACTGAGAAAAGATTGATTGACATAATTGAGTTATAGACTTTGAATGATGTGCAATGCCATGCCCCCTTTGGGATTATAATTGAAATATGACAAGAAAAGTCAGTGTTTATAGTTTAGAAGCAAGTTAATTGATTTGAGAAGTGGTTATACATGTCCGAGAATGCATTCTGCATCGTTTAGAGGTCCTGGAGACCAAGTTTGACTAGGTTTGACCATGAGTTGACCATGGTTAACCAAGTTGAAATTTTGATAGTTTGATGTAAGATAATTAGTTAAGTTGAATTTTGGATTTCTATGATGATTAGAAGGTCGATTATGCAAGCAATTGGCATTATAAATGATCTTAGATTTTGATTTTGATCCTAAAAATGGATTGTACTTGTTTCATTGGATGGACCTTCTTGTAGGATTCAACTCTTTTTAGATTCAAAGATGTGATTGAAAAGAAAAATTGTTTAAGTGTTCAAGCAATTTGTGAGACCATGCAAACATGTAGAATGCAAAGAGATATGCAAAATGAAATGCAAACCTAAGACCTAGGACCTAGTCACTGATCATGTGTCGGTCATTCTCATCATTGAATTTTTAGGTAACTAGATAAATCAATATGATGCCCACTGGTTATGAAACCATAGACATATGAATATTGTTTTTTATGCTCAAGAATCAATACAACGCCCACTGGCTAGACAACCATAGACATATGAATATTTATTTTGTTTTTGGAATGTCAGATTAGATATAAGCACCAAGGCATAAGCGCCAGGATGACTTGAATATCATGTCCATTTTGATATAGCAATTTGTATAAGCATCAAAACATTGACATCGTGATGACCTGAATACACCTTGCATTATAAACACATCAAGAAGTCAAGAGATCATTCTAAATCCAATGTGAATTACCCTTAGTGACCCTTTATCATTCACATCCTTAGGTAAGATCGTGTTTCACAGTAGGAGAAAGAACGTACTCAAAAAGACAATAGTTAGATCAAACTTCCTTGAATTTTCTGGATATCAAAGGTCGAGGTACTCATGGCCATCCAATTCGAGATAGAGGCTCTTATAGACGGACACCATTTCAATCCAAAATTTCCAAAGTTGTTAGATTTTCACATACAAGGAGAAGACAAAGAAAAGATTATGCCCCCATTCATCACTCTCTAAATCCTATAAAGGACATCATTGAAGAGCTCGAGGGAACATAATATGCAAAAATCTCAATGTGAATCAGTAAGCATACAAGGAGATAAAAGCATGTAAAAAGCATAGATTGTTTTCAGTTTGTGTTTGATGTTTGATTGCGTTGTTGTAGATACAAAATCCTTTCTAGAGATGAGACTAACTGATTGACTTAGATGAAGCTTCAAAGGACTCTGACTAGATATGATACGTCTAAGATACATTGGAGGCCATAGGATATGACTTTGATTGCCTCCAATTTTGAACATTGATAGGATACAGATGCTTTAGCTGATTGGTGTACAGACTGAGTTATTAAAAATAGGAATGCAGGAACAAACCAAGAGATATGTACAAACTAAAGCAAGACTGAAAGCTGGGAAAGACAAAGATTGTGCCGATAGATGGAGCATTTCAAAACAAGTGGTGCCCATTTGCCAAGTTTTCACCAACTTGGCAGAGATGCTATTTTTGCTACCAAGGCACCTGTTTCTAGGTTTTCACCAAGGCACTTTTTTCTTTTTCTCATTTTTTTGTATTTTTCATTTTTCCCAATTTTTTTTTGTACTTTTGATTTTTTTTACTTTTTTTGTGAATCATCAAGGTGCCTATTACTAGGTTTTCACCAAGATATTCATTTTTTTAGGACTTTTTCAAAATTTTAAGATTTTTTCAAGATATTTTACCATAGACTAAATGCCTTAGGCATAGAATTTATTCATATGGAGAATGTTGATTGGTTCTCAGAGCTATTCTCCTTCAGTCATTGAGATTTGATAGGCACCAGAGCCAAAAGTAGCAGTGATAAAAAAGGGACCCAGCCAGTTAGGTTCAAACTTCCCCTTGCACTCTCTATGTGATTGATTTTTAAGATTCTCTCTCAAGACTAGATCACCAACTTGAAATTCTCTGTGTCTGACTTTCTTATTGTAACCTCTAGACATTATTTTCTGATACACTCTGAGATGATCATACGCTTCTTGTCTGCGCTCATCTAGTAGTTCAAGTTCTTGCAACCTAGACACTCTGTAGGCATCATCAGTTACTAGACCATGCATTTTGATTCTTAGTGATGGGATTTCAACCTCAATAGGCAGTATTGCTTTAGACCCATAAACTAAAGTGAAAGGTGTAGCCCCAATGGGCATTCTGATACTTGTTATTATTTAGACTTAGAATTTTTACCTTAAATCAGGCATTAAGGCTAACAACAATTATATCCTAACAATGGAAACCTCTTCTAGCTATGGGTAGACTATGAATGAAGAGGAATCTCTAGATTCTAGGCTAGTTCCTATAAAATATGGAATATCACTTTCCTGATCTGCAAATTGTTGGGAAAAGGGAAAGAATACTATAACTTAAAATGATTAGGGTGATACACCAATGAATAATTTAGACTTCACAAAAAAAGATGAATTTCAATCCTGACTCATAAATGAATACTTTAACAATCTGAATCTCTGCTCAACATATAGGTTAATAAATTCATGCTACCAGGGTTCTACCAAAAAATATATTGGATAATTAACAACATACATTTCACATACAAGGCCTAGGGGCAATTGATTATCTTGAGAAGGAACAGAATTTCATTCACTTCCTTTAGATAATAAATGGTTTGACACTTGCTAGAAAAGATGAAACAGGATTCGATATTGAAAAACAAGTACACAAAATAGGAGTCAAAGTATCTAGTTCATTTCTTCAAAAATCTGACAAAATGATTACAAAATGGCCTTCAAAGCATCTAGGAATGATATGTTCACTATATGCCCTCTCTCCAAAATCTACAACCCTTAATTGATCATCCAAAATCAATTTTATAACCAGCTCTAGCCTCAAATTCGAAAATCTAAGCTCCTCAATTTTAGCCTAAAAGTGTGCCTAAAAATGTGCCACTAAACCAAGTTCCTCAAAACATGCCTCTTCCCTAAATTCTTGGCCTAATATAAGGAATTAAATCCTTTTTACAAAGAAAATGCCAAAAATTATAAAAGAAATTAATATTAAATAAAAATTTAATATTAATTATACTACCCCTATCTCCTAACTTCTACTTCCTAACTTAGATAAAATATCTAAGTGTGAACTATTACAAAGTGGACAAGTCGACATGACCTTTGATCCACTTGCAATGCAATACAAAGAATGATGGGATAAGGATGCAAGGTGGCATGTTTTTGGTTTTTGAGGCTCTGCTGGCACTGTCATGCATTGAATGCATTGCTTTACTTGGCGGACTCCAAATAGTTATTCCATTTTCTCCTTGGCATTTGTGTTCTCTTCATTCTTCTTGGAGAAATCTCAGGGAAAATGAAACCCTAAGCTTCCTAAAATGTTGAAGGAGCTCAGCTTGACTGTGAAAATCTTTGACTACTACTAGACTCAAGCTTTCTCTGCTACTTCTTTGTGTGCATCTTTGACAAAGAACTCGGCATTACTTGCCTCTCTCATTCAATGAACTGTAAGTTACTCTTTCAAACTCTCTGTTGATTTTTTGCAATGAAATACAAAGTTTCAGCATGCATTATTCATGGGTTCTCTTTGTTGACTATTTGTTTCACTGTTGCTTTGAATTTATGACTATTTCTTTTGATATACTCATAGTTTATGAGTCATAGTTATGTCTTTGTCTTCAATAGTCAAACTGTAGCTTGTTCTTTTACCATGCATGAACTTGGTTACACTGAGAGTTCTCTTTTTATGGCCACGAGCCCATATCATGCTTCACGGCATCTATTGTTTATATATCTATTGAACTGTTCATTAGCTTTCAGTTTCTATTGCTACTTGTAACCGCAACTCCATGGCTTCATGTACTTTTATCTGACGTTCACCATATTTACATGGCTTTATTTAGTATGGGCTCCATGTATTTCTTTGCACTCAACTGTTGTTTATTGTTGAAAGCATATGCAGGTTTGAAGCTTTATGAACCTGAAACTTGTTCACCACATATACATGCCATATGCGATACTTACCATGTGTAATTCTTACCATGCTATGACTGTGGTAAAACCTATGAGCTGAGTTTATATCCAATAGTCACAATTGGTATTGGGTGACTGGTGTCATCTTGATCTTGCACACACCGCAAGATTTCTTACTACTTGGCATTCACTGTTACTATATCTCTTCATTGCCATTCTCTGTGCATTTCTTTGAGCTCATCCTTGGTATCCACTGTTACTTGTATTCACAATCTTGGCATCCGCTATTATTAATGATGTCAACCTTGGTTTTGACTTTTAATTTCTCTTTGCTATATGGGTTTGAAAGTTTGTGAACCCAAAATTATTCTCAACAGTTTTATTGACAACTATGAACACATTTGAAGCACTTATGACTGGCATAGATATAAACTTGTTTATAAACTAGTAACAGTCACTGTTTTAACTGTTGTCATTTCATTTGATTCTTAAAACCATGAGTGTTACTGGTTTATAAATAAGTTCTTCAGTTTACTTAAAAGAAAATAATCTCTTCACATTTTGATAACTGGAACACCAGTAAGCAGCTTATGGTAATTTTCTAAAATTGACACAGCAACACACTTCTCACATTGATGGAACTTTGAATTACTATCAACTACAACTTTATCAATTTTAGTATCTACCTCAGCATATTATGTGATAACATAGAGCATCCAAATTGTTGACTCTCTTTTGCTGACATGAATAAAACCTTGTGTAATCAACAGCTATAAACTTGATGAACTGGTGAACTCTCTGCTTTGCAAACCATATATGATGAGTTCGGCCATGCTGAACAGTTGCTCCAAGAAACCATGAAAACACCTCTTAATGACTCACTAAAGTTACAAGATTATGAGTGAAAAATGTTTAAAGATATAATCTATCAAACACAAAACCATTACATCTTTCACTCATAACCTTCGCAAACCTGAGAAGGTGATTATGACTGAGAGATGATCAACACACTTTCTTATTTCCACAGCAGATAAGTACTATGTCCTTTATGATATTCTTCTACTGGTTACACATACTTTGTTCTAGTTTATACATATTTTCCATTTTATCTTTAGCTTGTATCCTATAGCTTTGTCCACTATAAATAATTCACATTGATGATGAATCTGCACTTAATATGATAAGTACAGCAAGATGAAAATGTTTATTTATTGTTAATGAAGTTTGAGCATGGGCTCGTGACATTCAAAAACATCAAAATTTTTAACTAATGAGGTTCGAACATGGGTTTGTGACACTCAATAAAAACAAATTGTAAACACTTTATGATTTTATAGCTTAATCTTGAAGCACTCTTTTGTATTCAGCAACAAATATGTTCATGATTTGAAAATGTACTTAGGAATAGTAAGGACATATTTGTACCAGTATTTATGCAGCACCATTTGTATCTTGAACTAGAAAGTTGGCAATAATTGGTATTTTTTTGTAGCATTCTTTTGTATTCAAACCAGCTTGATCCGCATCTTTGACAATAACTGAATATGAACACCAGTTAGCTATTATCTACAAGATAATCTGTTAAGCTCTCAAATAATGCCATTATGAAATACATTATCTAAAAAAGGTTTCTCAGTTTGGAAACATACTAATTCCCTTTAATTCAGACACCTAGTTAATAAAAAAAAACAATCATACACCACAATGATCATTAGTAGTAAAAGGTTTCATGTCAGAAACAAGTCCCTTTAACACTACCTTGTAGTGAGTGTTAGTGTACATTTCCTTATTTCATTTAATTTTCTAGATTGATGCAGTATTGAAAAATTGATTGCTATAGTATGTTATTTGATTCTCATGTATTGCTTAGATCCATCAGGATCTAATCATTTTCTCTCTTTCTCATGCAGATGGAAACCCTAAAGACCTAGATGCAGATGGAGACTCGGAAGATGAAGACCTAAATGTAGATACCTAGCAGACAACCATCAGACTCAAAGACAAGACAAGGCAATGCATGGGACCCCTATTCCATACTTCAATCTTTCTTTTCAATTCTGCAATGTACTCTAAATATTGAATTGAAATATGAAACAAGAAAGGACATTTGTATACTACATTTAGTATGAATGCACAATGTAATGATCATTGATGAATTTTAAATTTTGCAATACTCGATCAATACTTAGAGTACAATAATGACATCTAGAATGAATGCAATAATGTAAACTAACAAAACCTACAAGGTAGTGTTAATCATACAAACAAATGCAACCTTTTCCTACTTATGCTTATTGTATTGTATGTTGTATTTTTGAGTAACAGTTATGTGGGCCCAGAGAGATGAATTGATCATGAGATGCCAGTCTCTTCCTATTTTATGAACTGTACGGTGCAAGATTTTCAATAGATTCTTGTTAGAAGCCTCTGCTTGTCCATTCCCTTGAGGATAGTAGATAGATGACCAATGTTGTGTAATCTTGAATTTGGCACATAAATCATCCTAGTCTTTATTCTTAAATTGTCCACCATTATCTATGACTATGGAATGTGGAATACCATACTGGCATATGATGTAGTTCAAGATGAACATAGATATTTGTTTTCCAATTGCTTGTGTCAAAGGGACTGCTTCTACCCATTTTGTAAAATAATCTATAGCTATGATTATATGGGTATGTCCATTAGAAGAATGAGGATGTATAGCTCCTATAAGATCAAAGGTCCATTGATGAAAAGGCCATTGTGTAGTGAAGGGAATTAGATCTCTCCCTAGAGCATGAATTAAGTTTCCATGTACTTGGCACTTTTGACAATTCTTAGCAAACTTGATAGACTCTTTCTCCATTGTCGGCCAATAGTACCCAGCCCTAATAAGTTTTTGAGCTAGTGTCAAACCGTTTGAGTGTGAACCACATATACCCTCATGGACTTCTTTTAATGCATGTTGAGACTCTTCCCATTCTAAACATCTAAGGAGCGTACCATCTAGACCTCATTTTTAAAGATCATGACCAATGATGACATACCGGGAGGCATGGCGGATAAGGTATCTCTTTTCATGATGGTTAAAGGTATTGGGGATGATTTGGTCTTTGAGATAGGAGAATAGGTTTTTATATCTGGATGAATCATGACCTACAATAGTGCAAATCATGTGGGTTTCAGGGGAGTCATATGCAGGATAAGATAGTGCTTCCACTAGGAACTCATAGCATAGCTCATGTTCAGGCTTCTATAATAAAGTAGATAATGTTTCCATTACATCAACAACCTTATTCTCTATTCTAGGTATTTGCTCAAATGTGATAGATATGAAATACTTCTTTAAATCATCTACCATTCTCTTATATGGAATGAGCTTTTCATCTTTAGTTTGGTACACATCATTGACTTGATGGATTACAAGTTGTGAGTCTCCATGAATGTGTAATTTTGTTACTCTCCACTCAATTGCCATTTTCATGCCATTAAGAAGGGCTTCATATTCAATAATATTGTTTGTACAAGGAAAATTGATTCTAAATGCTTTTGGGATTGAGTATCCTTGAGGAGTTATGAACAATATGCCTCCTCCAAATCCATTCTATGTATAAGAGCCATCAAAGAATAATTGCCATTCTCTAGAAGAAAGATTCATGATTGAGGAATATAGGAATTCCATTTGCATTGGTGTATCATCAAATAAAGGTGCATCTGGTAATTGATCAGCAATAACTTGGCCTTTAATAACTTTTCTTTCAACATATTCAATGTCAAATTCACTTAAGAGCATGACCCATTTGGTTAATCTACCCGTGAGGGCAGCTTTGCTTAGTAAACTACTTTAGTGGATCAATCTTAGATACTAAATGTGTAGTATGAGCCAACATATAATGTCTTAGTTTCTGTGATGAAAAGACCATAGCTAGACAAGCTTTCTCAATCATTGAATATTTCTTTTCGTATGCCACCAATGTTCTACTGATATAGTATTTAGCTCTTTCCTTCTTGTTCTCATAATGTTGTGCAAGCAATGCCCCCAGTGATGTATCTATAGCAGAGACATATAAGATCAAAGGCTTCCCTTGAATGGGAGGCATCAAGATAGGAGAATTTGATAGATATTTCTTGATATGATTAAAGTTCTTTTCACATTCCTCGCTCCATGCAAAGGTCACACCTTTATGTAATGTCTTTGTAAAAGGTTGTGATATGTCTACTAGCTGAGATATGAAGCATCTAATAGATTAAACTCTACCTTGCAATGTCCTCATTTGACTGATGTTCTTGGGAGGTTGCATCTCCATTATAGCCTTTACTTTAGCTGGATCAACTTCAATGTCCTTCTTTGAAACTATGTATCCTAAGAGCTTTCCAAAAGTGACACCAAAAGCACACTTAGGATTTAGTCTGAGACTAAATTTTTCCATTATGTCTAGTATCTTGCTCAAGTCATTTAGATGTTCAGCTCTAATCATAGATTTTGCTAAAGTATCATCAACATAATCCTCCATAGTCCTATGCATCATGTCATGAAAAATAGAAGTCATAGCTCTCTGATATGTAGCACCAACATTCTTAATCCTAAATGGCATGACATTCTAGAAAAAGGTACCCCATGCACATGTAAAAGCAGTTTTCTCTCGATCCTCTAGAGCAATTTTTATTTGATTATATCTAGAAAAACCATCCATTAAAGAATACATCTCAAAGCCCGCAGTTATGTCTACTATCATATCAATGTTAGGTAATGGAAAATCATCCTTAGGGCATGCTTTGTTTACATCTTTGAAATCGGTGCACACTCTTATTAATTTGTCTGGTTTAGAAATAGGTACAATATTAGAGATCCATTTTGCATAATCAATAACTCGAATAAATCCGGCTTTTAGGAGCTTCTCTAATTCATCTTTTACCAAGAGTGCAACATGTGGATGCATCTTTCTCAATTTTTGCTTAACAAGTTTAACGTTTGGAGCTATAGATAAATGGTGCATTATAAGATCAAGATCCAACCCTGGCATATCTAAATATTTCCATGCAAAGTTGATCTTCTTCTCTATTAGGAATGTTGTAAATTTTTGCTTTTCTTCCTCTGATAAAGATTGTGCTACATGGATCAACTATGGTTCTTCTATTGTTCCCAAATTGATAGATTGAGTGGGCTCAATTAGAACTAGAGATTTTTCCTATAAATGACTTGGAAAGACATCAAATATCTCATCCTTAGGTGCCTCAGAGAGGTTTTCACCTTCGGATACATCTTTTATTTTTACTTTTGTAGGTTCTGAGACTGCCACAAAGTGGTTTTCACCCTCAGAACTCCTTTTATTTTTATTCTAATTCTTATTTTTCTAACTAAGATACTTGATGTCTGACTTCATCATACTAACGCTCAATTCACTGATGGAAGTCCTCATAGGCTCAACTGCATTTAGGCAGCAAGCAAGGGCATAGTCATTGGAAAAGGTATAAATACCTTGGTTCAAGTTGGTGGATGTTATTTCAAGAAGGTCAGAGCATTGGATAATCAAAGTGGTGAAAGAGTGGGAAAGAGTGTTTACGGATATGGATCTGTCATCATTGGTCCTAACCCAATGCTCAAGTTCAAAGGTGATATTACAACTTAAGACATTCAATTCGTGAATAGGCTCAATCTCATTGTGGAAATCTACTTCAGCCATTGGTGGATTAGACTCGATAAGTTCATCATTTCTCTCTAGACTTACGTTAGGTTGAGGTGCATATTGGTGAATAACATCAACATGATTTTTATTAAAAAGTTCATCTAGTTCTGGAATGACTCCCCATTCATAGTCATTTGATTAATCTTCTGTTTCTTCATTTAGACCTCTAGGAAATCTAAGAACATGAGTAAAGTTAGGATGAATACCCCAAAAAGGGTTACCCTCAAATTTGATTTGAATTCATACTCATAGGAATCTGTCTCAGAATAACTACCACCTTCCTCTTTTTTATTGCCTTTGAGATTAGTTGGTTCTTGTGTTACAACTATCTCTTGCTCTATAGTAGGTTCTTGTGTTTCTACTACATTAATTCTTTTTATTGGATCATCTTCAGCTTCAAGGAGGTCTTTTATTTCTTTAGGAAAATGCTCATAAGGAATGAGATCATTAGTGGTGTCTGAATCATCACTATCATATTGTTCAGTTATTTCCCCCTTTAGTTGATTTGCTACGGAAGGCTCAATTTGTTCTAGAACATACGGGGAGTTCTTGCTAACACAGAAAGGCTTCTTCATGTATCCTAGACCTATTGTATTCTTGTTTGCTCGGCCATGATGATCAAGAGGTGACAGAAGACCTTTAGCCGGTAGTCCTAGAGGTCCTTTTCCTTTATATCCCATCTTTGTAATCAATTTATCCCCTAGGCCATATGACTTAGACGGGATATTCGGTATTTTAGCATCACATTTTTGGACAACTTGAGATTTAGGTTCATCTTTGTATAGCCATGTGAGCACAACTTCATCCTCTTCAAACTCCTATTTAGATACTTGTTCTGCAACAAAATTTCCTTTATATGCTTCAAGAGGTTCTTTAAATTTGAGCTTGGACTATTTTAGAGTTTGTCCATAAGACTTAGGAGAGATAGGGAGAGATGTCAAAGATAAGATTCTCTCTATAGTATATTCTCCCATACCATTTTCTTTGATTTTAACCTCTTTAGCAATGTCTTCCATCTTGGAGGTTGAAGCAATGTCTAGCTACTTAGTGGAAGATTATCTATTATTGGGAACAAGTTTATCTGCACTCTCTTTCAAGGTATTGCAAGTTCTATACAAATCAGCTGGAATCGTCACCTCAACTCCTTCATAAGGAAATTTCAAACACTGATGGAATGTAGAGGGAATGGCTTTCATGTCATGTATCCAAGGTCTTCCTAGGAGGATATTGTAAGCCAAAGGTAGATCAAGAACTTGACATATAGTATCTCTGATGACAGGACCTATTCTGATAGGTAGGACAATAGTTCCCTTAGAAGATCTTTCTTTCTCATCATATGCTTTGATAGTTATCTTCTTCCTGGGATCAATGGCCATTTTTTAAAATCCCAATTGTGTAATCAAGCTAAAAGAACAAATGTTTAGGCTAGCACCTCCATCTATCAACACATGTTTGACACAATAGTTTTGGATCGAGACTTCAATATGCAAAGGCTGGTTATGCGGATGACTCAAGGAGTTATCATCTTCCTCTAAAAAGGAAATGTACTATGGAGACATAAGATGACCAACCATAGTCTGGAATTTGTCTAAATCAAGGTCATTAGGAACATTGGATCCAAGTAGAGCTATCTATGAGCTAGAGATATCCAAAGCAACTCAAACATGGAGATTTTAGCATTTGTGTGTTGGAGTTGTTGGACAATATTGTATGAAGTAGGCCTCATCTCTTTAGGATTTGAAGATTTAGATGTAGCCTTTTGTTTAGAAGCAAATGAAAGATTGAAAGGCACCTTAGGGACATTTGATGAATCTGATATTTGTCCTTGTAGGTGTGCCTGAGCTTGTGATCGAGTAACTGCATTAGCTGATTGATTATCTCTATCTCTTCTTACAATTGTGATGACATTGTAATGCTCAGATAGGCATGGTTCAACCATATTGATAACAACATTGTTTCCTAAGTAGGCATAATTGACTTTAGCACCCATATTAGGTTGAGAAGAAGAATCTTCTTTACCATGTTTAGGAAATGGCTCTGTGAATGTTGTATGATCATTATTGCTCTTATGATTGTCAATCATGATGTCACCATTATCAATTTTGTTTTGTATAATGTGCTTCAAGAGAATATAGTCACTAGTCTTATGACCTTTATTGCGATGGAATTCACAGAAATCCTTCTCTCTCCACCATTTCAGTTTAGGTTCTGGATCAAAGACTTTCATCTCAGGCAAGTAGATGATTTTGTTTGCCAATAGAGTTTTCATGGTAGATTCCAAGGATTCTCCAAGAGGAGTGAATTTTCGATTAGGATCTATAGCCCAAGGTTTGTAATCATATGAATTTTTGTTGGACTTTGTGGCCTTGGTTTTAGAAGCTTTGATGGCTTAGGTACCAATAGTAAGATTGAAAGCAGGTGCCTTAGATGGGGCACATATATTATCAACAACGCCATCTGTGACAATGCCTTTATTCTTGTTCCAATTTTTGTTCTTGTCCTTAGAACTAGATCCAGATTCATGTCTTTTTGAAGTGATATGTCTCCTTTTTGCACAAGTACTTTCTCAATTTTGATCGCATTATCTACCATCTTGTCAAAAGATGTATGATTTTGCATTTGTAAAGGGTATTTGATTTCTAGAACAAGATTGTTGATGAAGATTTCTAGCTTCTCTATTTCTTGAATAGGTCTAGCATATAGAGAAAATTTCTTGCTCTGCCTCTTGAGAAATGTCAGGAATGGTTCTCCTAGATATTGTTTCAGATTGTAGATGTCGATCATGGTGACCAGATGTTGAATATTGTAGGAGTATTGTTGATAGAATAGTTTGATTAACTCCTCAAAAGTTTTGATAGTAGGGGGCATTCTAGAGAACCAATGAATGGTTGCTCCTCCCAGAGATCAATGGAAAAGATGCATTAAGTAGGTTGATTCATGTATAAACTCCATAGATCGAGTATAGAATTCTCTGACATGATCTTGAGGGTCATAGTTTCCATCATACTTATCATATTTAGGTATCTCCACTCTTTTAGGGAATGGTGGCATGTACAAGTCTTTATCAAATGGAAAAGGACGTAGAGCCTCCATGGAGAACTCTTTAGGTTCCTTTTCTTTCTCAAGTTTGTTAAGTTTGACTTGCATGGCATGCATATGTTTCATCATAGTCGTGATAGGAGTTTCTTCCTCATGTGTAATGATATCCTCCACATTAAATTTTGGAGGAAGTTTAGCTCCTTGATGAGCTAACTCTAGAAAGTATGCTTCTCTATCTTCCTTCAAGAAATGTTTCATCATTCTTTTGAAGTCATCATCATTTTGATATCAAACAATTTCAGAAGGTGCAAGTTCTCGATCCATACTGTGTTGAGATTGGTGTCCTTGAGACCCATGATGTCTCCCTCTGTGAGACATGTTAGGAATTTTAGGGCTCCCTGGATTAGATTGAGGTGGGGTTTGTTGATTACCTCTGTGAGTTGATGGAGGGGGTACGTAACCAATTTTCAATCAAAAATTGCCAAGACCGTCATCTTCGTAAAGACCAGAATTGTAGATTTGTTCAAGAGTTGGGGCTTGGAGAGTATTCAGAGGTATTGTATGGGATACCTCTCTAGATTTCTTGTGTGATGAAGCTCTGGTTTCCACCGTTAACCTTGGGTGAAGCCAAAGAATAAGATGAAGACAACTAAAGAATGAATTGGTTCTAGAAGATCAAATTACACAACCTTGTCAAGATTGAAGTGATTAAAGAATAGATTAGATGTAAATGAAGGATACTGTGCCACAGTAGTGTGGGTAGATGCCCAATAGATGGCAGGCACAAGCTCACAATACTTAGCCATTTAGTAAAAAGATTGAATTTTGAAGATAATTTTGACAAGGTTTTGACACAAGATGAAAAAGACTCAAATCAATAAATCATAAGGCTAAATTAGACTCAAGTGACCACTTTAGGAAAATGAATGTATTTGTTATAGGTTCTGCTTTGTTCCTGACACAATGATTTGTTTGACAGATTCTGGAAATAGGCTGTAAAATTGGATTTCTAAAAAATTTGACCAATCTCTGACAACTTTGACTTTGGCTTTGATATGAGTTTTGAAATTTTAGGATGACTTTTGACACCAAAAAGGATTTTTGCTTCAGATTTGCAATTTTTTCAGTTTTCAGTACCAGTTTGTTTGCAAATTTTTCTATCCAATTTTTGAAGATTTGTGTAAAACTTTGTCTCAAGTAACCAAGAAGATATCAAGCACGCAAAATAGCAAGCAAGGGAAGCAAGCAATCATTTGAAAATAATGAACAAGGGAAAAAGAAACCTTGTGCATGAACAAGCAATAGTGACTTATTGTGCTAATCCCTAGAAGTGCTAATTGTGTATGTTCCAAAAAGTTTTTCAATAACGCACATATTCCTAGAAAAATAAAAAAAATTTGGCCTCACTAGGGTTTGTAGTAATGGTCTGACTCTACAACTTTTGTGATCTCAAGAGGGCGAACTCTAATCCAGGCGCACCGGGGTTTTGACATAGTCTAAGAAATTAATCAATCAGGAGCTACTAGGGAGATCTGACATCCCAACAAGAGACCACACTTGTGAAGATTTCCTCCACAAGGACATTTATATAGCGGCTACTGCTACCATGGAAAAAATGGCTATTATCGCTTGAGGTTCTATCCACATTGACCCAATTAAGGGAATGTCCACTATGGTTAACCCTCTCTAAAGGTGACTCACAAAAGATACCACAGGGGGAGTAGATCAGATTCAAGGATCTGGGTTTCTGGTACTATCCAAAAAGGAAGTAAAGCATAATTCCCTAACCTCTTCACTTCACCAAGACAAAGCAAATAGATTAATCTGACATGCTAAGACCAAGATTATCTCACAAAGATCTATGACGTCAACCGCTTATGATCTATCAACCTCTCCAGAGAGAGAATGTATCAATCAAAAGTTGAAGACACACAAATCTAGTAGAATGTGAGACTTTCTCAGTACCTTCCCTACCTATAAGGGGATCCTTCTTCAAGAGGAGCTTCACATGAATAAACAAGCGAAAGAAGCTCAATCTCTCAAGATCATCCACAAATAGTGTTCATAGGGCCTATTTACTATGTGTAACAGATATGCAAAAAGCAAATTTATGTTCGTTTTATAGCCCAAAAATTGAAGTTTGATTTATGAAAGAAGGAAAGGCACTCAAGCTAGATGCATGAGATATTCATTTTATGTCCAAATTGAAATGTTTTTAGATGTAGTAGAATACCTGAATTCTCTCGCAACGCGCTTAGTAGATTTTACCTAATTTTTAGCTTTGTTAAACAATCCCGCCCAAGCAAGCCACAAACTCTCCAACAAGAAAATAAGCAAACAAGATATGCAACGTATATTCAAGTTATGAAAACCCTAGGGTTAGATCTAAAAATCAATTATTAGGAGCAATAATAACCAGCAACTAATCCAAATGACAACTCATATCATTCATTGAACCATGTGAAAAATAAGTGCATACCCATCACAAAATTTTATTTTTTGTTGCATTTGACCTAGTCAACAAGATCTGGTTTTTTTGATATGATTTCAGCCACAAAAATAGAAATGCAAAATAGAGATCCCTACTAAAAATTAGAGAGCTTTCCAAAAATGTAAAATTTTTAGAAAAATCTCTTCATTTGTGCCCTAGAGACCCATTTTACCAAAATAGACCAATTTTTGTAAATTGACTATTTGAGCTATTATATTGCATCCAAATTTAAAACACAAAGAATGGACCCCCTGTATAATTTAAAGATCTTTCCGAAAATGTAAAAATTTCTAAAAAATCAAGAAAAAATTATTAAAAATTCAAAACATCTCAGAAAATTCAAAATTTGTTATTGAAGCTTCCCTAATATGTCTCCAACCTGAAAAACAAATTTCAAACCAAAACTCCAAGCCGTTTGGGAGATAAAATTAAATCTTTGAAACTTTAGGGTTTTAGCTCCAAAACAAAATCAAAACCAGCATGTAAAGGTGGGTTGCCCCGTAGTGGGCGCCAGAAATGTGTGTGTGAATTTTGTACCTAGCTATAGACACAACACTTTAGTAAAACATTAGAGGTTAGAAAAAATCAAAATATGCAAATAAGAACAATATAGCTAACCAAGTGATTTACTGCCTTCTAGTAGGTGCGAGTATGGTATTCTCAGATTAGACCAAGATTAGTGACAATGCAACACCTAAACGAAGGATTTAAATGATGAAAGCAATAAAATATGAATGCAAATTAATCTTTTTTTCTTTTTGTTGATGCAATAAGATGAGAAAAACTGATAATAAATTAATCTAAATAGATTGAAATGATATGCAAATTAAGCTAACAATGATATGAAATATGAAACTAGAATGAATTGAAAACAAGATTGATCTCACAAAATGTTGATTCCAAAGAAGCTTGATGATTCCTCTGATGTCAATTCGCCAGAGTAAGTATGCAAATTTTGTGGATGATTTGTAAAGAGTTGAGCCTTGATTTTATAGAAATTCAGGGCTTGAGGGTGCATGGAAAAAGTCATAAATCACTCTTGATGAACTCAGGTTGATTTTTGAGTTAACAAGAAATTAGAAATAGATAACTCATAAAATCATGCAAGAACAACTTTTTAACTCAAATCAAAAGTTTAAATCAACTTTGAACTCAAAATAAATGTTGAGTTTCGAAAAGATAACAACTTGAATTGATTTTTTGATTTAAAGTTTAATTGCTCTTTGAATGTGCACAAATAATCATGAATTAATTAAATAAATAAAGTGATTTATCTTCAACTTAACTGATTTTAAATTTAAAAATAACTAATTTGTGGGTTAATCAATTATTTTAATCAAACTTTTATTCAAAACTATATTATTAAATATTGACAACTTGGATTTAATCAATTAAATAAATATTTAATCAATTATTCGTAGGAGATTTGATTTATTGTCAAAATTAAATAATATAATTAGGAATAAATAGAATTAAATCTAATTAAATAATTAAGTGGCAGAATTAAATTAATTAATTAAATATTCATCATATTCAATTAATCAACTTTAGGATAAATATGATTTATCGCTAAATAATATTTAAAATAACTGATTTATGGGTTAATCAGTTATTTTAATCAAATTTTAATCCAAAACTATATTATTAAATTTGACAATTTAATTTAATCAATTAAATAAGAATTCAACTTTAGCAAATTTGATTTATTGTCAAATAAAATAATATTAATTAGGAATAAATAGAATTAAATCTAATTAAATAATTAAGTGGCAGTATTAATCTAATTAATTAAATATTCAAAATATTCAATTAATCAAACTTTAGGATAAATAGGATTCATCGCCAAATAATAATTAAATTAAAGATAATTAGAATAAATAGGAATATTGCTAGGAATATTTTCTGATGCAGAATTTATGATAAAATCAATTAGGATTTCGATAATGTGCAAATGTGCCTTAGGTTAGGACTTTGATGTCGATTTCATTCAAATTGAAGATGTAGGAGGTTAATGAACCTATAGCCCATTTTTGGGGTATTACAGTATGGACTTCAACAACCATTTTCATAGTCAATTTGTAGAGTATACCTTACAAAATGGATTATTGTTTAGGGGTGGTCAATTGTGTGTACCCAAAGGATCTATGAGAGAAAACTTGATACATGAAAATCACAATGGAAGTCTTAGTCATCACTTTGGACTGAATAAGACCCTTGAATTGGTTCAGAAGTTCTATTATTGGCCAAAAATGCAAAAATAGGTTAGAAGATATGTGGAGAAGTGTATAGTGTGTCAGAAAGCCAAAGGTATGTCTTCTAATGTTGGACTCTATCAACCACTTCCTATTCCAAATAGGCCATGAGAGTGCATCAGCATGTACGTCATAGTAGGGTTGCCAACAACAAATGGATAGCATTTTTGTAGTGGTAGACATATTCAGTAAAATGAGTCACTTCATCCTATGCAAGAAAACACATGATCCAAGTTATATAGCTCACTTATTCTTCAGGGATATTGTAAGACTCCATGGGTTACCTCTCAACATAGTCTCAAATAGAGATGTCAAATTCATGGGACAATTTTGGAAAACACTGTGGAAAAGATTAGGAAAAAATTTGTCTTTTGGGTCAGCTTATCACCCCCAAATAGATAGCTAAACAAAGGTTATCAATAGAGTGTTGGGGAATCTATTAAGATGCTTAACAAAGGAGTATGACCAAGTATGGGATCAAATTATACCACAAGTTAAGTATGCTTATAATGATTTTGTTAACATAAACACTGGTAAAATACCATTTGCAATAGTCTATGGTGTACACCCTAAAGGCATTTGTGAGCTTAGGGACTTGGGAAACATGGAGGGAAAGAGTGGGCATGCTGAATTTTCACCCAATCCATGAAGGAAGTACATGACCAGGTGAAAAAAACACTAATGAAAGCAACATAGAGATTGAAGACCAAGGTGGATACCAAAAATAAAGACTTACAATTTGCAGTTGGAGACTTAGTGATCATACACCTCAAAAAAGCAAGGTTATAGAAGGGCATACCAAGAAAACTCCAAATGAGGAGGATTGGTCCATGCAAGGTGCTAGCCAAGTATGGAGAGAATGAATATAAGATAGATCTACCCATAGAGTTTTCCATTTCACTAGTCTTCAATGTCCAAGGTCTAGTTGTTTACAAATGACCCATACCAGTTGATACAAATATCACCAATGAGAAAGAACAAATTTCCAAAGATGTATCCTTACCTCCTCCACCCAAGCCATTAGCAGAATAGATCCTTGAATCAAGAATCAAGAAAAAGACCAGACATGGAATCTAAAAAGAACACCTCATCAAATGGCATACTCGTCCAGAGGTAGAAGCCACATGGGTTGCTAAAGCAGAATTCAAAAATTTGGGAATAGATCTGGCCATCCTAGAACCAGAAGACACTTGACTTCTTTTCTCCAGGGGGAGAATTTTGTAGGAAAACCTAGGGTAGAAGCCCTACTTCTTTTTTTTGTGATTAGTTAAGATTTGATTTCAATTTTTGTGATGTCCTTGAAGAAAGGAAGTTAGTTTGTGAGTTAGGATCTAAGTGCCCTCAACTTGTCTTGATCAGCATACTAGGTCAAGTTGAGTGGCATGTAGTTAAAGTGATGCAGGAGCATCTCGAGTGCTTGGAAATCATGTATCACCAAAAACATGTTTGTGTTTTCTTGTGTTGGTCGGTTCCTTCTTTGACCAAGTTGGTTCGGTGTTGCTCAGTTTCCTTTATTTATCGGGGTTGGTCGGTTATCTCTCTGGCACTCGGTGAATTTCCCTGGTCCTCGGTGATGCTTGTCTGGCACTCGGTTATCCTTGCTTATCAAGTTGTTTGTTTTAGTTTCTAAATAGAGGTAAAATGGATTCACCTCTATTGAAATGTGTGTGTGTGTGTGTATTGTATGGGGGAAATATGAGATTCACTCCTAAATCCAAATTCCCAAAGGAGAAATCCAATTTGATCAACCAAAAGGGTTAATACATAATTGAATCCAAGGAGAATGTGGAAGAGAGAGAGAGAGAATAACCCTATGTTTCCCTATGGTTGAATTGAAGTCTTTAGGATTTTGAAGTAATTGAAATATAAATACTAACCTCAAATTAGGGTAGATCTGGAAAATGTCAAATTATGATGTTTGTGTATACTTTCAGGCAATTTTGAATCTTGTTCTGGACTTGAAATGCCCAGACAGAGAAAACCCAGAAATATTTCTCCAAGATGAGCTCAGGTCGGGTTTGACCCTCATAAAAGGTCAAATACTACATTATTTATTTGAAGTCTGATTCAAATTCTATTCACAGATCTCAGAAGTTTGCCGAAAAGGGTATCCAAATTCGCTCTCAGATCTGAAATTCCACATCTCTACCTAGAAGAAAAAGAGGGTTTTTGTTGTTTGTTTGAGGGGTTTGCCTTGGTCAAACCCCGATTTGGAATCAACCTTAATATTGAAATTTAAATAGGAATGCTACCAAGTAGTAGAAAAGGATCTAACAATGAAGCTATGCAATTCAATAGATATGTAATTGTATTTTGAATGTAAACAAGTATATTGATATGAAAGCTTGAACAAAACAATAAATGTAAATCAAACCTCCATGATTGTATGCTTGGAATCCACCTTGAAGGAAGAATGAAATGGATCTTGAAGATGAACAAAGGATCTTGAAGGAAGATCACACCATCATGATGGCTAGATCTAGGGTTTGAATGATGAATCTTGAATTCTTGAACCAAATCCCTTCAATGGCTTGAATGTTTTAATCCTTGATCTTCAATGGAGAACTTGGATGGAGAAGAGAACTTAAATGCTTGAATGGATGCTTTCTTGATCACCTTGAGAGCTTGAGAGCAATTGCTTGAGTATAAAACCTTGATGTGGATGAGATGTGATGTGAAAATGAGAGAGGAAGGCCTCCTTTTATAGTGAACTAGGGCACAATCATCTAGAGGGGCCACCTTGGATAATTAAATCCCAATTAGGTCCTAACCTTTAGAAAATATACCTAGGTTAAATGCAATTAGAGGATTTACCATCCTCAAACCTGAAATGGCCAACTCGGAGGCAGGAAAATAAATATCCCGAAAGCCCGATGCCTGAAAATCCAGGATTCTAGAAATTTGAATGAGGGGGGAAAAATAGAGGTTGGACCTGACCTAGTTAGGTTTGACCTTGAGCTTGACCTAGTCAGGTTTGACCTCGATCCTGACCTAGTCAAGATCAATCTTGAATTTGACCCTGGGCCCAGATTTAGTCAAAACTAGGTCAGGAGGTCTCGGGGATGCCCAGAAACCTAGAAATGATATCATAATAGGATAGAATGTCAGGGATAGACATAAAATCTTATGATGAACATGATGAAGTCTAGGAGGACCTATTTGTAAGTACTACCTAGAAAATAGAGCCATAGAAGAGGGAAATTAAGGAGAATCCTCAGGATCCTAACCCTAATTTCACCTAGAATGAAGAAATCAAGTGCAGAAAAGAAGTGGAAAGTGGGGAGAAAGCCAGATCAAAGAAAAGATCAATTCAAGGTGTTCGACATGACCCCAAACCACTTACTCAGAGGGCTAAATGCTCTTAATAGGGAAGTGCTTCCATTTTAAGATGATACATTAAGCCCCCACTTTAGCAAGAGTATGGACTCGATGCAAACTCTTGGTAAAGGAGAAGAAAGAGAAGATCCTAGTGGATTCACAATTAGATAAAATAACACTTAGTTAAGGACACAAGCCCCTAGACTAAGGATTTTAACTCAACATACATGCATGAGGGTGTCAAAAGAACAAGGGTTAGTACTAAACAACCCAAATCATTTGGCATAAGAAACCTCGCTAAGAAATATTTCTGATACTAATATCATATTTGGAAAGCTATCATAAAAGCTTAAATGATTACATAAGAAACACAAGAGCAACACTATAAACAACATAGCTTCATGATCCCATCCTATTAGCATGAAAGAAAAAAGAGAGAAAAGAGAAAGTGATTACCTCACCCAGTAAGATGCCCACCTTACCGTGAATCACCCTGGAGGGAGAGCCCAATAGGTTCACCCATAAAATGTGCTTGCAATTGTAATGCATCTTCTGATGACTTTTGGAATACCCATATATCCACCTTCTTATATCACTATGAATATGAAATGCGTGTCTCCTCAGGATTTAGCAACTTATGTGCATTACCCTCAGAAGATTTAGCATATAAATGCATGTCTTTTTAGGATTTAGCAACTTATGTGCGTTACCTTCCAACATTTAGCATATTTGAAACTGGAAATGCATGTCCCTTCAAGATTTAGTAACTTATGTGTGTTACCTTCAGAGGATTTAGCATATTGAAAATTTTGAAAAATACATGTCTCCTCAAGATTTAGCAACTTATGTGTGTTACCTTCAGAAGATTTAGCATATGAATGCGTGTCTTTTCAGGATTTAGCAACTTATGTGCATTACCTTCCAAGATTTAGCATGTAAAAATAAAAAACTCTAGTACAAGGGAGGCCCTATATATGCCCCCCTCCTTAATATGGCAAAAACATACTATTTTGACATGTTAAGGAAAGAAAAGAACAAGGATAAAGCCTTCTTCAGCATCAAGACAATATCCACAGACAACACCCAGTCCAAGCCAAGAAGGTCGCAGCTCCTATGAGGCCATGGAAGGGATGAATGTAAAGAGATATCATGCAAGAAGTGAAAAGAAAGTAACCCTTATGAGGGATAGCACACTGTTCAATTTCCAAGGCGAGAGATATATCCACCATGGAAACCTAATGTCAAACAATGAAATAGGTTGTGATCAAGGACAAAGATCCTCAATGCAAACCAAAATTTTCATGTATGATTGAATGTCACATAATAGATAGATACTACTTACCCAAGGAAAGAGGTGAATCCCATAAAGACAGAAGGAAATGGCATCCTTGACCCCCAAGTGTAGGACAAAGATGGAAGAGGATACCTACTTCACAATGCAAGGAGATATCTTGTTTACAACAATGTACATCATATTTTTAGCGTGGGATATTGACCCCTACATCCAAGATATAGCTAATTGTGAAAAGGATATGTCACTCATGGAAAAGGATCCTCAAAGAGAGATCTTATCAACAAGACCCCCACCAAAGAGGAGTGCTTTAAATAAAATATCATCTTTCAACAGCGGGAACAAGGATTCAATCATCAAGCCCCCTACAAACAAGAGGAAGAGGAATCTTTGGAATGAGGGAAACAACTCTAACACCAAAGCAAGGGTGAGAGTTTATAAAGAACATAATTTGCAATATAGAGAAGAAGTGATGACTTAGGACAACAACTTCTCATATAGGAAAGTTATCCATAGTCAAAACATCTATCAATATGTTGAAATAATATTGCAATATAAACAAATACCACTAAGCTAAGGAAAGTAGTTCCCTAGACAAAGAGAAAGAAAGAGGTACCTTGCCCCCTAGAGATAAAGACAAGGGATACCTTTGCAAAACACAAGTCCTAGGAAAGATATCTTGAAATATTCTATGGATGATTAAAGACATAATACAAAACCATAGAAAAAATAGGAGAGAAATAATACCAATTGAGCCCTAATAAAAGACCTAATGGATCCTAGGAGACTGGATGAAGATACACCTCTTGGCCCCCAGTCATGAGACAAGAGGGAAAGAACATCTACATTATATCTAAAGGAGGAGAATCCCCTATATCAAAGTTATGAAGGAGTTCTAAAATTGCATGAGAGTGAGATATAATTCCTAAAGCAGCTCTTTCTCTAACATATAACTTGAAATGTTTACAATCAACAAGTAAGTGTTTGTTACTATAATGAAAAGGACATTTATATTTGTATAGAGAATCTATCGACATAGGTCTAAAGATTTCTTTCTTGGAATTCATTAGCTCAACATATATCTTCTTGTAGACTAGGATTTGAGAATGCACCTAAACCTGTTTTGAAGGCCAAAGACAAACAAACGTCATAGCATATAATCAAATCAAATTCAAAGATAAACAAACTAAAATCAAAGCCACCTCAGTTTAAGCCTAAAACGGGTGCGCCCATGCACCGTTTGATATGCTTGGATATAAATGGATGTGGGTGTGCAAACTCAAGCACTTGGAGCATGCAAATAGGATGATTTGAGGATCAAGAAGACCCAAAATGACACAAAATAGGTATGAGGAACCTATTTTGCCTCAAAGGCCTCAAGAACACACAAATATGCAAAGCTAAATGATGAACTAAGATTGATTAAACAAGAAATGAATCTATGTTAATCCAATTAAGCTAATTTAGATGTGATTTAAGCTTGGAAATGATCTAAAATGATGAGTTTATGCTTATGCTAGAATGAAAATGGCATTATAACTTTGCTATTGAGTTTGAGAGTTGAAAGATGAGAGAGGATTGTTTGCTCAAAGAAGTGAGGCTATTTATAGGAAAAGGGAAGGTCTTGGGTTAAAAGGATGAGTCAGAGTTAGGGCTAAGGTTAGGGTTGAGTCAAGGACAAGTGTCCTGACAAGTGTCAAGGGAGGATTGAGTTGAAAGTTTGAGGGCATGTGCACAATTTGGTAAATGTGCCCAAGGCCAAGAGGTGGAAAGGAAGGGATAAGAAGGTCTTAAATGCATAATGAATGCATGTAAGAAAGATAAAGAAGGCTTAAATGCATCCTTAAATGCATTTGAAAGAGGTGGCCAAGAGGTGGCCATCTTTGTTGACTAAGGAGGAGGTTAGCATAAGTTTTGGTAAACCTTTTGCTAATGGAATGTGACAAGATTAGAAAGGGGTTTAGGATTAGGATTAGGAGAAAGGGATGGGCAAGTGGCTTTTGGTGAGATTTAGATATTTATTAAAGGTAAATTTAATAAATATTAAATATCTAGGCTTAGGGTTTGAAGGGACTAGTTTAGGGATTTGACCCATTTAGAGGAAGGTTTAGGACTTTCTAGAAGAGTTTAGTGCTCTTTAGAATTTTGGCCAACTTTGGGATAAAAAATAAATTAAAAATAAATTAATTTATTTTTGAAGTTTTTTGGTCAATTTATTAATTAAATAATTAATAAATTAGGGATAATGTCCAAATGACATTTTTAGGCTAGATTCCTTAATTAAAGATTTTTAATTAAGAAAGAGGGATTTAATGCCATAAAAATAAATTAATTAATTAAATAATTAATTAATTAATAAATGATGATGTCATCAAGGATTTTCAGAAAACAAAAATAATTTATTTTCTGAAGGATTTTTCAGTGTCTACATTTTGCCCCTCTTTGATGCGATGTCGCAAGTGGCATGGCGTCAAAGACAAGAAAACAAGATGCCAAGGCTAGAATCAGAAGAAGAGGGTATGACGCTCGGGTGGACTAGAAGAAAGAGGAACATGCCCTGGTGGGACAAAATCATGGAAGATGCGCCCAGTGGGACAAGGAAAAAGAGGGATTACGCCCTGGGACAAAGAGTGTTCCCGGCGAGATGAGGAAGGAAGGACCTAGGAAGAAAGGGGAGATAAATAACCTCACTTCTAAGAACAAATATGGATGATATGCAAGATGAGATGGAAATGCAAGATGCAAGATGTAGCTATATGCAAAGATGCAAGATTAATCTATATGATAAATGCAAGGGACCAGATAGCTCCAAGTGCAAACGGGAGTGCACAGCCTAGATTTAATATAGCTATGTTAGAGACCTGCCAAGGATACTGGGATCACGAGGCCTGTCAACAACGTCGCAGAGGACTGACGCTAAACAAACACACAGGGTTGCCCCAACATCACACATGAAGCGCAGAGGCGACATGGCGGAACCGATGCTGAAGGAACCACAAACACACAACTGACTCACAGGCAGAAGCGAAAGATCAAAAGACCTTGCCCCAGATTATCCGCACACGCAGCACACCGTGATATAAAGAATCATGGTGACCCTGGTGGGATAAAGAGAAGCCAAAAAAGATTAACAAGACCCAAAGGACAAAACCCAAGATCAAAATGATAACTCCAAAAAGACATCCTTTGCCAAGGAGAGAGATTAGGTTTGATTGATGGTGGGAAGATTGGTCAGACAGGAGGAACGATATATCCTCAAGGACCAGGATGGAAGATTAGGTCAGACAGGAGGAACGATATATCCTCAAGGACCCATGGGTTGGTGAGAGAATAAGTGTAGTTGTTTGCTGGCAAAAGCTGAAGTTCAAGGAATAATCAGGATGAGCAAGGATAAGTCGACAATTGATGTTGCTGAAGCACAAGGCCCAAGTGGGACTAAAAGTTTCTAAGGCTGGGGATGGGATAAGATATTCCTAGTCAAATGCTGCTGCAGGACGGACAAGGACTAAGACAAAGGATGGGTCCTAAAGAAACAAATGTACAAATGAGCTTAGGTGGAGACACGACTGACGCTATGGTACAAGACTCAAGAATAGGATATACAAAGAACCTGGGGATGAAGCTGACAACTTCAAAGATATGCAAGATGGTGCCCCAACTAGGTTGGAAGGCCAAGATGGACTGGCAGCGGATGATGCATCTTGAAATGACACGGATTTGGGAAGAACATATCCCAATGATGATGATTGAATTGAGATCAAGGCTTGCTACAAGATGAAGGATGCGATTTCATCAGTTAGCTTGATCTTGGATGTTGGATAGCTAGAAGAGATGGATAGGTTGGGAAGATTGCTAGCAAGGTGTGGATAGGGATGAATGGCATTGGATTGCAATGAGGTTGGCCTATAGCTAGATACCAATGACAAGAGAAGGTGCTAGGAAATGCTTAGGATGGGGATGATGGAACTACCAGGAGATTTGGATGGAGGAAGATTCAGGGAGATTGGATGGTGGAACTGCTAGAGGATTTTGAAGATGGAAAAGCTGCTTGGAGGATGAAAAGCTGGTGGAAGATGGAAAGCCGGTGGAAGATGGAAAGCTGGTGGAAGATTACCAAGTGTCAACAAAATGACTGCTATTTTCCCAATGGAGGATCAGTGATAGGATTGCGTCAACCTAGGATAGACTAATGATCTTCGGTCAACTGGATTCTTGTCAATACAAGCCAATCTCTTGCTCGAGATGATAAGGCTATGCAAGGACACGGTTTTGATTTCTTTAAGACAACACGTTGTGCCAAAAAGAGGATGATTTCTGATTTAGGATAAGGGATGGAAACAACTCAAAGGGCTGGAACATGATAATGCTTGTGGATTTGGAGCTCTGGATTTTGGTGCAAAAGATGGTAAATTTGCTTTCTGCTGTGGATGGTGGATGTTGGATTCTGATAAAGGATATGGGACACTGAGTTGGTTTGCCGGTGGATCAAGATAGAGGATGCTGGAGGAACTGCTGATGGATTAAGATAGAGGAGTGCTGGAAGGATTGGATGGTGGTTGGTTTGGAATTGGATAGAGAAATTGCTAAGGATTTTGGGAGATGGAAGATTCGGATTTGGATAGCCTCCAAGGAATACGTCACCAAGGAAGAGGATGCCCCCTATTTAATATAGTTCATGTGTTTTAAAGGCATGGTGTATGCTTGGACGGAAGATATGCCAACAAGAGGATGAGGAAGGATGGAAGCTAGGATGAAAGGATTGGATAGAGGATATGTAGCTGAAAGGTGCAATGGATGCCAAGGAGGTGCCCAAAAGCATGTACATCTGATAGTCTCTGTTTTTGTCATCAAGATCCAATGGAAAATGAAGGAAGTGAGAGACAAAAGGGGATGGAGGACATGTTGGATAAGAGGTGATAGAAAGGAAGCCCCTAACTGCAGAAAGGAATTAGGGGGGGGCACTACGCATGGCGCCTGTTTGCTAGGTTTTCACCATGGTACTCATCCAAGGCGCTTGAATTGCCAAGTTTTCACTAGAGGATGAATGTTTTTCTCTTGATTTTTGCTTTGTTGATAATTTGCTCCTTTGATTTATCCAATTTTTATGGATTTTTGTGTTTTTTTCTTGACTTTGTGCTGATCTTGCTGATTTGTTGCTGAGCTTGTGCTAATATGCATTGATACTTCTGATTTGTTATTGAAGCTCTGATTTAATGCTGTCGTGCTTGCTGATCAGCTGATGTCACCATTTTGGCGCTTCCTCTTGATTAGATGGTGACCTTTTGATTTGTCACTGTTATTCTAATGGTGTTGCTGATTCTTTGATTGGATGTTCCCTTATGATTTGATGATGGCCCTGCTATTTTTGATTTTGCACAGATATTTTGATGTTGTTGCTAACTCTCTGATGTGGCATTGAGTTTTGTGCTGATTTTGGTGCTATCATGCGATTTGATGTTGATTTTCTGAGAGATTCTTCACTGATCTTCTGATGTGGATTGCTGATTTTCTGATGTTGCCGGCTTGTCATGGGGATCCATTGCTAGATGATGGACGACAAGCTTAAGATCACACCTAGGCATGTGCATATGACCATGCACAGTTGATAATTGACTCCTTGGAGCAAGGCACTTAAGGTCATGATTCACTTTCTGTCAGGTTAACCTCCATGTAGATGAGCTACAAACATCCTTCTGTACCCAAGTTGATTTAGCTTGGTTTTTGCAATGTTGATAGGGAACTATCATGTGTTGTTATCCCAGATAGGAGGAAGAGGCAAAGCTCCATCTTCTAGAGCTTGAATTGCCAAGTTTTCACTAGAAGATACGCCCTTTATTTTTACTGTTTTGGAATCAGAATGTGCCCCAGAAGGGTTTTCACATAAAGACTCATGATTTTGCCTTTGCTTTTTTAACTTTTGTGACTAAAGCTTGCCTCTTCCCCAAAATATGCTTCTGTTTTAAGCTGATAGGCATATGTTGATGCTAAAGCCTGATTGCCTGTTGACTTTGCTGATTTCTCTGATTTGTCATTGATTTCCCTTTGCTGTTTTAGATGTGCTGACTGATCTTTGCTGACTTTCCTCACTGATTTCTTCTGATTGTGTGCCTGGATGTTGGTACAACTGTAGCAGGACAGGGGGGATCATGCAAAGTCATGGATTAGATGGGGGAGATGGGAAAGATGGTGGTAGAAAGTGTTTGGATGGAAGGATGGAAAGTGATCAAGATAGGGGGATGTTGTTAGGATCAACATTGGCACATGTTGCGAGGAAGATGGATGATTGGATGTGGAAGATAGAGATAGATGCGATGGAGGATTTATGCTAGAGGATGGAGGAGATGGTGGGGAAGATTGAGGAGCTGGGAGATGGGCAACGTTGGATGCCATTGTGGATGTTTTTGTTAGGTGGCTTACATCTTTTTGCTTTGGGATCCACATCATTTTTGTTTTAGCTTTAGTGTGCCTTTGTGGCCATTGGTGGGCATCAGATTGTGCTTTTTCTTTGCTAGGCCTTTGTGGCCATGTGATAGATTTTGCTTGGACTTTGCTAGGTTTTCGGAGCCATTGGGGTGCTTTAGCATGCCTGATTGGCTCTTTGATGGGCCTTTGCGGCGCATTTGATTGCTTGATTGGAGCTTGCATTGATTGACCATGTCGATTAGACTGGACATGGTAATCATCATTGGGCCTTTGCAGCCATTGGGATGCGTAAGGTATTGCTATTTCTTTGCCTGGCCTTTGCGGCCAGTGGGTTGCTTTAGCTTGCCTGATAGGTTTTTGCTTTGATTGCGCATGTCGATTAGGCTGGACATAACAATCTTTGGATTTTTGTGGATATTTCCCTTTATTGATACGTGATATGGCATCCAAGTTGCGGGGAGCATTGGAAGGAATATGAGGAGGTGTGTGAGATGGAGGAAATTTGGATGGAGAGATGGAAGGAGATTGGTAGATAGGATATGTGGACATGTGCCGTTGTTGATCTTGACTAGGGATGTTTGGATGTTGGATGAAAGGCTGAGTAGGATAAGATGGAGGATGATATTTTGGGATATAAGGTCCCAAAATGGATTTGCTAGGTAAAGGAGATGCGCTGAAAGACTTTGGGACATAGGGACCCAAAATGGATGGGGAGGATGAAGGAGGAATATGATAGGTTGTCCTCAATTGTAATGATGGAGGGGGAGGAATTGCATTGTGGGCTCTGAAAGATGTTTTGTTGGTTTTGAATGGATGTTTGAACTTTGCCTTAGCTGTACCAACATTTCTGGATGAAGTACCTTTCGCTGATGTGGAGGGAGTGTCCTCTTCTGGTGTGCAACCAATTCCATAGCCTTTCGGATGTTTCTTGCCTTGAATGGGCTGTATATTTCCCTGTTCGTGAGTGCCAAGGCCTTTGCCTTGATAGTTCCATCTTTTCAGCATTTTATCCAGACAAGGATATTTTTGACTTGGGGTGAACGACAAACAGCCATTTTCTGGTTCCCTGATGGAAGATAAGAAGCTGATGTCTTCTTTTTCAAGTGGTTTACCTTTGACAAATGTTAGTGACCCAAGAGGATAGAGTGACGGCAGCTGGACAGTTTGGTTAGGAGGATCCTCAAGAGGAGAGGATAGGATGTTGGGATTTTGACTAGGATTGGGGGATGGTATTGGATCTTTAGTTGGAGAAACTGGGATGATAGGATCTTGGATTGGAGGAATTAGGATTGTAGGATTTTGGATTGAGGGTGATGGAGGTAATAGAACATGCGATGGGGGAAGTAAAGGGGTTGGATCTTGATGTTTTTCTATAGATATTTCAACATGCTTTTGGTCCAGATCTTGACACGATGGGATTTGTTCAGATAGAGGATTAGTGGATATATGGATGGACTCTTCAAAGGGGTGGAATGAAAGGATTGGAGACTCTGCTGCTGGGGTTTCTGGAAGAAGGAAGAACTCTTCAGATGGTATGGATAAAAGGATGGAAGATTTTTCAGCTGCAATGGTAGGAAGAAGGGTGAACTCATGAGGTTCTTCAGATATGCTTTGGGTAATGCTAGGAGGAGGTGATGTTGGTGGGGATTGGATGGAGACTCCAGACGAAAGGAACTCAACGATGATAGGAGATGGAAGAGGATCAACGGTTGGGATGTATGGAAGATAGATAATAGATGGGAGCGCTAGATGGGCCTCATCAATGATGGCTTCACATGAAGGATTGCTTGGCTTTTCAATTTCAGGCGTGGGTTTTGTTATTGGCTCTTCCTTGGGTTCTGTTATTGGTTTCCTTGGAGACTTTTGTGGTGAAGAAGGTTTGGAAGGTGGAGGAGATGGGGAGCTTGGATGGTCTTCGCATGAAAGTGGGGTTTGTGCTTGGGTAGATGTTTGCGAAGGAGGAGAGAAAGAAGGGAACACCCATGAAAAAGATGACTTTGAAAAGGGAGCTTTGGGTTTTGCTTGAGGGGATGATGGTGCTGAAGAGGCAGGGCTAATGGCTTGAGGTACAGGTTTTGGAGTGGGTTGAGGGATGAACTCTGCTAGTGGGGAAAGATTTTTGGTAATGTGGTTTGGAAGAGAGGATGGTGGTTTGGGATAGGATGGAGGATTGGGGTTTGGAGTAGAAGATGGTGGTTTGGGAAATGATAGAGGTTTGGTGAAAAGGATGGGAGGACTAGAATTTTGGATTTCAGAATTTTTTGGAGGATAGGCAGATGGAGGCCTTAGATAAGGAAAGTAGCGTGAAGTGTTTCTAAGGGATGATGGCGATGGAGAAATGACCATAGTAGAAAGTGGAGGCCTGAAAGGAGAATATGGAAGAGGTGTAGGTTGAAGACAAGGATAAGTTGGGGATGGATAAGATACTGGGGTTGCTTTTCCAAGGACATGAAAAGGAGTGCTAGCCTTGCCGAGGACATGAAAGGGAGTGCGAGGAGATAAGTGCGAAGGCATGGTTGGCTGGATTGGAGGAATGATGGAACGATGGGGGTTGCTTGGAGCAAACTGGCTGAAATAGGCATCATGGTCTACAAGACCTTCATCATCATTAGGATCGATTGGTGGGAGAGGAGAGATATCATACCCAAACTCATTATAGATTTGAGACATGCTGACTTGCAGATGAGTTTGGATAAGGAGGAAGGACGAAGATGGTTTGGAAGACTAAGACTCAGATTGGGATGACTGACGGAAGCAGACGGTTTTCTAGAAGAAGACAGACAAAGGGATGGGAGATGACCAAGTTTTGGGATGGCTGCTCTGATTGTCCTTCGAACCAAGTTATAGATCTGCTTGATGTTTTTCCATTGGCAAAGGATTTGATAAAAGCAATCTTCACAAAGGACAAAGCAACTTTGTGAGATACAAACAAGATAAAAGACTCTGATAAATGCTTTCGAAAAAGTGTATGTTTCAACAAGTGTTTTCACGGGTCTTTGACTGTCAAGCACTTCAAACAGATCTACCTAAGGAAGGTGAGTATCAAAATCGCTTGCCCACAGCTTGGTATCCCCTAGAAGGGAATACAAATGGTGAGTAATCTTGAGGTGACCCGGTAAACCCCTTGGAATTGGTCCTTGCACAAGGATTTTGATACTTTCGGATGTAGATAGGGTAGCCTCTATTTTATCAGGTTTTTAATAGTTCCGTGGTGTCTCCATACCCGGTTTTGCTGATCATCCGTGACTCACTTAAGAACCTTGCCAATTATGCTGGGGGAGAGGAATGTTTACCATCCCCAGACACGTGTTTGGCACGAACGCCCGACGATTAGGAGATGTAAGCGATTCTTTTGGTATTCGCTTATTTATATACCGACCGGGGGGGATACCGGTTTGAGGTCGTTCTCCGAGGAGGAAGCGCTTCTCCTTGGACAGGCCTCGCTAAAAGCAGAACAGGTGAACTTGTCCAAGTTCAAATGTTCCACGTTACTTACTCTAACAAGGATTATGCAAGAATTGAAAAACTCCTACATGCACATCAAGCAGATTTTGTTCATTTTTCCAATTTTGATTAAGTGATGTTTGAACTTTGAAATGAAGACACTCGTCATTAGATTTTGATTTGTTATTTTCTTCAAAATGTAAATGCTTTGAATGGTTGCAAGTTCTTTTCTTTTGTGCATTCAAGATTTGATTAGCGAGTTGATTTAAGAACTTTGAAAAAGCTTTATTTTGTCCCTTAGATCACTCAAGATTGAATTTGTTTGCTTGCTTTGAAATTTGAAACGAGATAGGGAATAGAGTTGTTTGTTCCTTTAGTGCATTCAAGATTTGGTTTGCTTTTCAAATTGACAATGACACTCTAGGACCTAAGTTCATTTCCTTAAGTTTCATTCAAGATTGAGTTTGACCTTTGCTGTAATAAAAGAAATGAAAAAACCAGTCCTAAGCAACTCAAGACAAAAACCAAAAGTGACACTGTCTAGCTTATAGGCGACGCTGGAAAGTGCAGAGGTGACATTTAATTCCTACAGGTGACATTCTGTACCTCAAAAGGCGACAGATAAAAACCCAGAGGTGTGATTTCTTTTGTTACAGGCGTGATTTCTTTACATGCAGGCGACATAAGAAGAATTCTAAGACGGAACAGAAATTGTCAATCACAGGAAAATCTCAGTTATGCAGGCGTGAAAACAGAACTCATAGGCGTCATTTCTTTCCTCAAAGGCGTGATTTAATTGCATGAAGGTGTGACTGAATTGTTTGTAGGCGACATTTCTTTTGATGAAGGCGACATTTCTTTGCTTAAAGGTGACATTTAATTGTTGTAGGCATCATTTCTTTTCATGAAGGTGACATTTCTTTATTTCCTGCAAAATACAAGCATATAAAGTATAATTTCATCAAAATGATTGTGGTTTGAGTCCCACCGGGCGTGTCAGAATGTAGACTAGGATTTGAGAGTGCACCTAAACCTATTTTGAAGGCCAAAGACAAACAAACGTCATAGCATATAATCAAATCAAATTCAAAGATAAACAAACTAAAATCAAAGCCACCTCAGTTTAAGCCTAAAACGGGTGCGCCCATGCACTGTTTGATATGCTTGGATATAAATGGATGTGGGTGTGCAAACTCAAGCACTTGGAGCATGCAAATAGGATGATTTGAGGATCAAGAAGACCCAAAATGACACAAAATAGGTATGAGGAACCTATTTTGCCTCAAAGGCCTCAAGAACACACAAATATGCAAAGCTAAATGATGAACTGAGATTGATTAAACAAGAAATGAATCTATGTTAATCCAATTAAGCTAATTTAGATGTGATTTAAGCTTGAAAATGATCTAAAATGATGAGTTTATGCTTATGCTAGAATGAAAATGGCATTATAACTTTGCTATTGAGTTTGAGAGTTGAAAGATGAGAGAGGATTGTTTGCTCAAAGAAGTGAGGCTATTTATAGGAAAAGGGAAGGTCTTGGGTTAAATGGATGAGTCAGAGTTAAGGCTAAGGTTAGGGTTGAGTCAAGGACAAGTGTCCTGACAAGTGTCAAGGGAGGATTGAGTTGAAAGTTTGAGGGCATGTGCACAATTTGGTAAATGTGCCCAAGGCCAAGAGGTGGCAAGGAAGGGATAAGAAGGTCTTAAATGCATAATGAATGCATGTAAGAAAGATAAGGAAGGCTTAAATGCATCCTTAAATGCATTTGCAAGAGGTGGCCAAGAGGTGGCCATCTTTGTTGACTAAGGAGGAGGTTAGCATAAGTTTTGGTAAACCTTTTGCTAATGGAATGTGACAAGATTAGAAAGGGGTTTAGGATTAGGATTAGGAGAAAGGGATGGGCAAGTGGCTTTTGGTGAGATTTAGATATTTATTAAAGGTAAATTTAATAAATATTAAATATCTAGGCTTAGGGTTTGAAGGGACTAGTTTAGGGATTTGACCCATTTAGAGGAAGGTTTAGGACTTTCTAGAAGAGTTTAGTGCTCTTTAGAATTTTGGCCAACTTTGGGATAAAAAATAAATTAAAAATAAATTAATTTATTTTTGAAGTTTTTTGGTCAATTTATTAATTAAATAATTAATAAATTAGGGATAATGTCCAAATGACATTTTTAGGCTAGATTCCTTAATTAAAGATTTTTAATTAAGAAAGAGGGATTTAATGCCATAAAAATTAATTAATTAATTAATTAAATAATTAATTAATAAATGATGATGTCATCAAGGATTTTCAGAAAACAAAAATAATTTATTTTCTGAAGGATTTTTCGGTGTCTACACTTCTTAGCAATTTCTTGACGAGTATTAGGGTTATCTAAGATAGCTGTGGGGAAAGGAGGATGATGTTTAGCATCACCTACCTTAACTTGAGATTTTGAACACCCAACACCATACATATTTGTTTTAGGGAGTATATGAACTGGAAACCTAATACCATGCTCATTAACTCCTAGCCCTAAACCTTTATAACCTTGTTTAGTCACCATATTATATCTAGTAGTGTACATATTATGTAAAGCTTCTATAGGAGGTGATTGTTTATCATGCTCATGAGTAAAGGTCACATAAGGTGGGATAATAGGTTTTGAAGAAGTTTCTTTACCCTTTCCTTTAATATCATCATGAATCAGAGGAGAAGGTAAATCAAAGAAATCTTGCACATCCACATCTTGAACGATAGCTTGAATCCCATCATAAGTATGCGAAGAGCAAGGATTAATAGATGGAGAATTAGGTATCAGAATAGGATTAGGATTAATAGGATTAAAATTAGGATTGATAGGATTAAGATTAGGATGATTAGGAGATGGTGTGTCCTCTACCCAATTCTTCACATAATCCAAAAGATGAATAAGGCTACCACATAAATCTCTAACAAAAGTTTTAAATGTAGGTAGACTAGTGTCGGTCAACTTCACAAAAGCATAAGCAAGAGGAAAGTGAAGGTTCATCAACATAATGAAGTGAATGATACTTTCATAAACATCATAGGTATGATAAAGAGATGCTTAAAGAAGAGCAATAAAGAACATAACCATGCACCAAAACATCTTAATATTTTCCATAGTGAATGCAAGAAATGTTTGTGTATTTTATTGAATATATAGATTTTTTTATTTTTATTTTTGAATGTAAAATGCAAGAGCATAAACGAGATCTAATCTAAATGCAAGAAAGGATCTAAAATCTAACACAATAGGGCATCTAATTCCATAAAATAAAGGAGAGTAAGTATGTCAGGTTCACCAAAATGAATAGAGGTAAAATGGATTCACCTCTATTGAAATATCTGTGTGTATTGTATAGGGGAAATATGAGATTCACTCCTAAATCCAAATTCCCAAAGGAGAAATCCAATTTGATCAACCAAAAGGGTTAATACACAATCAAATCAATCTAAGGAGAATATGGAAGAGAGAGAGAATAACCCTATGTTTCCCTATGGTTGAATTGAAGTCTTTAGGATTTTGAAGTAATTGAAATATAAACACTAACATCAAATTACAACAGATCTGGAAAATGTCAAATTCTAATGTTTGTGTATACTTTCGAGAAATTCTGAAACCTGTTCCAGACTAGAAATGCTGAGACAGAGAAAAACCAAAAATCTTTCTCCAAGATGAGCTCAAGTCAGGTTTGACCCTCATAAAAGGTCAAATACTACATTCTTTATTTGAAGTCTGATTCGAATTCTATTCATAGATCTCAGAAGTTTGTCGAAAAGGGTATCCAAATTCGCTCTCAGATCTGAAATTCCACACCTGTACCTACAAGAAAAAGAGGGTTTTTGTTGTTTTTTTTAGGGGTTTTCCTTGGTCAAACCCCGATTTGGAATCAACCTTAATATTGAAATTGAAATAGGAATGCTACCAAGTAGTAGAAAAGGATCTAACAATGAAGCTATGCAATTCAATAGATATGTAATTATATTTTGAATGTAAATAAGTATATTGATATGAAAGCTTGAACAAAACAATAAATGTAAATCAAACCTCCATGATTGTATGCTTGGAATCCACCTTGAAGGAAGAATGAAATGGATCTTGAAGATGAACAAAGGATCTTGAAGGAAGATCACACCATCATGATGGCTAGATCTAGGGTTTGAATGATGAATCTTGAATGCTTGAACCAAATTTCTTCAATGGCTTGAATGCTTTAATCCTTGATGTTCAATGGATAACTTGGATGGAGAAGAGAACTTAAATGCTTGAATGGATGCTTGCTTGATCACCTTGAGAGCTTGAGAGCAATTTCTTGAGTATAAAAACTTGATGTGGATGAGATGTGATGTGAAAATGAGAGAGGAAGGCCTCCTTTTATAGTGAACTAGGGAACAATCCTCTAGAGGGGCCACCTTGGAGAATTAAATCTCAATTAGATCCCAACCTTTAGAAAATATACCTAGATTAAATGCAATTAGAAGATTTACCATCCTGAAACTCAAAATGGCCAACTCGGAGGTGGGAAAATAAATATCTCGAAAGCCCAATGCCCAGAAATCTAGGATTCTAGAAATTTGAATGAGGGGGAAAAAATCAAGGTTGGACCTGACCTAGTTAGGTTCAACCTCGATCTTGACCTAGTCAAGTTTGAGCTCAATCCTGACCTAGTCAGGATCAACCTCAAATTTGACCCTAGGCCTAGATTCAGTCAGAACCAGGTCAGGAGGTCTCGGGGATGCCCAGAAACCTAGAAATGATATCAGAACAAGACAGAATGTCAAGGATACACATAAAATCCTATGATGGACATGATGAAGTCTAAGAGGACCTATTTTTAATTCTTGCCTAGAAAATAGAGCCATAGAAGAGGGAAATTAAGGATAATCCTTGGGATCCTAATCCTAATTTCACCTAGAATGAAGAAATCAAGTGCAGAAAAGAAGTGGAAAGTGGGGAGAAAGCCAAATCAAAGAAAAGATCAATTCAAGGTGTTTGACATGACCCCAAACCACTTACTCAGAGGGCTAAATGCTCTTAACATGGAAGTGATTCCATTTTAAGACAATACAATTTCTTGTTGAGGTTGAATCTTGCAATTAATGTTGGTCATAGATTTAATGATAGTATCTATCATTGGGAAGCATGTGGACCTAGATCTATCTATTGCTTCCATTGATGGTGGATCTGAAGGCCAACTTGTTCAATAGCCTCTTGTATATAATGCAATTTTTGTTTGTAGTTTATGACATCAGTATTAGGACATCAGAGATAGAAGCTAGGAGATATAAGATTGTTTCAAATTCTCGCATGTTGGAGGACTTCTATACTTGATTGTAATATCTAGCCTAAACTGGAAAGGCCTTGCAACCCAACATGTATGAATCAATTGAAGTGAGTATATGAAAGATATCTGCATTCTCTCTCTCACTTGTGTGTTTGGTTCTTCCCTATGTTATCTCTGTAAGGTGGATCTGGTTAGGGTGTGCCTTTGGCCCCTCTTCCTGTCCTACCTTGCGTAAGGTGGTATCAGAGTGAGGTGAGATCTGGATCTAGGTTTGCAAATCTAGGTTTGAGGTTTCCTTCTTGTCAAACCCTAGTTTATTTGTTGTGGGGTAGCATATTATGATTTGGCCTATAATTGCAAAGGGTTTCAAGATGGTTCATGGGAGGCGAGATGTAGATCCATGATTGGCAGACATGTTGAGACAACTTGTTGCTAGATTAGAAGTTGTTGAAATAGCCTAGAGAAGAGGAAGACATCTTGAAGATGTTAGTGATGATGAAATTGAGGAAGAATAAGATGATGTAGAACCTGCACCGGTGATGGATCAAGGTGAGGAAAGATTGTTAAAGGCTTTGACAAATTTGAAGTCTACACCACACTTTAATCCTCCTCAGTCTAGTGGAAAATTGGATTCTAATGAATTGGTGGACTAGATCACCGAGATGGAAAAGTATTTTGAATATGAAAATGTACTTGAGGAAAAGAAGGTGAAAATTGCAAGCACAAATTTGAAAAGTCATGCATCCTTGTGGTGGGAACATTTGTAGTTGCATAGAAAGAGGAAAGGCAAAGACAAAATCAAGGTATGGAATAAAATGGTGAATAAATTAAAAGGAAAGTTATTACCTTGTGATTATCATATTAACCTAGTTAGGTGAATGCAAAGTTTGAGGTAGAAAGATAGCTCGGTAAAAAAATATGCTAAAGAATTCTATAGATTAGATATCAGATTTGGACATGATGAAGATGATGTGGAAAGAATTGCTAGGTACCTGAATGGATTTAGAGTTTCCATTGAAGAAGAAATTAGTTTGGTCAAATTGGAGAACATTAAAGAGGCTTATCAATTTGCATTGAAAGCTGAGGAGAAATTTAACAAGAGACATAAGAAAAGACAAAGAGGTAGAGGTGGTATATTCCCTAGAGGAAGAGGTAGATCTTATGGTGAAAATAGTAGATTTGAATCTGAAAAGAAAAATCTGGATAAAGGCAAGACTAGGTGGAAAGGTGAAAGTTCATCTAGAGGTAGAGGTAGTAACTACTGAGTTGGTTATAATAGAGGTAGTTTTCGAGGAACTTGTTACAATTGTGAAGAAGAAGGACATAGATCATTTGAGTATACACATGCAAGTAAGAAGGTTGGTAATAGTAGAAATGATTTGGTGCAAGAAGAGTTGCCGAATGAACTTGAGAAGGAAAAGAAATTGATGGTAAGGAGAGCATTTTGGAGTGAAATTAATAAGGAAAATTTGGTAAGGAAAAGTTTTTTCAAGACCAGATGTAAAGTTTCTGATGAATTTTGGAAGGTAATCATTGACTGTAGCAGCTCAGAGAATCTAGCATCTGAGGAAATGGTTATAAAGTTGCAGTTGAAAAGATTGGAATAGCCAAAACCCTATCAGATTTCATGGATCAAAGATGAGCATACACTCTTGGTAAGTGAACAATGTTATGTGAATTTGAAAATTGGAAAGTACTATGATAAGGTGTTATGTGATATCATGTCTATGAATTGTTGTCATATTTTGTTGGGTAGACCTTGGCAATATGATAGACATGCTATGTATGATGGGAGATTTTATAAATATATTGTTTGGGCTGATGGAAGAAGACAAATCTTGTTACCTTTGATTGAAGACCCTATTAATAATATTTTCTAATCTGTGAAAGATTTATTGATGGAAGGAAGAAATTTTGTTAAGGATTTGAAGAAGAATAATGTATGTTTTTTTCTGATTCCTAACAAACTGAGTAAGAAAATAGAGGGTAGCATCCTTGAGGAGATTGATAAGTTACTCACCAAGTACACTAAAATCATTTCCAATAATTTACCTGAGGGTTTTCCACCAAAGAGAATTATTGATCATTTTATGGATCTAATCCCTGGAGCTAGTTTACTGAATAAGGCACCATATCGGTTGACACCTACCGAGAATCAGGAATTGAACCGACAAATTCAAGAATTGTTGCAAAAAGGTTTGATCAGAGAAATTTTGAGTGCTTGTGTAGTACCTATTGTATTGGAACCTAAGAAGAATGGAGAATGGTGAATGTATACTGATTCTAGAGAAATCAACAAGATAACAGTGAAATATAGGTTTCATATACCAAGAATGGATGCTATAATGGACAGTTTGACTGGAGGAAACTATTTTACCAAAATTGATTTGAAAAATGGGTATCATCATATCAAAATCAGATAATTTGATGAGTGGAAGACTACTTTCAAGACAAAAGAAGGTATGTATGAGTGGTTGGTTATGCCTTTTGGTTTAAATAATGCACAAATTACTTTTATGAGGTTGATGAATGAAGTTTTGAAGAAATTCTTGGGTAAATTTGTGATTGTATACCTAGATGATATTCTAATATTCAATAAGACTAGAGAATAACATTTTTTGCATGTTAAACAAGTATTGTAGAGGTTGAAAGAGGAAAAGTTGTTGATAAATCTGAAAAAGTGTTCATTCATGAAAGAGGAGATTGTGTATTTGGGATTTGTGATTTTAGCTTATGGTTTGAAAATGGATCCTGAAAAGGTTGAAACTATTTTGAATTGGCCTACACATGAGAATGCTAGTGAGGTAAGATCATTTCATGGTTTGCCAAGTTTTTACCAAAATTTCATTAGGAATTTCAATTCAATTTGTTATGCTATGACTGAGACTATGAGAGGAGATAAAAGATAATTCAAGTGGACATAGGGAGCTGATAAAAGTTTTGAGACTTTGAAGCACAAGGTTTTTGAATTTCCTATTTTGGCATTGCCTAATTTCAATAAGGTATTACACATGGAGCTGATAAAAGTTTTGAGACTCTGAAGCAGAAGGTTGTTGAATTGCCTATTTTGGCATTGCCTGATTTCAATAAGGTATTTCAAGTGGAATGTGATGCAAGTGGAAGTGAAATAGGAGCTATGTTGAGTCAAGAAGGTAAACCTGTTGCTTTCTTTAGTGAAAAGTTGAATGATGCAAAAAGGAAATACTATGTATATGATCAAGAATTGTATACTATTGTTCAAGCACTGAAGAAATGGAGACATTATTTGATACCGAGTGAATTTGTGTTGCATACCAATCATAAAGCTTTAGAGTATTTGGGTAGTTAGAATAAGTTGAATCAGAGACATATGAAATGGGTTGAGTATTTACAGAGTTATACATTTGTGATAAAGCATAAGAGGGGAGTCACTAAGCAAGTTGCTGATGCATTGAGTAGAAGGAGATCTTTGATGCTCGAGATGAAAATTAAAGTTCTTGGCTTTGATGACATGAGAGATTCTTATGAATTTGATCCTAATTTTTCTGAGTCATGGACAAAGTGTAGAGCACCTATTCAAGATCAACCAAGTACTAAATGGGAAGAATATTTCATTCAAGAAGGTATGTTTTTTAAAGGTATTCAGTTGTGTATACCGAGAGGACCAATGAGAACTAATTTGATAAAAGAGAAACATAGTAGTGGTTTGGCTAGACACTTTGGTGTTGAGAAGACATTAAATTTTCTTAAAGATAAATAATTTTGGCCATAGTTGTATAAAGATGTTCAAATTTTTTTGAAAAGTTGTGAAATTTGTCAAGTGGAAAAAGGAGTAAGTCAGAATACTAGATTGTATTCACCGATTTTTATCCTTGAGAAACCTTGGACTGATATCAGTATGGATTTTGTTCTTGGCTTACCAAAGAAAGTAAGAGGTAATGATTCTATATTTGTTGTTGTGGATAGATTTTCTAAAATGGCACATTTTATACCTTGTAGAAAGACATCAGATGCAATACATATAGCAGATCTTTTCTTTAAGGAAATTGTCATATTGCATGGATTACCAAGGAGTATTATCTCTGATCGAGATAGTAAATTTGTTGGATACTTTTGGAAGACCCTTTGGAAAAATTTTAGCACCGAGTTGAAATATAGTTCTACATTTCACCCATAGACCGATGGGCAGACATAAGTTGTAAATAGAAGTTTGGGAAATCTTTTGAGATGTTTAGTTGGAGACACACCGAGTAATTGGGATTCTGTGTTGGCACAAGCAGAGTTTGCATACAATAATTTAGTGGATAGGAGTACTGAAAAACACCTTTTGAGATTATAAATGGCATACAACTGAGAGGTAAATAAGATTTGAGGGATATTGCTGATGAAAGAAAGAGAAGTGCTGAAGGAGTAAATTTTACTGAGTACATGAAGACATTGCATGAAGATGTGAAACATAAGCTAGAGAAAAGTAATCAGAAATAAAAAGACAAAGCTGATAGATTAAGAAGACATAAGACTTTTGCAGTCAGTGATGAAGTAATGGTTCATTTGAAAAAAGGCAGATTTCCTGTTGGAACATATGGGAAGCTAAAAATGAAGAAGTTTGGACCTTGTAAAAATTTTAAGAGATTTGACAGTGGAAATTCTTATGAGATTGAGTTACTTGATGACATGGATATATCACCTATTTTCAAGATTATTGATTTGTATGAGTATCATGAGTTGGATGAAGAAATGAAAGTACCAAATGATTATCCTAAGAAATAGATAGAAGAAGTTGAGCAGATTTTTGAGAAAAGAATTGGCAGAAGTACAAGAGGTAAATAGTATATGGAATATCTGGTAAAGTGGAAGAATAGACCGATTGAAGACAGTTCATGGATTTCACAATTTGAGTTGGATTCAGCTCAGATCATAGCTATTTCATGATTCAGAGAATCATTTTCAAATAACCTTAGGTGTTTGATGCAGGAGCATCTCAGGTCCTTGGAAATCCTGTGTCACCAAAAATATGTTTGTGTTTTCCTGTGTTGCTTGGTTCCTTCTTTGACCGAGTTGGTTCGGTGTTGCTTGGTTTCCTTTATTTATTGGGTTTGGTCAGTTATCTCTCTGGCACTCAGTGAATTTATCTAGTTGTCGATGATGCTTTTCTAGTGCTCAGTTATCCTTGCAAGTACCGAGTTGTTTGTTTTAATTTCCTGTTGAGGATGACTCTTGCAATTAATTTTGGTCACGGATTTAATGATGGTATCTATCATTGGGAAGCATGTGGACCTAGATCTGGTTGTTCCTTTTGTTGATGGTGGAACTAAAGGTCAACTTGTTCAGTAGCCTCTTGTATATAATTTAATCTTTGTTTGTAATTTAGGACATCAGTATTAGGACATCAGAGATAGAAGATTGTTCCAGATCCTCGCATGTTGGAGGACTTCTGTACTTGATTGTAATATTTGGCCTAAACTAAGAAAGCCTTAAAACCTGACATTTATGAATCAATTAAAGTGAGTATATGAAAGATATATGCATTCTCTCTCTCACTTGTGTGTTTGTTTCTTTTGTGTGTGATCTCTGTAAGGTGGATTTGGTTAGGGTGTGCCTTTGGCCCCTCTCCATGTCCTACCTTGTGTCATAAAGTCCTTAAAATAGAAATTTTTGTTGAGTTTTTAGTTTGAAGTCATGTTTTAGGACCTTGTGGTTTCATCCATAGGGCTACATAGGGATTAGAGAAACATTTTACAAAAATTGTACAAAAAGTGCAAAAGTTGCTTGAGCAACTTTGCAACTTTCTAAATGTTGATTGACAACTTTTTGAAAAAGTTGTAAAAATAGTTTAAAACACCTAGGGGATGGTGTAGACCGGTGGAGACTTTTGTAATAGATGATCCTCAACTATTTAAGGACATTGGTTACCATGTAGAGGGGTTATCCTTCATTTGGATGAATTAAGTTAAGTGCTCAGTGTGAATAATGATTGTGTTTATCTTATGTTCTTGTTCTAGGAGTACTGATGGATTGAATTCTCTTTAGTTTCAATTTAATTATATTTTTATTGTTTTTTTAAAGCTTATTGTGATAGGAATTTAGTTTAAATTTCTATTTTTAGTTGCATGTAAATTCTTTTCCCTGTTCCGAGTTCACTGGACCAAACATGACTATGTATAGAAAAATTACTCCCATTCCATTTCCACCGATGGCAAGGGTTTGAGCCTTGGTGAAATGATGAAGGGGTCATTGTACATTATTTTTCTTCTTTTTTTAGGTTTAGGAAAGAAGATGGTGGATTTTGAGCTCTTCCCCTGGGTGAGCTAGGCTATAGCCCGACTAGGGACAATTGAGTAACCATGATATTAGATTGCAAGGTAGGATTGAAAGGAAAGTTATAGTGATTGGGGGATGGTCTTGACATCAAAAATAATCACTAAAATAAATGGTGGAGGCCGGTGAATCCATTTCATCTAAATTTATGAAGAGTTCCTAAAAACCAAGCTATTAGCCCTACTTGTAAGGACCTGATCCCTAAGAGTATTTAAGTATTGTAAGAAGAGATTGAGCCTCTCTAACCCTAAAAATATTTTATCTTTCCCAAAAGGGTATCTAGATCCAAGTTCATTTTTGGGGTTGTTTTGTGAAGTTTGAGAGTTAGGTCAGAAAAAGTGACTAGATAGGGCTACAAGGATTCACTAGGTCTATTCCTAGAAATGTTGAATCAAAGGGGTGTATGAGTGAATTATGGTTCTAGATCTTCAAGAATAAGTCAATTATGATGGAAGAAGAACAAGAATACCTTGCAAGAGTCTATGATATGTTTGGGAGTATGAAGAGGAATCTACCCTTGTGGATTCACTGTTGTATGAGATCCTAGTTGATAGTGGAGATCCTAGTGGAAGGGGAGAAGGAGTTGAGTATCCTACCCTTGGTTAAGGTTCAAAGGAAACATTATTAGGTCTAGGAAGGAGGCCTTGGTTGTGAGTCAAGATGAGTCAGTTAGGTTCTCCCTATCATTATGCAAACAACTTCTATTGGTATAACATTAAAATTATTTTATCGAATAGTTAAGTATTGTTTGTTTTCAACCTGCAAAATTTTAATGGTCCAATTTTGATCCCGCTTGCATGAATCAATTTAAGATGTAAAAAATTATAATTTTTAAAGTCCATGATCAAAAAAATCATGTATTTTCTATGTTGTGGGTCCCAGTTACCTTATACGCAAGCAGTTTAAGGAGAAATCATCTTTTTAAAGATCAATGGTTGATCTTTAATCACATGTGCATGATTAAATATAAGATAGAAGAAATATTAAGTGTGTAGGTGGGGGTGGGGGAAAGTGTTGAGTGTTTTTGAAATTGGTATAAGTTAGGTGATCATTGGAATATTTTAGGTCCCTCCCAATGGGCAATGTTATATCGATTAAATGTTGTTTGATTTCTGCCCAAAATTTTAATGGTCCAAATTTTTTCCATAAAAATGAAAGGACTAGATTAAATAGACCTTGCACGATTAAATAGGAGGTGCAAAAATTTTAAGTGCCAAGTCAAAAACATCATCTGGTTTATGCATTGTAGGTCCTATTTACCTTATTCTGAAAGGATTTAAGCATCGATAATCATCTCCTACTGTTCACATTACATCGACCTTGCACGATTAAATCAAAGATGTGCAAAAAATTAAATGTGCAAGTGCTCGATCAAAAACATCATTTGTTTCCTACATTGTAGGTCTCAGTAAGCTTATTTTGAAAGGATTTAAGTCACGATCATTATCACTATGATCAACAGGATAAGACTTTGGTGATTAAATTGAAAGAGGATGAAATCTTAAGTATTTAGATGCACGGGGTAGAAAACATAGTGTGTTTTCACATCTATAATTTCTTGTTCAACTATTTATTAATAAGTTCTTGGCCTTTTCTTCTCCCTTATATTTCCATTGAGTTATCGTGTTAGGGTTTGTCTCCTGATGTTGAGTGCTTCTCTTTTATCATTCCACTTTATATGTTCAATCAAATGTGGTTACAACTCCTGTAATGTGAAAGTTATGTGTTTTGCACCATTGCATTATTTCTACCCTACACATTATTTCTTATAGGGTAGGATATATTATGTGTATTATAAGAAGATAGAGTAACCATGTTTTAGTTCATTTAATCTTATGCATCACCATAACCTTCTTCATTTTCCTAATAAGCTAGTAGTTTAGGTATATCTTGAGGGTATGGAAGCTGGTCTTATTGGGAGATTTAGTCATAGAGCGCAAGTCCCACACTTGGGGGTTATATCCATGTCTCACAATATTTCTTGGGGGTCAAGCCCCAAGCATGGGTTAAAATTTTTGTGACAATATTTACCTTCACCTCTTGTGTTGTTCTTTGACTTTATAGATATTGCATTTTCATTCATTTCCTTACGCAATTTTGTCAACATCATATTGCAGATGGAAATAATGGTAGTGTAATTTATGTGGATGTTATGTATAAAAATGTAAAAAAACATAACAATTTGGGGTGGGCCATGATATTTTATTTGTTATGCAGTAAATAGATTTGAAATCTTAAAAAAGATCTAATACTAAAATGTTTCACTCCTATGAGTCTATCATGTCCTTCTTCGTCCACTAAATGAGATATTTCCAACTGTCATTAAAAGAACATATAATCATCATAGTGAAGAACAATAATTTTTTTTATAGACACTACTCATGAATCATGGGTCAATGAGTTTGACTCAAAAAACTACACAGTTAAATCCTGATAGCAATATCACAATTTGACTTTCTGTGGAAAAATATCTCCTACTTATCAATTGATGAACTTAAGGGGATTTCTAATGAATGGTTCATAAGGCACAACACTTGGTGAAGGTTTTTCAAATGAGGATGCAAGTAGAGTGGGTTTAACCATGGAGGAAATTTTGTAGTTAAGCACGCTTGAGCTGGAGTAGTACTGGGATGGGTGACCTCCCGGGAAGTCTCGGTGCTTCACCTCTGTGAGCATCACCTAGATCCAATGAGTACTAAGTGTTCCATTTATTCTCATGAGAGATGGGTTCGTGTGAACCACTACTCATGAATCATGGGTCAATGAGTTTGACTCAAAAAACTACACAGTTAAATCCTGATAGCAATATCACAATTTGACTTGCTATGGAAAAATATCTCCTACTTATCAATTGATAAGCTTAAGGGGCTTTCTAATTAATGGTTCATAAGGCACAACACTTGGTGAAGGTTTTGAAAATGAGGATGCAAGTAGAGTGGGTTTAACCATGGAGGAAACTTTGTAGTTAAGCGTGCTTGAGCTAGAGTAGTACTGGGATGGGTGACCTCTTGGGAAGTCCCGGTGCTTCACCTCTATGAGCATCACCTAGATCCAATGAGTGCTAAGTGTTCCATTCATTATCATGAGAGATGGGTTCATGTGAATCGTTACTCATGAATCATGGGTCAATGAGTTTGACTCAAAAAACTACACAGTTAAATCCTGATAGCAATATCATAATTTGACTTGCTATGGAAAAATATCTCCTACTTATCAATCATATACATGTATTTTCAAGGATAAAAAGTTGACATAAGGGCACACACCAATTGTTTTTAGATAAACAATGGAGACAAAGGCACACACAATGTCAAATAATTGTTCTGATTGAATAACTACATTCAATGAACACTTATTCCAAACAATCCATCCTTAAATGTGTGTTTTTAAAATAAATTATGAACCATAGACTTATGTGACATGATAATTGACAAACTACAACTGGTCAAGTTCATTAAAATTTTGTGTGCAGGAGTAGGAGAAATTTAGGAAATCTAGAAATGAATGCAATAACCTACTTGCAAAATCCACCAAATTACTTGAATAGAGAACATGGAAAAAGAGAATGCATTCATTTATTTTCAATCCATGCAAATAAGACAAAAAAATATGACCATGCATGTGCTCGATTAAAAATAATGATCATGTTTACAATAATGCAAAGCCAGCCTAATTCTTTTAAGTTAAAAGTTGCAAAAATAGAAACCGTATGTATATATACAATACATATAGGATAAAGAGAAGGGTGTTCTTGCATATGCTTCACTGAGAAGAATAAACATATTTGCAATGTTTTACATTTAATAAAGACTTTTTTTAAGTTTAAGATAAATCACCAAAGAATACAATTGAAAAGTATATGTGCAATTCAAGAACATAAAAGACAAGGCATGAAGTGCAAATTTCTCATTAACAATAATTGTCCATTTTATGTAATCAAGATCATAGTGTTCAAGGAAGATATTGTGTGTGTGAAAATTGTACCTAGTTGCAGACACAACACTTCAGTAAAACATTAGAGGTTAGCAGAAATCAAAATCTGACAAATAATTGAAACTAAGCTAACCAGGTGATTTACTACCTTCTAGTAGGTGCGAGTATGATGTTCCCAGATTGAAATCGAGATCAGTGACAATGCAACACCTAAATGAAGGATTTGAATGCAAAAGAATGAAAACTATAGAATGAATGTAGATTAATCTATATTTTTGTATTTTCTATGCAATAAGATGAAAAACTTGATATGAAACTAATCTAGATGAATGAAATGATATGTAGATTTAAACTAAGAATGATATGAATTTATATGAAGATGAAAGCTATGCTATGATATGAAAACTATGCAAAAACTATGACCAACAATGAAAGATCTCACAAATCGCCTATCGCAAAAGCTTAATCCTTCAATCGCCAATTTGCCAGAGTAATTGTGCAAATTCGAGTGTTGATAATTATGAAGAGTTGAGCCTTGATTTTATAGAAATCCAAGGCTTGAGGTGCATTGAGAAAAGCCATAAATCACTCTTGATAAATGCAAGTTGATTTTTGAGTTATCAAGAAATCAGAGATAATTAACTCACAAAAATCATGCAAAAGCAGTGTTTAACTCAAAATAGAGTTTAGATAAAATTTCAACTCATCATCAGATGTTGAGTTTAAATTTAAAAGTGGTTGTTGATTTCTAGTTGACTGCTTTTCTGATTGTGCATGATTTAATTATAAATTAATTTAAAAAATAAAGTGATTTATTCTCAACTTAACTGATTTTTGAATTAAAACAATTGATTTATGGGTTAATCAATTATTTTAATCAAACTTTTATTCAAAAATATATTATTAAATATTGACAACTAACATTAATTAATTGAATAAGAATGTAATCAATTAGTCATGAGATTTTTTATTTTATTGTCAAAATTAAATAATGTAATTTAGGAATAAATTTAATTCAATTTAATTAAATAATTAAGTGGCAGTATTAAATCTGATTAATTAAATATTCAGAATATTCAATTAATCAAACTTTAGGTTAAATAGTGACATTTATCACCAAATAATTATTAAATCAAAGATAATTAGGATAAAATAAGGAATATTCAAGGAATATTCTCTGATGCAGAATTGGGATAAAATCATTTTTTGATAAACTGATGTGCAGATGTGCCTTAGGTTAGGACTTCGATGTCGATTATGTTCGATTTGAAGATGTAGGAGGTTAATGAACCTATAGCCCATTTTTGGGGTATTACAGATATGAGATGATTGTAATTGGTCATCATGTCCCTTATTTACATATACATAAATTTCAAAGTCCACACATTTCCCATCACTTTCTATTGAATTGTTCAGTACAAGTGGGATTTACAAGTCAAATGAATAGTAGGCAGCCTATCATGAACGTATTGTATTACATAGGTAGACCTATCCACGTTTTGACACCCCTCCATGTCCACGACAATTCGGCGGGGACATAACAAGTTGTTGGAGAGAATCAAGAGGCAATCCCACCACCTCTACAAATTTCACCTTCTAGCCTTTTGTGTGACGTCTCCAAACATCTAGCATCACATCATACTTAATAGTTGAATCAAATAACATCTTCTTGTTAGCAACAAGGTCTGCCTCCAAATTACTGCTAATAAACTATTGTGCAAGCAATTAGTGCTCCTTCTTCATGTTCTTATTGTTCAACTCTACAAACAACCTATCCATGCCAATGTTTTTCTTCTACAATTATGTAATTTGCAACAAAAGACATTTGTTATTTGCTTTAGCAACCTCCAACTTCTATAATAACATAGTAGTATGATTCCACTAAAGCTGAATATGACTTTGGGTCAAATTATCTACTAAAGTCTTCAAGGTATCAGTCATGAGGGGATCCTTTATAGCTGCAATATTTCCACTCTTTCCCCTTTGCAACATGTTAGCACAAGTAAAAATTCCATGGTTGCAGTATTTTTTTTCTCCATGCCTTTGCAATTATTTTTCCATTTTCCTGGCAAAACCCTAGGCAAAATTTCAAATTCTAGCCGTTTGCAGGAAAAACCCTAAGTGTGCCCTAGCCCTATTCAAATTTCATGTTACTTTTTCGGGCCACTTAAAATTTCATTAAGGCATGTGCATTAAATTTTATTACCCTGGCGGCCTTTATTTTCCTAAGTCTCCAAGCGCCCAGCTTTAATTTTTCCTAAAGTCTGGCGACAGTAATTTTTCCTAGGTCTCAATGCTAAATATTTCCTAAAGTTTCTAGCCTTTATCCTTTCCTGGGCTTGGCTTTCTGACACTGTCTTGATCCAACGATAGGTGTAAGATCTTATGGAGTGTGTCAGAGGGTAATGTAATGGGTCCACATGCCAAGTGTGCTTAGTTAGCACTTTCTCATTGGTCCACGTATTAATGACTCAGAATATTGTCAATGGGGCCAATGATTTTAGACGTTCAGTGGTTCTGACAATGGAAGAGCATTGATGACCAGTGTATGATCTTAAGGGTTATTTCTGACACATGAGGCTATAAGACCAGTCGTTGATTCTTTTCTATGTCAGAGGTTTGTCAGAATAGGGGTGAGGTTCTTCATCGACAGTGGGTGTGTGTTCTAGTAGAATCTTCTTGGCTTATGAGGGCTTAAGCTTGACCATAGATTTGTTTCATGTTAGGGGATCTGTCAAAGTAGTATTAAAAAGGTTGATCCAATGGTTGTCGTAAGATATGATAGAATGTGTCAGATGCATGAGATTATACGACAACTGTTGATCTCATTTAAGGCGGGCCCAATTTTTGGTCTAAGGTTTTGGCGGAGTGATTAAATCTTTGGTGGTCCTGGTAGTTTCCTCTGTGTTCGCTCATTCATGAAATACCCTGGCGAAGTTCCAAATCTTTTAGCAGATACGCTAATGTCTATTTGCTGAATCTCCAAATAAATTAGTGAGGCCCTAAATTTCTCAGCGAACATGTGATTGTCTTTGGTCGCATATTCACCAAATAGGTCTTAAGGGTTAAAGGTTAGCCGAGAATAGTGGGACCATCTGGTGATTCATTTTTAAGGTGTCATGTTGTGATTTCCTGAGCTAGAAAGAAATGCAGACACATCAGTGAGCCCAAGAGATTCTAAAGGATGCCAAGATGGAAGATCTGACGGTTGGCGTATCTTCGCATAGAATCTTTTGAGGCTATGCAATCTTACGACAACTGTTCGATTAGAAGCTTATGAGGAGTGGGTCCAAATTGCTACATGGGGCCTTTTTCTCACTGACATGCTCTATTTTCATTGGTTGAGAGTTTTTGATGATGTGGAAAGGGATTTTTTTTAAAGGTTTTTGTTGACTGTTGTGGGATTCTACGAGCCGCCTGATTTGCCGGGAATAAAATAGATCAACGGTCCTATTTTAAACTCCAATTGGTTACCATTTTTATTTGAATTCAAATTTCCTGTAGGGTTTTGCTAGGGTTTTTGATGTAGAAAGTTGTAAAATAAAGCGGTGGCCATGAATTAAATTCTTTAGTACAATTTGTAGTTGGGGAAGGATATAGAAGACATAAATTACTGCTAGAATCTGATTTTGCTTCCTATGATGCCGAGCCAAATGAATAGCAGGATTGAATTGCAGAGAGGCATTCATTACAGGGTGGACAACGAGGTATAAAATCAAATTTGTTGAAACTAAGCCAAGAATAGCATTGAAGACATAAAGCAGTTGGCTCATCTAAAAAATATCTCATCTGTTTCATTAGTGTAGTTATTGTAAACCCTTTGGGGTTGTTGTAAAGGTTTTTTAGGTTAATTTTTGTAACCCTAGAATGATTGGTTGCTTGTTGCATCTCTTGGTATAAAGGGATTTTTCATAATCATTCTAAGGGATTGGAGTTTAGGTGTTAAAAAGATAGAAATTTTTGAAACCCTAGCTTTTCAGTCAAGGATTATAATTTTTGATACCATTTTATCAAATAATAGAGAAGTACAGATTGATGTTCTTATCTTGCAAGCTTACTATTCTAGATACTATATGCACATGGTGAAAGGTTATACTTAATAAAAACCTCAGATCTTTTCTCTCCTTTTCTCTATTCTTTGAATCTTTAAATCTTTGCATAAGGTTTATGTGAATGTATTGGTGCTTTGAGTTCCAACCTAAGAGTTAGATTAAATATTGCTCAAAGTGAAATATGTGTTCTTGGAGTTTATTTGAAGGATTTTCATAAGCAGGAAAGAGTTGGGATATTTTTTATTTATGTCTAGAGACCAATTTTAGACACCATTGTATTCATCCTTTTCCTTGATATTTTGCCCAATAGATAAGGCACTAGCCTGTATTCTCCTATCTTTGTGTTAAGAAGAGTGATTAAAACCTTATAATCCCAATCGTTTAAATCACTACCAGTCTTTTACTTTTATTTACATTTGTGTATTGTCCTACCCAATGATGGAGGATCAATGAACAATAGGTTATTGTTTAGTATTCTCTCACTATATTCATCTGTTGAAAGATCCAATAAAGAAATAAGGGGCAAAGTTAGAACTATTAGTCAGAGTTAATACTATTGGATCAAGTGCACCTACCTTGGTTTTGCAGAGCCAGAAGTAGAAGAGGGTAATCTTATCCCTATAGTTGGTCCAATTTCTCATAGATTGCTCACATTTGGAACTAACCAATCCTTAATAGCCATCATGGGCATATTGTTATCTCATGGAGTGTAAAATCCTATCCAAGAACCAACACAACACACCACCAGCATTTGATACGCCCACCAATAGTGCTTCCATTGAAGATTGGCCTTCCCTCTCACCGGATGACTTGGTGGTCCTTGCACACTTTTTGGATCTATTAGACATTGACAATCATTGAAAGGGTTATCCATGGTGTAATTTTGGGTGCCCTATAGCTATGTGGGAGCATCTTTCTATTTTCCCATCCCTACATTTGAACCATGCAATTATGGTTTCTTAGAAAGGATTCAACTTTATCAGGACTCACACAAATTGCCATACTATCAATTTCCATAAATAAGGAATGAGCAGATGAGGGAAGATAACTGGTTTATACCTATAAATATTATCAATGTTGAAGACCATGTAGATCAATGTTGGAAGAAAGATAATGTGTACAGCCTCCAATGTCAAGCCAATGAAAAGATGGTGTGTAGTGTCTTCTGCCTAATCTACAAAAAATCCACACAAAAGGAAGCATTAAAACTTCTTTCTAAGATGAAAAATGGGGAACATCTACATAAGGAAATAAAAAATATATACTACATGCATCATGTAGAATAACTCCCATGAACATACTATGAAAGATGTTATAGAAAATGGACCTGACAATGTATTTCAAACCTCACAAAGTGACATACAACAATAATTTCTATTAGGTTTCTTTAGTAATAGCATTTCAATGCCCTTGAGTTGCCATAGTAATAGCGTTATGGATGGATTACTTGTTTAACGATGTCATAAACATGAATGCATGTGTTTATTTAAACATAAGGTATTGTTAGAAAGTAAAGTCCACCAAGATAACTGAGAGGGGGGGTGAATCATTTATTAGATAAATACAACTTTTATCATCATAAAAATATTTCAACCATTTAATCAATGTAAGCAACAACCATACAAAGATAAACATACACAATGACACAATAACACAAGATATGTTAACTAGGGAACCTCTTAATCAAAGAGTAAACCCCAGTGGGAATGATGCCCACAAAAGATGTACTAATATGAAAATTCCTTATGAGAGGATGGAATCTATTAGGAATCTTATGAAATAAATTTAGTACATATGAGTCCTTGTTAGGAGACTTTGAATCCCTGTTAAAAGATTCTAACCCAGTTAAGAGTTATGGAAGACAGAAGGACCCACTATCCAAATAGCTTCAAAGGAAAGATCACTAAACACACTATCCAACTAATCTCTATATTACTCAATAGAATAATACCAAATAATTACTGATCTCAAAAACTTATCTTTTCTCCTCTGACTATTCCAAACCACACCAACTGCTTTACCAGATCTCAATACTAGATCTCTACAATTCGCATATCCTCTTACAATTCTTTCTTTTTCACATATCACTTATTCATATTGAAATTAATAAAATAATCATTTCTTTATACCACACTCAATTAATTACAAATGAGTTGGCATAAAAGGTTTAACCAATTACAAAATATAAACCTTTACAAGTTACATAATATTTTCACAATTACATAAGACTGTCAGCTTCTTCATAGAATAAATATTCACATGTGTGACCTATGACCATGTTGTCTCATCCAAATCACCACCAAAGAGTCTTCATCAATTGTACAACTTTGCATGCCTAGATTCTCTCCCAATTAGGAGATATCATCTAGTTACCACAAACCACTTCTCAAGAACTCTGCCTGAATACTGCTTCCACTGAATTACACATAACTGTCATGAAAAATTGAATTTACATATGTACTCTTGAACACAATCTTAGGACACTATATAGAGAAAGATCTCAACTCCACATAGCTTGATTTGCAATACTCCATGTGTGCTAATTCAAACACTATTTGCTTCTCTGCTAATCTCCAGTAGATCATTGTGTTGACATCAATGACAATCATAGTCATGAATGCAACTACAACTACTATAGAATGGCTATGAATAATTCCCCATAGGATATATTTATCATTCATTCCTAACAATCCCCCCCATTGGAATTGATGGAAACATAGATGAAAAAACATACAAGTTCCATAAATACCAATTGCAACACTACTGCTCTAAAAATGTTTTCAAATCCTCTTCATCAATCAAATCTTGCTTCATTTTCCTATTCAATTCTTATAGTTTTCCATTTTATATTTCTTGTATCCTTCTCCCTCTAATTCTCTTTAATAGATGATTTTTCATGTATCCTTCTCCCCCATTGACATCAATGACAAAGAATACATCACTATGTCAACAACTTCAATGTCAAAAGACACTTTTTAGAAAAATACATTCACTAAAGTCCTTTATGACTCATCTCAAACACACATACTCCCCCATAGAGGAAGTACAAGCATACAGTCCATAAAAGATAGAGCTCTTATACCACTGGACTGATGCAACAATCTGCATCACTCTCCAAGAGTAGGTTGGGGCATAACCCCAAGCATACCTCTTAAATATTCAAATGTATCTTTAGGTAAGGGATTTGTAAATATATCTACAATCTGCACCTTTGTACTTATATACTCAAGTCTAACTTCTTTTTCTGCAACTTTCTCCCTCACTACATGATACTTTATTTCAATATGATTTGTCTTTCAATGCAATATAGGATTCTTTGACATACTTACTGTACTAGTGTTATCATAGTGTATAACAACAGGCTCATCAAACTTGATTCCAATATCCTTCAACATCTATTTCATCCATATTATCTAGATTGCAATTGTTTGTTGTTGCTACATATTCTACTTCTATTGTGCTTTATGAAATACAACTATGTTTCTTACTTAGACAAGAAACCAATCTTCCTCCAAGGAAAAATGCTCCACCACTTGTACTCTTTTTTTCATCAACACTGCTTCCCCAATCTGCATCAGTGTATGCACATCAGGTAAATTCATTAGATTTTTCATACCATAATCCATGTTCACTTGTTCCTTTCAAGTACCTCAGTATTATTTTTACTGCTGCATAATGTGATTCTTTAGGATCAACTTGGAATCTTGCAACAATTCAACTGCATGTTATATATCTAGTCTTGTATGAGTTAAGTATTGTAATCCTCCAATCATAAATCTATACTTCTTTTGTTCAACTGCACGAGTTTCATCTGTGCTAGATAGCTTATGTCCAATTATCATAGATGTGTCAACCGACTTACAATTTTCCATTCCAAATATTTTCAATAAGTAATTCAAATACTTTGTTTGACGTAGAAAAATACCATCATTATTCTGTGTTATCTACAATCCTAAAAAATATTTCATTTCACCAATCATGCTCATCTCAAATTTTGTCTTCATTTCTTCTGCAAATTTATCACTAGCTTCATCTTCTCCTCCAAAGATAATATCATCAACAAAAATAACTACAAACAAAAAACCATTCTCAATTTCTTTTAGATACAAATTATTGTTTTTTGTCCCTTTAGCAAATCCCAATTTTATCAAATACTTATCTAGTCTTAAATTACCATGTTCTAGGTGCTTGTTTTAGTCCATATAAAGCTTTGTTTAGTTTACATACCATGTCTCCTTCATGATTCAAGGGAAAACCTTTAGGTTACTCAATGTAGACTTCTTCTTCTAATTCTCCATTCAAAAATGCGGACTTTACATCCATCTGATATACTTTGAATTTCTTGAAAGCTGCATAAGCCAAAAACATTCTTACTTCTTCAATTCTTTGAACAAGTGCAAAAGTTTCTTCATAATTAATTCCTTCTTGCTATGAGTATCCTTTACATACCAATCTTGCTTTGTTCCTTACAACTTCTCCTTGTTCATTCATTTTGTTCCTGAATACCCATTTGGTTCCTATAACATTCTTATCTTTAGGTCTAGGGACCAAAGTCCAAGTCTTGTTCTTTTCAATTTGATCTAGTTCTTCCTTCATTGCTTTAATCCAATTTTCATCCTTACAAACTTCATCAGTAGTTTTAGGTTCAACTTGATAAATCAAGAAAACTCCTTCTTGTACCTTATTCCATGTGAGAACTCCTGTAATCACCAAAAAGTCGACAAGATCATTCAAGTGATTAATCAAGGCAAATCAAGGCAATTGAATCAAAAGAAGTATTTAGCCAATCAAAATTAAAATCAAGCTTCAATTCAATTTAAATCAAAATCAAGAGCATTTTAATCAAGTGAAATCAAATCAATGTGCAATTAATTCAATTAGTTGTATAGTTTTGAATTAAATAAACTCAACCTATTCAGGGGGTACACTTGGCTAAATAAATGAATTAAAATGAATTGATTAAATCCTAATTTCTCTCAACACCACATGGGAGGAAAAAGCCTCAACCAATAGGATTTAGAAAAAGAGCTCACATGGATCAAGCCAAATTCAATCTCAATCACTCAAATTGAAAGAGCATCTTGTCCACTCATCTTGTCTTCTTGTCCCAAGCTTTGAGGACACAATATTTAAATTGTCTTCAAAGGGTGGAACCAAAGACTCAACTCAAGCCTAATCATGATCAACTCTACCACACCCCCTACCCTTTCCAAATCCTATATAAGCAAGGCTAAATCACTCATAAAATAATCCACATATCTGAGAATTGCATTTAACCTCTTGAGAATTATAGCTAGAAAGGCAATTTAGAAGTTAATTGAGAATTTTTATTTTGAATTAAATTAATTATCTTATCTTATCACTCATTTCTCATTCTAGGACTATCATTAATGGAGGCTTGTTGAGAGCTTCACCATTAACACTCTTAGTTAGAGAGCCATAGAATGCTTAATTGTTCTTTATTTGCTAAATAGAGTTGTTAATTGTGGTTATTTAGTTTCTATTTGATTTAGTGTTCAATACTAATTCTATGAAGGTACAATTTCTAGTACACAAAATGGCACCCACCATGGGGCAATAGGCTTCACTTTCTAGAAATCTCATAATCTTCATATTTGTTCAAATTTTTGCATGTTTAACTCTTAGTTTTGTAGTGAAATAGTGCTTCTGAGACTTCAAACGGTGCTTTTGAGTAGTTAAACAATGCTTCTAAGCACTATTTCAATGCTTCCATGACAAATTTGTGTGCCTTTGCATAGAGAAATAGTGCTTTTAAATCTTTCTGACTTCTATCTTAAATTCTATTAGTGCTTATTCCCTGAGTACCGAGCGCATTTGAATATTTCTCCAGCGCTTTAACTTATTTTTAAACACCTTTGCTTAATTGTTTAGTGCTTTTACTCTTTGTTTCTGCGCTTTTAAATATTTTTGTAGTGCTTTTAAGCATTTAAATAGCACTTTCAATTATTTTAAGATTTCAATCATTTTAAATAGCACTTTTAAGCATTTAAATAGCGCTTTTAAGCATTTAAATAGTGCTTTCAAGCATTTAAATAGTGCTTTCAAGCATTTAAATAGCACTTTCAAGCATTTAAATAGCGCTTTTGCTTAAATTGAAAATTTTCATAATCTGATTGTCAGAAAATGTTTTCTCTGTCTCTGCAGGATGTCTGCACATAAAGAGTAAAAAAACTAGAGAGCAGATTCAATCAAGAAGGCAAAGCTTTGACAAGGAAGATCAAAAAGGAGAACATGGCTCACATTAAGTTGGTTCTTGAGGATTTGTAGCAAGAGAGCAAGGTATATGAACATTATCTAAAAGTTGTAGAATCATATAAGGCAAAATTTGTTTCATTAAATTGGATATTTTCACCTTAATCAAGTTTTTCTTAAATTTGACAAATAAGGCTTTTAAATTTAATTTTGTCTTGCTTTCTTCACTTATGCTAGTTTTGTTGACTAACTTGTTGGAGGAAAAGCTCATTGGAAAGGAACGATCACCAAGGTAAGCATTAAAACATGAAAATCACTCAAAAATGCCCCTAGCCTTTGCTAGCTACAAGGAAAAGGTAAACCTAAACTTAGTCATTTTTTTACTTAAATTGTGGCTTTGTTGTTTTCAAAATCTAGTAATTAAAAATAGCCTATCTTTGTTTGAGGAAATTTAACATCAGGCCTATGCTCTTCACTTCTTTTAATGAATCAGAATGCCAAAAGTGTTAAACTCTTTGATTAAAAGGAAAGGTTAAGGAAATCAAGCACATAATCAAATAAACCCCTTGTTTGTAGAAAAGAGTAGCAATACTCGATTGTCACTAGTTAGTGGGTTGGAAACTGAACATTGTTAATTGTGTTTGGGAATGGATAAGTAGATAGGGAAATGCTCTTCACCTTTTTGGTGAATCAAACCCCCACAACCTATTTCTTCACTCCACTTTCTTGTTTTCAAATGAACATGCTAGATCAATAGTTGGGCTTGCCTCCCAAGATTTTCCTTAACGAGGCTAGTGAGAGGGATAGCCCAAAGTGGGATACAATCACCTTTTCTATGATCATCCAACCCACTATAAAATGAAATGCATGCATCCTTAATCGGGTGTGTGACAAAAGGGTGTTAAATTTTTGAACTTCCTCTAGTAGTCCTTCGGGATTGCGCAAAACTTTGACATACCAGTGGTGGGAAGCCTCTTAATATACTTGGAGGCTAAAAGTTTGATATCCATTTTGAATGAAATCCATACTAAATCCTTGATAAATTAGCAAGCCTATCTCATTAGAGCTATTTTAAAAGCCAAATTTGGTAGATTGCTTGGACGAATTTCTTATGATAATTGATAAAATTATTGTGTTGTGGTTGAAAGTCTTTGATTACAAAAAGAAAACATCCATTAAGATCCAAAAATAAATTAACAATATAGATCCAAAAGAATATTCTATTCACAAGAATTCAAGAAATGGAAAAATAAATGGAAACATTATCCAACCAATTCTCATTAAGAACTTTGTTTCCTTACCTCTATGATCAAGAAAAACATCATGAATGCCATATCTTTGATAATTAAAAATTTGATAAAAAAGAATATCATGAAAACCCTATATTTGATCAAAAATATCCTAATGATAAACCAATATTTGATGAAGAACCTATTTCAAAATATCAAGAGAATCTCATCTTTTATTAAGGAAATCAAGAGGAATTAGTCCCATCTCAACAATATTCATCATATGACAACTCTTTGAGAAACACACATACATCCAAATATCCTTGGGATAGATCATTTGCTCCTTTGGAAATTTCATATGAATCAGCTTTGGAAAAGCTCCTTGAAAATGATCTCATCACGTTGCCTCAAATCACTTCATGTGGTTTTATCTTTTTCAGAAACTATTGTGCATATCATAGACATAATGAGCATGAAACTTCAAATTGCATGGAGTTAAAACATAAAATCCAAAATCTTATTGATGATAACATAATTGAAATTGACAATCCTAATGAAGATACTACTCTCAAGAAAGATAAAACTTATGAACACATGTCTAGTAGTGGTCCTCTTATAGCTTTAAGCTATTCCACCATTCCTCCATCTCATATAGAAGCAAAGCTATCCAATATTCCTCCATCAAACAAAGATCCAAACAATTTTCATAATGATTATGTATATCCTCAAGTACTACCTCTAAAAGAGATCCAAGCTAACCGAAATCTTCCTACAAACTTATTTCATGCTTCAAAGGTTATAGACTCCAAGCCTTCATGTGCTACAATGCTTATTATACCTATTTCAAATGAACATCCATAATCCCTTCAAGAATCCCTCGTGCGGATCCAAACTCCTACCTTGTCCTTAGAAGTGGCTCCATGTCAAGAGACTAATCAAAATTGCAAAGAAACAAGTATTATGAAGGATCAAGATCAAGATAATATCCCTCCTTATCCTATATTTGACCAAAGTCCCACACCTCAAGAATCCCATGATGAATCATTCATACCCTTACATTTATTTCAAGAAGATATCCTTCCATCTCAAATACCCCATATTCCTTCACCTCCTATATCATACCCATCTCCTAAGCAATATTAAGGTATTCCTTCCATCTCTAATGAACTTATTGAAAATCAAAAGCAAAGTATTCTTCCTAGGCTATCAAAAGATCCTTGTCAAGATCAAAGTACCCCAACATCCACTTTTCATAAGCCTCCATATCTATCTCAATATTCAATTGCTCCTATCAAAGTCACTCCTATCAAAGCTACATATAAGCCTATTTGTACAAAGATAAATCCAAAAGACAAAAGCCTTGGTCATGTAGCTCAAAATAAAGATGTTGATATCCCTCCCACATCCCATTTACCTCCATTTGTGCATAAGCATATTCCTTATACATCCTCCAAATCCATCCTTGGTCCCTATATCCCAAACTTGAAACCTTATACATCCTCCAAATCCATATTGGGCCCTTACATTCCTCCATCAACCTTTCCTACCATCCCTATCCCACCATCCCCTTACCTTACCATGTATCAAGATCAAAAAAGACATACATACTTGAGAAACCAAGGACCCATCCATATCAATCCTCCATATGAACACATCCATATGAACCAGCCATATCAACCTTATTCATCCACCAATCCCAAGTCCTTTGGAAGAAATTTGGATGTGCAACATAAAAATCAAAAAACCAAGAATCCACTTATGTATGAAGAGCACCATGTCCCATGTAATCAACATGTGAATGCAAGAAAAAAAAATATTCAAGAGACCACAAAGGTCCATCAAGAAAAAAGAAAAATCAAAGAAAATGTGGATTCCTAAATCCCTCATCAAAGAAATGTGTTTTAAAGCATCCAAAAGGAAAGAAAAATCAAAGAAAGTGTGGATTCCCAAGTCACTTTTGAAGGACTTGCACACAAAAGAGAAATCAAAGTTGACATTCAAGCTTCCAAAGGATTCCACTCTACTTTCTCCCAAACACATTCCATCTTATCCATCCATTTTGAGTCCTTATGTCTCAAGATCCATATCCTCTCTTACATCAAAGTCTCAAGCTATTTCACCCATTCTTCCTCCATTATTCCACTACCCTTCAAGGTGTGTATCAATTTTGATCTTGATAATACTTCTTATCCTCCTATTCATTATCTTTCTATTCCATTTTTCATGCCCGCACATGGAAAGACTTATTATCCTCTCATTCATTATCCTTCCATTTCCATTATCCAATCCATTTCATAAATCTTTAGCCACCCTCTACCTTATCCACCATATCACATTTTTGTCACCACATCAACATCTTTGAGCATACCTTTCAATGGCATTGGCCCATCATATCATACCCTATCAAGGAGTATACAAAGAGCATGAGGCTTGAGTCTATCCAAAAAGAAAAAAAATTGAAAAAAAGAAGAAAAAGAAAAGAAAAATAAATTCATCCTATGGTGAAAACTACTTCTTGTGGCATCTCGGACAAGTACCATGATGAAAACCTGGCAAACAGGCGTCATGTGTAATTCCTCTCTTGCACTCTATACTTGGGGGTAAGTTCCATCTGTCATATCATCCATCTTTCTACCATTTATCTCGATTGTATCTGTATTACATCTTTCACCTTTGATCTTTACAAGGTTGAACATATCCATAAGCATTAAGCATCTTGACATGAGTTATCCTACCCACTAGCATATTCACTTGTTGCATTCACACTACCTTATCATGATCTTGCTTATCCTAAAGCCACCTTCATTATTCCTAAGAAGCCTTCCCATAATCCCAAACCATTCACTCATAGCCTTCACCACCCCTTTATCATGATTGTGTGATCCTATCCATATTGATCCCTTAATCTTGATCCAATTGAAAAAAAAAATGTTAGAAAAATTCTCTTGATATGTCCACTCCTTTGGACCATTGTCATGACACCAGGTCATTATTCCATATGGTATCCAACACCACATCATTGGCCTATATTAAGATATTATTTTTCCCTAGCTTGGATAATCTTGAGGAGATGGTCCTATGGGTCACACACTTGCTTCATCCATCGTTGCCTATTCATTGGTGAATCATCAGTTTGCAAATCCATCTTTCATGTCCTATACCTTGGTAGACATTGGGGACAAATTCAATGTGATCTTATTTGAGAACTAGTGATCTCTAAAAATCTAAAAAGTGAAAATGTTCCTCAAATAATCCAAAAACATAGAAAATCTCTAAAAATAAAAAAAAACATCAAAAATCTCTACAAATCCAAAAACATAAAAAATCTTTTAAAAAGCCAAAAATAAATTTAAAAAATCTAAAAATTGCAAATCTTAAGTAAACACTCAAAAGTTGCATTGCCCAACAAAGCATGATCTTTGCTAAATCAAACTGGGGGCATCAATCCAAATTCAATGAGCTTTTGTAAATTAGACACAAGTTGGCTCAAAATCATTGCATCAAAATTGAAAAATTGCTGCACTTGAACTTATTGGTCAATATTACATTTCAAACATCCAAATACTTGATTTAAACAACAACATTTGACACATTAAATCTTCAAACAACAAATCAGATCAAAATCTAAAAGGCTTAAACATAACTAAGGATCAAAGTGGATGAAGTTTTTGAAATATGGATCTACAAACAAAAGCAAAAAAGTTCAAAGTGATTACTTGATTGGTGAAATCATGTCTTTTTAGCAAATCAATGATGTTTGACTAGATAAGTGATGATGAAGACATGATATTTTCTTGATTTCTTCTTGAGTGCTTGTCAGGTTGATTCATAGCAGTATGTGAATCCGTCTAATGACATGATCATCAAAGAATCATCAAGGACATTTATATATGAAAGGGATCAATTCTTTTTCTATTTACTTGAAATTGTTAAAATCCGAGGAAAGAGGTATTCATATCATCATGGTTAAACTAGTGAGGGTTGTACCAATTTCATGTTCCAAAAGCTCGATGATGAAAATAAGCATCCAAATTCTGAATAGTGACAACTAGTTGCATCCATATAGATTAATTACATGTTAGTTTGCATGGGTTGATCCTTTTTCTCAATATATGTAAGGAAAGCTAAACGGGGTAGAGTTATTATCATCAAAAGACCAAATCAAGATACATCAAATGTTCAATCTTATCATCAAAGGTACATCAATGTCATCAAGATATATCATCAAAATTATTCATGCTTCATCAAGGATATCATCAATAATCAATCATGTTGATCAACTAGGGGCAACCTAATCCTATTCATCACCTTCTCTTCTTTCAATCCCTATTTTGCATCATGAGAACATCCAATCAACTCCATATCACAAAAAACATCTAATCATGTCATATCAAATATCAATTATTCAAATCATCCAAGTGATCATCTAACATCAATCAAGTTATCCTATCATCCATTTTCTCATCTTGAGTGCATCAAATCTCCTAACTCTAGATCTTGAGGAAGGAAAATCATTGTTTTGTCTCTCAAGATCTTGAGAGCAAAATATCAACCCATCAACTTATTCTATTAGATTCACATCAACATCAACCAAGTGATTCTAACTGACATCAAATGATACCAAACCATCATCAACTTATCTGGAGCATCAACATCTTATCAATCAAATCTTTTCTCATCAAATTCTCTCATGATCAGGGCATTTCCAAATTTCTATATCGGGAAAAAAATTGAAATTTCCCATTCTCAACCAAATCAGCCAAAATCATTTTGATTCATTTCCCAAGGGGGCATACACTTAGATAATCATTAATAGTAGCAACATCATTGAATCAAGGGGATGACCATCAAATCAGAGCACAATCTTTTATCAGGAAAATTTTTGCTAATCAATCGAAAGGGGCATCAAACATCAAACCACATCAAATCAAGTATCACATCAAGAAATCTAACATCAGATCAACCATCAGGAACACCAAAATCAATCATAATTGCATCAAACATCATCAATATCAACATCTCATATCGAACATCAAGATCGACCATTTACAAAACCAGGACCTTTTATCAAGTTGGATCAAAACATTCTTTGAATCGACATGCTTCACATGTTAACTCAAAGAGGGGCATTTGTAATCACCAAAAAGTGGACAAGATCATTAAAGTGTCAAGGAAATTCAAGGAAAATCAAGCCAAAATCAAGGCAATTGAATCAAAACAAGTATTTAGCCAATCAAAATTAAAATCAAGCTTCAATTCAATTTAAATCAAAATCAAGAGCATTTTAATCAAGTGAAATCAAATCAATGTGCAATTAATTCAATTAGTTATATAGATTTTAATTAAATAAACTCAACCCATTCAAGGGGTACACTTGGCTAAATAAATGAATTAAAATGAATTGATTAAATCCTAATTTCTCTCAACACCACATGGGAGGAAAAAGTCTTAACCAATAGGATTTAAGAAAAGAGCTCACATGGATCGAGCCAAATTCAATCTCAATCACTCAAATTGAAAGAGCATCTTGTCCACTCATCTTGTCTTCTTGTCCCAAGCTTTGAGGGCACAATATTTAAATAGTCTTCAAAGGGTGGAACCAAAGACTCAACTCAAGCCTAATCATGATCAACTCTACCACACCCCCTACCCTTGCCAAATCCTATATAAGCAAGGCTAAATCACTCATAAAATAATCCACAAATCTAATAATTGCATCTAACCTCTTGAGAATTATAGCTAGAAAGGAAATTTAGAAGTTAATTGAGAATTTCTATTTGGAATTGAATTAATTAGCTTAGTTTATCACTCATTTCTCATTCTAGAATATCATTAATGGAGGCTTGCTGAGAGCTTCACCATTAATAGTCTTAGTTAGAGAGCCATAGAATGCTTAATTGTTCTTTATTTTCTAAATAGAGTTTCTAATTGTGGTTGTTTAGTTTCTATTTGATTTATTGTTCAATACTAATTCTATGAAGGTACAATTTCTAGTACACAACTCATTTTTCTATGCTCCTAATAATCTGATCAATAGGGTGATTTCTTACTAGATTCTTGTTAGGTGTCACTGTCTCAGTCCTTTTTTATGCTCTAAGTTCTTCTCTGATTTCCTCAGTATGACTTTCATTTGACGGTGCATGTCCAAACCATAATTCATAAGGTGTCTTGTTTGTATTTGCTCTTATTTATACTCTGTTCATTGTATATATTGATGTGTTCACTACTTCTCTCCAGAATGTCTTCGCCAAGTCATTTTCAAATAACATAGCTCTTGTTGCTTTAGTTACTGATCTATTCCTTCTTTCTACAATACCATTTTGTTCAGGTGTTCTAGGGGCTGAAAGATGCCTCTTAATGCCATTCACTTCACAAAAAGTGTTAAATTCTTTTGAAGTAAATTCTCCACCTCTATCAGACCTTAAATATTTAATCTTCATTCTAGATTCATTCTCAATTTTGTTCTTAATCAACTTGAATTTATCAAATGCTTCAGAATTTTCTTTACGAAATGCAATCCACATCATTCTTGTAAAATCATCAACAAGAATCATAAAATACCTTTCACCATAGAATCATCTAGTCCTTGTGGGACCGCTCAAATCTGTATGAACAATTTCCAACTTTTTTGCTGATGTAAACTTCTTGCTTGGAAATGAACTTCTCTTCTGCTTAGCCATCACACATTCCTTGCAAATCATGTTAGTAGGTTTCATAATCTTAGGCAAATCTCTTACTAAAAATGTAGTACTTACTTTCACAATGTTATCAAAGTTTATATGACAAAATATTATGTGTCATAACCAATTGTCATCAATTTTAGTAATCAAACATGTCATATATGTAGGATTCTATTAGGAATAAATGCTGAATATATCCTATGGGGGAGTATTAGTAGCCATTATGTAGCAGTTTTTGTTGCATTCATGATTGTGATTGTCATTGATGTCAACATAGTGATCTACTGAAGATTAGCAGAGAAGCAGATAGTGTTTGAGTTAGCACACTTGTGATATTGAAGATGAAGCTATGAAGATTTGGGAAATTACTCTATGATGTGTTATAAGATCATGGTTAAGAGCACAAAAAGTAATTCATTTATTCATGGAAGTTATGAGGAAATCAGTGGAAGCAGTATTCAGGGAGTGTTCCTGAGTAGCAGTTTGTGGAAATTGGATGATATCTCCTAATCAGGATGGAATCTAGTTATGCACAGTTAGAGAGTAGTTGGAGACATTTTGATAGTGATGTGGATGATAGTGCAAGATCCAAGGTCACACGAGTGAAGAATTATATTGATTGGAAGCCGACGGTTTTGTGTAATTTTGATGTAACGTGTGGAAACTTTTATTTTATAATTTGTATGCTGACTCATTTGTAATTACTTAAGTGTGGTATAAAGGAAGGAATGTATTCCTTGTTATAATGTGGATTGTAATGACTATAAGTGTATTGTGAAAGTGATATTTTTGAAAGAGAATATACGAAGTACTGAGATCTGGTATTGAGATCTTTGGTGTGGTTTGGCATAGTCAAAGAAAGAGTATTGGATTATTGAGGTCAGTAATCATTTGGTATTATTCTATTGAGTAATACAAAGATCAATTGGATAGTGAGTTCAGTGATCTTACCCTGAAGTTGTTTGGGCAGTGGGTCCTTCTGTCTTCCATAACTCCTAACAGAGTTAGAATCTTTTAATAGGGATTCAAAATATCCTAACAAGGATTCATATGTACTGAATATATTTCATAAGACTCCTAACAAAGTCCATCCTTTCACAAGGAATATTTATATTAGTGCATCTTTTGTGGGCATCATTCCCACCGGGGTTTACTCTTTGATCAAGAGGTTCCCTAGTCAACATAGCTTGTGTCATTGTGTTATTGTGCATGTATATCTTTCTATGGTTGTTGGTTACATTGCCTACATGGTTAAAATCTATTAAGGTTGATAAAAATTGTATTTATCTGATAACTAATTCAAACCCCCCCCTCTCAGTTATCTTGGTGGACTTTACTTTCTAACAATTGGTATCAGAGCGGCAGGGCCTTGAAAGAAAAGTTTAATAGCTTAAGGAGATCCATGGTGAATTTTAAGAAATAAAGCCCTAAGTTTGATGGAGTAAATTTTGAGAGTTGGAAAGAAAATATGAAGACACATCTACTATGTTTAGGACTAGGTTATTGGTTGATTACAAAGAATGAGAAGACTATCATTGATGAGGATAACATTAAAACATGTACTAATGAGGAAAGAGATTTATTCATTTGTAACATACTTGCTAGAGAAGCACTCTTGTCAGCCCTTCCAGAGAATGAGTACAATCAGGTAAAATATTTGAAAACATCTCATGAAATTCGGTTAGCTTTACACTCTACTTTTGAAGGTGATGAACATGCAAAGAAAGTCAGACAACACAGATGATTGAACAAGTCATACCTTGTACTACAAACTTTACATGAGAGACTCTTATGGAAGATTAGAAGTAGCAGAAATGAACCTGAGGTTATCAGGAGACCTACCTAGAATGGAGATAGTATTCAGTGCTCTTAGTGTTCACCCTACTTTTTCAAGAAGCATCAGTGTGAGCGGAGATTATGCTAGCAGTAGCAGATCTAGAAATGAAGAAGACATGAAGATTGAAGAAGGTATTGCCTTTCTTGTGAAGAGAGAACCAGATGGTAAGAAAAATTTTAAATGTTGGACTTGTCAAGAATTTGGTAATTTTGAATCTAAATATCCTAAGAGAGTTAAGAAGTACAAGAAGAACTTTAATCCTAGAAGATCTAAAGAATGTTAGTATGCAAATGATGAAGAACTTGAAGCTAGTTTGGAGAAATCTTTGAGTGAAAGTGATACTGAGAATAATGATGATATAGGATTTGTAGCAATTAAATAAGAAAATCCTGAAACTAAAATTAAGGAAGACAAGGCTTTAGTTTCTCAAGTAGAAAATAAATTTGATTGGATTATAGATAGTGGTTGTTAACATCATATGACTAGAGACATGAAAAAGTTCATAAAGTTTAACAATTATGATGGAGGAGTTGTTAGAGTTGGAAACAATGCACCTTGTTTGATTAAAGGTATAGGATCTATTACTCTTGATGGAAAGACTAATATTGATGATGTTTACTTTGTGGATGGTTTTAAAGATAATATTTTGAGTGTTGGACAGTTAGTTGATAAGGGATATCAAGTTTTGTTTACTGAGAAAACTTGTGTGATTAAAGACAAAGATGGAAATTTGATTAGTACTAGATCTAGAACCAGAGGTAATGTATTTCAGTTGAATCCTACTAAGATGACATGCTTGATTACTAAGATTGATGATAGTTGGTTATGGCACAGAAGATTTTGTCATATAAACTTTGATAACATTGTGAAAGTGAGTACTACACTTGTAGGGTGACCCCACAATAGGGGGTTACACTTTTTTAGAGATGCTGATTTTTGCTGAAATAACACATTTTTAATAAAATATGATGATTTAAGCCTTGAGAGGTTCCATCTAAAGGATTTAATTACAAATGTTTAGCTCAAAGCCTCTTAGACAAAAAAAACATTGATATAACATCTATACTCCTCATTAATACCTATAATGGAGTCTCCTTCACACCTATTAAAATGCTGACAAAAAATCACTTCGAAATTATCTTTTGAAAAATCAAATGAATCCATTTGACAAAACTATCTATGTAGTAAGGTACTTTTGAGAAAAATCTTTCCAATGATTATAATGTTAATACATATTAATTTTATTATGACTTTGTATTTTTAGTTTTATTAAACATAGATATTTCACCGTATGTCTACCTCTATGTTTGATGCTTATGGAAAAATAGTAAATGAGAGAAAAAAAAATTTTAAAAATATTTATGCCCTAGGTATTGAAGTTATCTTTCTATCAAAAAAAATAAAAATGAAATTGGACAAATACACGACAAGTTATAAGCTATGTAGTCAAGGTATGTCAAAATTACAGTTTAGTCAACTTCAAACGTTAATACAATATGAAATAATCATCATAATGTCATCAAACCAATTGCATGCCCTCCGTATGGATGTTAAAAAACTAAATTCAAAACAATCACATTGATATCTAATTTATTAAAAAAAATTATGCTCTGTGTAAACAATGTAACTCTTTGAAAATGACATTTTTAGCAACATACCAATTTTCGTGGGAGAAAGAAAAAACCATTCAAATCAATTCAAAAATAAAAATAAAAAATATATTTAGAATCTAGACAAAAAATCCTAAAAGACTCTAATTTACTTCATCTTCTGATTTCAAACAGTTTAACGACAATATGCATCTGAATCTGAATTTGTTTTTCAAAATGTAGAGTTTAGTGTCCGTTCAGGCAAAAAAGTGTAACTCACTATTGTGGGTTCACCCTGCAGTAAGAGATTTACCTAAAATTATGAAGCCTACTAACATGATTTGCAAGGAATATGTGATGGCTAAACAAAAGAGAAGCTCATTTCCCAGCAAGAAGTTTACAACAACAAAGAAGTTGGAGATTGTTCATAGACTTGAGCGGTCCTAAAAGGACTTGAGGATTCTATGGAGAAAGGTACTTTATGATTCTTGTTGATGACTTTACAAGAATGATGTGGATTTCATTTCTTAAATAAAAATCTGAAGCATTTGATAGGTTTAAGATCATTAAGAATAAAGTTGAGAATGAATCTGGAATGAAGATTAAATGTTTGAGCTCAGATAGAGGTGGAGAATTTACTTCTAAAGAATTTAACATCTTTTGTGAAGTGAATGGTATTAAGAGATAGTTTTGAGCACCTAGGACACCTGAACAAAATGGTATTGCAGAAAGGAGAAGCAGATCAGTGATTGAAGTAGAAAGAGCTATGTTATTTGAGAATGACTTAGCGAAGATATTCTGGAGAGAAGCAGTGAACACAGTGGTGTATACAATGAACAAAGTACAAATCAGAGTAGACACAGACAAGACACCCTATGAACTATGGTTTGGACATGCACCATTAGTTAAGTATTTTAGAATTTTTGGAAGCAAATGTTATATTAAGAGAGATGATGACATTGGAAAGTTTGATCCTAGAAGTGATGAAGGTATATTCCTTGGATATTCATTGAAAAGAAAAGCTTATAGATGTTACAATAAGAGAACTAAGACTATTTTTGAGAGTGCAAATCTAAAAGTTGATGAAAAGTTCAAAATTTAGGAAAGAATGCTTGATTATGAATCAGATGAAGGAACTCATTATAGACCTAACCCTGAGACTACTGAATTATTTTATGAAACTCATAGTGATTTTTTGAATGAAATCCATAGTGAGATCATTGAAGAACCAACACTTGAAGTAAGATCTAAGATAGTGACACCTAACAGGAATCTATCAAGGAATCATCCTTATGAGTAGATTATTAGAAGCATAGATAGAGGAGTTCAGGCTCGAAATAAGGTACAAGAATAGTTATGTTTGATTTCTCAAATTGAACCTAAATCTACTAGTGAAGATTGTGAAGATGAACATTGGATTAAAGCTATGAAAGAAGAACTAGATCAGATTGAAAAGAACAAGACATGGGAATTGGTCCCTAGACCCAAAGATAAGAATGTTATAGGAACAAAATGGGTATTCAGAAACAAGATGAATGAACAAGGAGAATTAGTAAGGAACAAAGAAAGATTGGTATGTAAAGGATACTCACAATAATAAGGAATTGACTATGAAGAAAATTTTGCACCAGTGGCAAGAATTGAAGTAGTAAGAATTTTTTTGGCCTATGCAACTTTTAAGAAATTCAAAGTGTATCAGATGGATGTGAAGTCAGCATTTCTGAATGAAGAATTGGAAGAAGAAGTTTACATTGAGTAGCCTGAAGGTTTTCCTTTAACTCAAGAAGGAGACATGGTATGTAAATTGAAGAAATCTTTATATGGACTGAAGCAAGCACCTAGAACTTGGTATGTGAGATTGGATAAGTATTTGTTGAAATTAGGATTTACAAAAGGCACAGCTGATAGCAACCTGTATACAAAAGAAATTGAAAATGGTTTGTTGGTTGTAGTAATTTTTTTTGATGATATTATCTTTGGAGGAGAGGATGAAGCCAGTGATAAATTTGCAGATGAAATGAAGACTGAATTTGAAATGAGTATGATTGGTGAAATGAAATACTTTTTAGGATTGTAGATTACACAGAACAGTGATGGTATCTTTGTAAGTCAGACAAAGTACTTGAATAATTTATTGAAGAGATTTGGAATGGAGAACTATAAACCAGTTGGAACACCTATGGTAACTAGACACAAGTTATCTATCATAGATGAGACTCCTACAATGGAACAGAAGAAGTACAGATCTATGATTGGAGGATTGTAGTATTTTACTCATATAAGACTTGATATAGCACATTCAGTTGGAATTATAGCAATATTTCAAGATGAGCCTAGAGAATCACATTATGCAGTAGTAAAGAGGATACTGAGGTACTTAAGAGGCACAATTGAGTATGGATTGTGGTATGAAAAATCTAATGATTTTACCCAATGTGCATATATAAATGTTGATTAGGGGGGCAGTATTGATGATAAAAAGAGCACCAATGGAGGAGCATTTTTCCTTGGAGGAAGATTGGTTTCTTGGCTAAGCAAGAAGTAGAATTGTATTTCATAGAGCACAACAGAAGCAGAGTATGTAGCAATAGGAAACAATTGTAATCAGATAATTTGGATGAAGCAAATGTTGAAGGATATTGGAATAAAATTTGTTGAGCCTATTTTTATACATTGTGATAACACCAACACAGTTAGTATGTCTAAGAACCATGTGTTACATTCTAAGACAAAGCATATAGAGATAAAGTATCATGTAGTGAGAGAGAAAGTAGCAGAGAAAGAAGTCAGACTTGAGTACATAAGCACAAAGGATCATATTGTAGACATATTTACAAAACCTTTTCCTAAGGATACATTTGAGTATCTGAGAGGTATGCTTAGGGTTATGCCTCAGCCTACTTTTGAGAAGTGATGCAGATTGTTGTATCCATCTAGTGGTATATGAGCTCTATTTTTCTTCTGGATTGGATATTGGTACTTCCTCTATGGGGGAGTATGTGTATCTGAGCTGAGTCATGAGGACTCGAGTGAATGCATTTTTTGAACAATGTCTTTTGACATTGAAGTTGTTGTTGACATAATGATGAAATTTCTATCATTCATGTCAATGGGGGAGAAGTATACATGAAAAAACATCTGAAACATCTATTGGAGAGAACTAAATAGGAAAATGAAGCAAGATTTAATTGATGAAGAAGACTTGAAGCATTTTTCAGAGCAGCAGTGTTGCAGCGTTGGATTTATGGAACTTGGATGTTTTTTCATCTATGTTGCCATCAATGCCAATGGGGTAGATTTTTAGAAATGAATGCTAAATATATCCTATGGGAAAGTATTAGCAGCTATTCCATAGCAATTGTTGTTGCATTCATGACTGTGATTGTCATTGATGTCAACACAGTGATCTACTAAAGATTAGCAAAGAAGCAAACAGTGTTTGAGTTAGCGCACATGGGATATTGAAGATGAAGCTATGCAGATTTGGGGAATTACTGTATGATGTGTTATAAGATCATTTTTAAGAGCACAGATAGTAATTCATTTATTCATGGAAGTTATGAGGAAATCAGTGGAAGCAGTATTCAGGCAGTGTTCCTGAGTAGTGGTTTGTGGAAATCGGATGATATCTCCTAATTGGGATGGAATATGGTTATGTGCAGTTAGAGATAAGTTGGAGACATGTTGATAGTAATGTGGATGATAGCACAAGATCTGAGGTCGCATGAGTGAAGAATTATATTGATTGGAAGCCAACAATTTTGTGTAATTTTGATGTAATGTGTGGAAACTTTTATTTTGTAATTTGTATGCCGACTCATTTGTAATTACTTGAGTGTGGTATAAAAGAAGGAATGTATTCCTTGTTTTAATGTGGAATGTAATGAATGTAAGTGTATTGTGAAAGTGAGATTTTTGAAAGAGGATATGCGAAGTACTAAGATATGGTATTGAGATCTGTAAAAGGAGTTGGTGCGGTTTGGCACAGTCAGAGGAGTATTGGATTGTTGAGGTAAATAATCTTTTGGTATTATTCTATTGAGTAATACAAATATCAGTTGGACAATGAGTTCAGTGATCTTACCCTAAAGTTGTTTGGGCAATGGGTCCTTCTGTCTTCCATAACTCCTAACAGAGTTAGAATCTTTTAACAGGGATTCAAAATCTCCTAACATGGATTCATATATACTGAATGTATTTCATAAGACTCCTAATAGAGTCCATCCTTTCACAAGGAATATTCATATTAGTTCATCTTTTGTGGGCATCATTCCCATTGGGGTTTACTCTTTGATCAAGAGGTTCCCTAGTCAACATATCTTGTGTCATTGTGTTATTGTGCATGTATATCTTTCTATGGTTGTTGGTTACATTGCTTACATGGTTAAAATCTATTAAGGTTGATAAAAGTTATATTTATCTGATAAATAATTCACCCCCCCCCCTCTTAGTTATCTTGGTGGACTTTACTTTCTAACATACTCAACTAAAATACATTACCTCTAGTTCTTGATCTAGTTCCAATTAGATTTCCATCCTTATCAATGATCACACAAGTTTTCTCGGTAAACAAAACTTGATATCCCTTATCAACTAACTTTCCAACACTTAAAATATTATGTCTCAATCCATCCACAAAATAAACATCATCAGTGTTAGTCTTTCCATCAAGAATTATAGATCTGATACCTTTTATTAAACAAGGTGCATTGTTTCTAACTCTAGCAACTCCTCCATCAAAATTGTTAATTTTTATAAATTTATTCATGTCTCTAGTCATATGATGTGAACAACCACTATCTATAATCCAATCAGTTTTCTTTTCTACTTGGGAAACTAAATCTTTCTCTTCCTTAATTTCAGTTTCAGATTTTTCTTCTTTTATAGCTACAAATCCTATCTCATCAGTCTCATTATCACTTTCACTTAATAATTTCTCAACACTAGCCTCAAGTTCTTCATCATTAGCATAGTAACATTCTTTGGATCTTCTCAGTTTAAATTTCTTATATTTCTTTACTCTTTTAGGAAATTTAGATGTGAAATGACCATATTCTTGACAAGTCCAACATTTAAAGATTTTCTTACCTTCTGGTTCTCTCTTCACAAGTAAGGCAATTCCTTCCTCAATCTTGTTATCTTCTTCAGTCTTAGATCTGCTACAACTAGCATACTCTCCACTGACACTAGTGCTTGTTTACAAAGTAGGGCAAACACTAAGTGCACTAAATGTTGTCTTAATTATAGGTAGATCTCTAGAATGTCTCAAGCTTATCTCTACTACTTCTAATCTTCCAAGAAGATTTTCTCTAGTAAACTTCTCGGTACAAGGTATAACTTGTTCAATCATTTGTGTTGTCTACCTAAATACAAGAGCCAATATCTTTAGAATTTTCCATATCACTTCATCCTCAATCTTGTTTTCTTCACAAGCTTTGATACCTGCAACAATCTCTGATATCCTACCAATAGAACTTCCAACAGATTCATCTTCCATCATCTTTGCATCTTGAAATAAACATATCCAATTATGTAATCTAATTCTCTTAGCATGTACACCACCTTCAAATGTAGATTGTAAAGCTAACCAAATTTCATGAGATGTCCTCTGATTTTTTACCTGACTGTATTCATTCTTTGGAAATGTTGACAAGAGTGCTTCTCTAGCAAGTATTTTACACATGAATAGATCTCTTTCTATATTAGTACATTCTTCAATTTTGTCTTCTTCAATGATATTCTTCTCAGTCTTTATAATCAACCAATATCCTGGTCCTAGACATAGAAAATGTTTCTTCATCTTTTCTTTCTAGTTGTCATGGTTTACTCCATCAAATTTAGGGCTTTCTTTCCTGAAATGAGTCATCATAGATTTCCTTAAGTTAAACTTTTCCTTCAAGGATATGATGCTTTGATACCAATTTTTAGAAAGTAAAGTCCACCAAGATAACTGAGGGGGGGGTGAATCAATTATCAGATAAATACAACTTTTATTATCATTAACAGATTTCAACCATGTAATCAATGTGAGAAACAACCATACAAAGATAAACATACACAATGACACAATAACACAAGATATGTTAACTAGGGAACCTCTTGGTCAAAGAGTAAACCCCGGTGGGAATGATGCCCAAAAAAGATGTACTAATATGAAAATTACATGTGAGAGGATGGACTCTGTTAGGAGTCTTATGAAATGCATTCAGTACATATGAGTCCCTGTTAGGAGACTTTGAATCCCTGTTAAAAGACTCTAACCCAGTTAAGAGTTATCGAAGACAGAAGGACCCACTATCCAAATAGCTTCAAGGGAAATATCACTAAACACACTATCCAAATGATCTTTGTATTACTCAATAGAATAATACCAAATAATTACTGATCTCAACAACTTATATTTTCTCCTCTGACTGTGCCAAACCACACCAACTACTTCACCAAATCTTTGCAATTCACATATCCTCTTACAATTCTTTCTTTTTCACATATCACTTATTCATATTAAAAATAAGAAAAAAATCCTTCCTTTATACCACACTCAAGTAATTACAAATGAGTCAGCATACAAGGCTTAACCAATTACAAAATATAAACCTTTACATGTTACATAATATTTTCACAATTACATAAGACTGTCAACTTCTTAATAGAATAAATCTTCACATGTGCGACCCCTAACCACATTGTCTCATCTAGGTCACCACCAAAGAGTCTTCATCAATTGTACAACTTCACATGCCTAGATTCTATCTTGATTAGGAGATATCATCCAGTTACCACAAACCGCTTCTCAAGAACTCTAATTGAATATTGCTTCCACTGAATTACACATAACTTTCATAAATAATTGAATTTATGTATGTGCTCTTGAACATGATCTCAAGACACAATATAGAGTAAGACCTCAACTCCACATAGCTTGATCTGCAATACTCCATGTGTGCTAATTCAAACACTGTATGCTTCTCTGCTAATCTTTAGTAGATCATTGTGTTGACATCAATGACAATCACAGTCATGAATGCAACTGCAACTACTACAGAATGGCTAAAAATACTCCCCCATAGGATACATTCATTATTCATTCCTAATAGGTATATATAGAAGGAAAGGTCAAGGGAGGTATGATTGGTTTCTTGCAAGATTCTATGCTCATCCATCAATAATCATGACATATATGAAGAGGAATATTGTAAGCAAGATTTAACGTCATTGACATGCACTGTAATAGAGTCGGTGAAAAACATAGACATAATATTTTCTTTGCAAATTCAATATAATTAAATCATGTGTGATACACTTATTCCATCAATAGACCAACTACCAATTAACAAGACCATGTTGCAAACGTGTATGAAAATTTTACCATATAAGGCATAGTGAAAAATATGGAAGAGCTTGTATAGAATTCCACTTGAAAATAAAATAACAATATTTTTCAATAAAAATACATTTGAAGAAGGTAGATATATAAGAGCCTGAAATAAGGAGCCCTCTTCGACCCTTGTTATAACGCACTTCTCACTGAATTCAATGTGTGAACATATGGGTAGTCCAATTGAATGGTCTTAGCAATAGTAAACATAGAAATTGACTTTTTTGTCTAAGGACAACGAATCAGTCTATAAAATCATAAGTCAATCAAACTATAGAATAGGCACAAAATGTTAAGTTAATGCCACTAAAAATAAACATTCTACCTAAACAATACAATCCTTTGGTGGTGCATCATATTATTCACAGATCAACAATTATTTCAAAAAAACTTTTATTATATACAATGCAAATATAACAAGTCATCAATCAAATATGGAAGATGACTAAATAATTCATTTGTATCATGATAACAATAATGTTCCACAAACTAAAATGCCTTGAACATGCATTGCAAACATAATGCAGATATAACAACACATGTTATGAACAATCCAAAGGTACCCACAAATATCCCATTGAAGGGTACAACAACAAATTAACAAAATTAACATTAACAAATGTTAGTAACCCTATTAGTGCCACTAGCTAGACTAATGAATCAATTGAGACCACTCCTCAATTCCTCCTCCACTAACTATTTTGTGCAAGTGAGGAAATTCCTACATAAAATCTAGTGTGTTTTTTTGGGTCCATGTGCATCATTGGAGGGGTGATACCAAGGCATCGAATCCTCACACTAGTTATTTTAACATGAGGAGGGGACTCGTTGGATTCTTTCTCCACCTTCAATGCATTGACCACTTTCTCCTAGAGTTACACAAGGAAGTTGGATGAGTGCGACCTCCAAAATAATGTGGACATCAATATTAGTGTAGACTTGAATAAAATTTATATTCACACATGAAGAAATGGAAGGAATAATACCTTATGGTGCATGAAAGGTATAAACTAGTCAAGTCTGAAATGTTCCATGCCTCAAAATAATTTATGGAGTCACTTAAAATTATTGAAAAAGAGTGAGCATAAGGCAGCCTAATGTGGGGATCAATAGCCTCTATGATATGGACTTTGACATCACCTTGTTAGGAATGAATGATGAATATATCCTATGGGGGAGTATTCACAGCCATTCTGTAGCAGTTGTTGTTGCATTCATGACTATGATCATCACTGATGTCAACACAGTGATCTACTTAAGATTAGCAGAGAAGCAAACAGTGCTTGAGTTAGCGCACTTGGGATATTGAAGATGAAGCTATGCAAAGTTGAGGACTTACTCTATGATGTTCTATGAGATTTTGGTTAAGAGCGGAGATGGAAATTCATTTATTCATTTTTAGAAATAGGAAATACTGAGAGGGGGGGTTGAATCAGTATTTCACAAACTTTTTCTTTTGTCCACTTATGGATATAACAGATTACTTTAGTGCATACAAAGATTATCAAGATGATTAACAAACATAGCAGTAAATAGAAAGAACTCATAACACATGATATGTTCTTGAGGAAACCCTGGCCAAGGGAAAACCCCAGTGGGGATGGTACCCACAAAGATCACTAATCAAAAGTATCTTGTTAGGGATATTGGACCCTGTTAAGAGTCAATTTATAATATATAGTAGATCTATCCTGGTTAAAGGACTTTAGGCCTTGTTAGAAGCCTTAACCCTGTTAGGAGTTAGATTACAAAAACTTGATCACCAGCTAAGCTCACTGCCCAAACAAGTAATACAAAATGTTTCTGACTATAATATGGTACTTCTTACAACTTCACATCAATAGCCTTTGCTACTATCACAATATACAACTATCGCAAGTTATCCTTTTCTTTCTTTTTACACATCACACACTTTTTCATTACATTTCAAGTATGCCTAATATATGAGTTATTAGAGCTAATAACTTTATATGGTCAGCTTCCAAAATATTTATCCAAGAGTAAACATCTAGGATGTCATCCCTTCATAATGTTAAGTCATTATTTTGACAAGAAAAAATAATCCCTTAACTCTTTCGCTAATACTGTCTCCAAAACTGTTATGTCTGCAAAAACTGTCTTCAATAAACTTCAAATAACTTCATCTGTACTACTCCAAACTTTATGTGCACCGAGATGGGGTATCCTCATACTCTATAGAAGCTTCATTTAACTATGTAAACAAAAATATTGCTCCAGTGGACGTTGCCAACTAAATCTTCATCGAGTGCTCTGTCAGGATCACTGTATCCATACTTAGACAATTTCTTCCTTCAACTTGCCATACTTGCATTCCAAATTTTGTGCTCTCAATAGAGATCATATGTTGCCATAATGACAAAATATATGCATCCACATTAACCAAATTTCCAACAATCTCCCCCTTTGTCGTTGGTGGCAACATATGGGAAAATTGGCTAAGTGTGCAAACAAAACTTCAAAGTATTTACACAAAATTGTGGCCAAATGTTATACAACACATATACAATATTGTACTCCATAGAATAGCTCCCCCTATGAGTATCCTTCCTCAACATATTTTCAATTTTCTACTATCTCTCCCCCTTTGACAATAATGACAAAGATAGGGTGTACAAAAATTTCAAAAAAAAACTTGATACCTTGTTATCAGCTATTGCAAAGCCGGTAGGCTTGCAACATAGTCACCAAACTTTGACTTCCATGATTCAAAATCTTTCTCCCATATCTTCCTAATGGATTCAGCAACATTGAGTAGAGTACTCAATCTGTATGCTGCTATCTGACAAGCTTGAAGGGAATTAAAGCTAAACTTCTGAAAAGATATCTTTGCTGAAAGACACTGCTCAATTTGGTCTTCAACAATTGAGGTCTTGATTGAGATATGCTCTCTCAAGATGTTAATCCTGATCATCTTTCTATTCTTCTCCTCTGCTAACATTTTGATTTCATCATTTAACTTCCTTATGTTCTTCTCTACAGAACTTATCTTTACATTTGGGCTTGTCAAGGTGTTTGTTTCAGCTGTAATTGCATCTATCTTCTCTCTGATCTTCTTATCTTCTTTAGCTGTTAGGATTTTTGATTTTGTGCATTGTATATACAAACTCTTTCCAGTCTCAAAATGTTTCCTCAAATTATTTATGCATACATCCAAATTACCAATATCATTTTGAATATTTACACTTAAATTTTGTTGCATTTCTGCTTCAAAGGCTTCTTGAACTTTTATTCTAGCAATATCCTTTAAGTTAGAAAATTTAGATTCAAAAGAGTTTATTACTATTTTAGCTTTCTCAAGTGGATCTGATTCAAATACCTTAGTGCTGATCACACTCTCAAGTTTCTCTGTCAAAACTCTAACTTTGCCTTCAAGGTCCTTCACCTTCTTATTCTTTCCAATAATTTTATTAAGAGATGTGATGAACTCAAGTTGATCATTAGCTTCAACCTCTTTTCCAAGGTCTTCAAAAATTGAACCAATTTGTCTCTTCTTACTGTCAGGTGCACTAGGGGTAGTGACCTCTATCAAAATTTGTTTACCTTTAACTGTCTGCTCTGCTGGAACTGATTCTGATACAGCTGGTGCTTCCACTGCCTCTGTATCCTTTTTTGATTTTGTAATCTTCTCTTGCTCTTCTAAAGCCAAATTATCAACAATGTTTCCTAGATCATGAAATACTGCATCATCTGACTCTAGTGTCACTTTGGTTCCTTCAATGGCCATTGATTCTTTGCCAATATTGATATGTGAAGAAGATGGGACTTCTTCAATACCAACTTCCTCTGCATGCGGTTCCTCTGATTGCTTCTATTGAGGATCTGATTCAACATGCTTTCCTACAACTATATCTGCAAGAACTTGCATTACTGCTTGCTCAGTCTCTTTTTGTACTTCCTCCTTTTTGCCTCCCATTATAAGGATTGTTCTTCTCTTAGTTCTCAATAAAGTTCCAAGAGGCTTCAAGAATCTGTTCAAATGATCTTCATCCTCAACTTTACAGAACTATCTGATTACATGTTCTCTCATCTTTATGTCCTCTTCTTGTGCTCTATGTTTTCTATTCACAAGTCTCTTATACAAATCTTCTAGGATCTTACCATGAATAGTGCTAAGTTTCTTATCTGTCAAAATCATGTGTAATCATTACATTTTCAAAATTCAATCTATCAAATGATCTATATAGATCATAGAAATTATTTATCTTAGTGAAGTCTCCATGCTTCAATATATCTTCATTAACTCTTTCAATTCTTGGTTTCCAAGTTTTCTTCTTGATTGAAATTTCATCATCATCATTAATTTCTACTACTTTTCTAGGTACAGGTGGTACAATCACTTTTTGTCTCTTGTCGGGTCCTGTTGCACTCACTTTTACTCTTTTGCTAGGAATAGGAGAAAAAGATTTATCTCCTTCATCTTTTTTAGGTACTTCAACTTTTACCTTTACTGCAATAGGATCAATAGGGTCTACACTAGACGCCATAGGTGGAATTACAAGATTTTCACTTTGCTTCAAGGCTTCTACAGTCTTGTTAGCTATGTCAAACTCATGACTTGACATACCTGATTATTTCAGTATTTTCTTCATAGTAGATTCAACTCTCCTACTAGATTGCTTCTTTTCTCTCAAACTTATTGCAAAGTTGAAATTCTCTTCATAGGTTCCAAACCTATTTGCATGACCATCCAACTCACACTTTAACTGATGCAGGAGCATCCTGGGTGTAAGAGCAATCTTGCATCACCCAAAAATATTTTTGTTTTTGTATTCAATAAGGGCTATTTTGTGCAGAGCTGCTATTTATGGAAAGTTACTATTTTTGGTAATTTTCGTATGTGCTCAGAATGATCTGATTTCTTTCTTGGAGTTCATTTTGGTCATATAAGTCTGCCAGTAAAGTTTCATTGCCAGATCAAGTGTATATTGGAAGATATTGAAGATTTTCGGTATTGGCAGCAGGGTACAGAAACTTTGAACTCAGTTTTGAAGGCTTTAGAGGCCCCAGATGAGGTCAAAAATTTGGGTGACGAGCGCTTGCGCCGGTCAATCCTGTGGAGTGCTTCGTGGTGTTTCCGAAATGGGGTTATAATAGCCGATCGGGTCAACTGGTGATGACTTATGGTCTTCGAAATTTGGGCCACCCGAAATGGCAGAAAATAATTTTCTTCAAAATTTTTGTTCGGGTTTCAAAGGTTATCTTGAGCTGACTATGATGTAATAAAATGTAAAATAAAATAATTCTAAGTTTGGTCGGCCTTATTGGCTAAAATTCTGGAACCTTCCCAGGCGGTGAAAAATTGCCTATATAAGGAAGGCTGTATTATTGTCTTAGGAGTTCAAAATAGTTCTAGGTAGTAGATCTAGGTATTGATCCGAGGCTTTGTCCTATAGAATATTGTAAGGGAATGCCCATGTGGCTTTGCATATTGTAATTCTGAAAGTTTGTAATTCCACATTTATGGAGATAATAAGAAGCCAATTTTCTGTTCTTGCATATTATTGTTGTTGTTTCTCTATTTCTCTTATGTGGTTGTGGTATTAAGGGGAGCACCCTTCATCATTAATAGTCTATTCACATATCCTACTATTTCTGCTTCAGATACTTCATAGCCAAGAGGGTCTATGAATTCCATTCTAGGCTCAACTGCTTCAATGTAGGTGAAATCAGTGTCTACCATAAAACAAATGTCATCTTTATGCTTTTCAACTAAGGATTGAGGAATCCTTGATTTGTTCTTAACAATATTCTGAAAAGTCTTCAATACAGGCTTCACACTGTCATTGACTTTACCAATTAGGTGCTTCATGTAGACTGAGTTTATTCTTTCCATTGTGTTCACATTGTCACTCCAATCAACTGTGTAAGGAAATCTTCTCAAAATATGGAAAAACATATAGGTTATCAGAGATGAAAACCTAAACTGTGTGTACTTAGCCTTCTTAATCTTTTCTAAGTTCTCAAATAACTGAATTTTCAAAATTTCACATAGGTCTACTTGTTTCTTCTCAATACACATAAGATAAGCTACATGAACCATTCTTGCAACCATGTCATCTTCCCTTGAACTACCATAGAATTTAGTTGTTAGGATCTTGCAAAGGTACCTAACATCATCTTGCTTAATCTTACTTATCGCAATTCCTCTACCATTATAACTAGATCCAGTGTTGTCTAAAACAATCTTTCTCATGTTCTTTTCATTCAGTGGAATCTCTCCAACTTTTGATAATCCAGTAACATCATGAATTAGGTCAGCAGATATATCAATAACTCTATCCTCCATCCAGAATTTCCCATTGTGGATTCTACTTAAAATGATCTTGGTACATTCCTCATCATTAAATTCATACTTCATGGAATAATTGATAATTTCATTTTTCTCTAGGTGCCCATAAGCTAGTTTAATTGACATGTCTTGATTATACAATTTCCTGTAATCATCACTAAAATCTACATCTCCCAAAGTTTCAAACTTGCAACCTAAATATCCTTTAACATTCTCAATGTGTAATACTCCGTCTGGTACGGATGATAGTGCTAATCTATCATCAATTTTAGCTGGTTCTACTGGTTCTTTCTTAATCTTAGGTCTATTCTTATCCTTAACATTATGAACCATAGAAATATCCATCTTATCAACTGATTAAAGATCAAAAAAATACCTCAACTTTGCAAATCTAGGGTTTCGATATGATCGTCGCTGTAAACTGCTTCCAAACTTCTTCAAATCATCCTCAACTCACTTTTTCTTCTTTCAAATCTCTTTTCAATCACTTTTTAATCATGATAACTTTGATTTTGACCTTATAACACTTCACATTAACTCAATCTGACATCGCATTCATTCATTTTGCCTCTAAAACCTCAAAAAGCTGATTCTGTAAACCTACAACCATAAAACTTTTTGCGACCTCGCAAAACATGATATTTTCTTTTGTGCACTTAACCATAGCATTAGTACAACATAAAAAACCTATATCTAATTGTGCAAAACTTAACTCATTCAAATTCCTAATCTACATTAATCCTAAGTCCTAAACTATGAAAACTTACATAATTTAAGTACTTAAAGAAGGGTCAGGTAAAGATTCATCCTTACCATTAGTTACATTACCTTCCTGACTACTTTCAGTGTTGAATATACCTCCTTGATCTGTGCCTTTGTCAAATTTTACTTCATCTTTATTGCTACAGCAACCTTTCTCTTTGTTTCCTTCATTTTCATTCCTTCTTGCATTGTTCCTAGGGTTAGGGTGATAACCTCCATTGTTCATTCTGCAAACTCTTGCTGAGTGTCCAAACTTGTTGCATATCTAAAAAATGATTCCATTGTTTCCAAATCTTTGTCCTTGCTAGTTAATCTGTGACCTATAATTTCTAGCAATATGTCCTACTTTGTTGCATCTAAAACATACTACCACTTTTCTTTGATTCATTTCTTCAATAGATTTCTTATCTACATTGTTAGTATTCCCAATCATTCTATCATAATTATTCAAAATTACTTTAGGTCTTCTATATTCGTTAGCTTTGTGTCCAAAACTATGACAATTATAACAATGTCCATTAAGAGGTTTAAATTGCTTACCTGTGCAATCTCTCATGTGCCCAATAGTATTACAAGCAAAACATCTACGTTTGAATTCTCTTTGCATACCTTTAGATGATTCTTCCTATTTTGATTCTTCTTGCTTTGATTCTTCTTTCTCTCTAGGTAGTTCTTCTTTAGGTGGATCTTCCAATGTGTTCTCATCTAGCTTCATTTCCTCCACACTTTCAGATGTCTTCAGATCTGGCTTCTTACTTTCATGGTTTGTTCTAAACATACTAAATCCAAATATAGTCCTATCAAAGAATGATTCTTCAAAAGAAATTTGTTTTTCAGTCTTACCACTATTTGAATATAGCCTTTCAAGTTGTTGTTTAGATTGAGTTAATTCACCTTTCACAATTTTATTATATTTCTCAAGTTCCACATACTGCACTTTTACTTTTTCAGATTCGGATGTTTCCTTTTCAAGTCTTGATCTCAGATCTTCATTCTCAATTTTTAATTTTTCATTATCAGATCTCAAATTTCCATCTTTCATACTAAGCTTTAGATTTACTATCTTCAGCTCATGCTTAAGGATCTCATTTTCTTTTTCTAATTCATCACAATCTTTAACAAGCATATCAGATTTCTTTTCAGATTTCAGATCTTCAATCTTACCTTTTAATTTGTCAATAGCATTCTTTGCATCTTCATATTTTCTTCTTAAGGAGTTTCTTTCATCAGTAAGCATATCAATATGTTCAAGAGCTTCTTCAAGATTCTTCTGAAGTTGATCCATAGCCATAGAGATCTTACTCAAGTTGCTATGTTCCTTCTCTGAGTAACTGTGCTCTAATACCAATTGTTAGAAATAGGAAATACTGAGAGGGGGGGGTGAATCAGTATTTCACAAAAAATTTCTTTTGCCCACTTATGGATATAACAGACTACTTTAGTGCATACAAAGATTATCAAGCTGATTAACAAACATAGCAGTAAATAGAAAGAACTCATAACACATGATATGTTTTTGAGGAAACCCTGGCCAAGGGAAAACCCCAGTGGGGATGGTACCCACAAAGATCACTAATCAAAAGTATCCTGTTAGGGATATTGGACCCTGTTAAGAGTCAATTTACAATATATAGTAGATCTGTCTTGGTTTAAGGACTTTAGGCCTTGTTAGAAGCCTTAACCCTGTTAGGAGTTAGATTACAAAAACTCAATCACCAGCTGAGCTCACTGTCCAAATAGGTAATACAAAATGTTTCTGACTATAATATGGTACTACTTACAACTTCACATCAATAGCCTTTTCTGCTATCATAATATACAACTATCACAAGTTCTCCTTTTCTTTCTTTTTACACATCACACACTTTTTCATTACATTTCAAGTATGCCTAATATATGAGTTATTAGAGCTAATAACTTTATATGGTCAGCTTCCAAAATCTTTATCCAAGAGTAAACATCTAGGATGTCATCCCTTCATAATGTTAAGTCATTATTTTGACAAGAAAAAATAATCCCTTAACTCTTTCGCTAATACTGTCTCCAAAACTGTTATGTCTGCAAAAACTATCTTTGATAAACTTCAAATAACTTCATTCGTACTACTCCAAACTTTATGCACACTGAGATGGGGTATCCTCATACTCTGTAGAAGCTTCATTTAACTATGCAAACAAAAATATTGCTCCAATGGATGTTTCCAACTAAATCTTCATCGGGTGCTTTGTCAGGATCACTGTATCCATACTTAGACAATTTCTTCCTTCAACTTGCCATAATTGCATTCCAAATTCTGCACTCTCAATAGAGATCATATGTTGCCATAATTACAACATCTATGCATCCACATTAGCCAAATTGGCAACAATATTCATGACAGTTATGAGGGAATCAGTGGAAGTAGTATTCAAGCAGTGTTCCTAAGTAGCAGTTTGTGGAAATCAGATGATATCTCCTAATCAGGATAGAGTCTGATCATGTGCAATTATGAAGTAGTTGAAGACATGATGTTAGTGATGTGGACATGAGCACAAGATTTGAGGTCATACGAGTGGAGAATTATCTTAATTGGAAGCTGACAGTTTTGTGTAATTTTGATGTAACGTGTGGAAACTTTTATTTTGTAATTTGTATGCCGACTCATTTGTAATTACTTGAGTGTGGTATAAAGGAAGGAATATTTTCTTTTTTTTAATGTGTGTGTAATGAGAAAGTGAATGAAGGAATTTTTGAAAGTGAATTTGTGGAAGGAGGATATGCAAAGCTTAGAGATCTGGTATTGAGATCCAAAGAAGTAGTTGGTGCGGTTTGGCACAATCAAAGAAGGAGTATTGAATTGTTGAGATATGAAATCTTGTGGTATTATTCTGTTGAGTAATACTAAGATCAGTTGGATAGTGAGTTCAATGATCTTACCCTAAATTTATTTGGGCAGTGGGTCCTTCTGTCTTCCATAACTCCTAACAAAGTTAGAATCTTTTAGCAGAGATTCAAAGTCTCCTAATAGGGACTCATATGTACTAAATGTATTTCATAAGACTCCTAATAGAGTCCATCCTCTCATAAGGAACTTTCATATTCGTGCCTCTTTTTTTAGCATCATTCCCACCAGGGTTTACTCTTTGATCAAGAGGTTCCCTAGTCAACATATCTTGTGTCATTATGTTATTGTGCATGTATATATTTCTATGGTTGTTGATTCCATTGCTTACCTAGTTAAAATCTATTAAGGTTGATCAAAGTTGTATTTATCTAATAACTGATTCAGCCCCCTCCCCCCCCCCCTCTCATTTATCTTGGTGGACTTTACTTTCTAACAATTGGTATTAGAGTGGTAGGTCCTTGAAGGAAAAGTTTAACAGCTTAAGGAGATCCATGGTGAATTTCAAGAAAGAAAGCCCTAAGTTTGATGGAGTAAATTTTGATAGCTGGAAAGAAAAGATGAAGACACACCTACTTTGTTTAGGACTAGGTTATTGGTTAATTACAAAGAATCAGAAGACTATCATTAATGAGGATAAGATTGAAGATTGTACTAATGAAGAGAGAGATCTATTTATGTGTAACATACTTGCCAGAGAAGAACTCTTGTTAGCCACTATGGAAAATGAATACAGTCAGGCAAAATATCTAAAGACATCTTATGAAATTTGGCTAGCTTTACAGTCTACTTTTGAAGGTGATAAACATGCTAAGAAAGTTAGATTACATAATTGGATATGTGCATTTGAAGATATAAGAATGATGGAAGATGAATATGTTAGAAGCTATATTGGTAGAATGTCAGAGATTGTTACAGGTATAAAATCTTGTGGAGGAACCAAGACAGAGAATGAAGTGATATGGAAAATTCTGAGGACATTCACTCCTGCATTTAAGTAGACAACATAGATGATTGAACAAGTTATACCTTGTACTACGAAATTTACATGAGAGACTCTTCTTGGAAGATTAGAAGTAGTAGTGATGAACCTAAGGCTATCAGAAGACTTACCTAGAATGGAGATAGCATTCAGTGCTCTTAGTGTTCGCCCTACTTTGTCAAGAAGCATCAGTGTGAGTGGAGATTATGCTAGCAGCCTTAGATCTAAAAATGAAGAAGATAGGAAGATTGAAGAAGGTATTGCCTTTCTTGTGAAAAGAGAACCAGACGGTAAGAAAAATTTTAAATATTGGACTTGTCAAGAATATGGTCATTTTGCATCTAAATTTCCTAAGAGAGTTAAGAAGTATAGAAATAACTTTAAGCCTAGAAGATCTAAAGAATGTTAGTATGCAAATAATGAAGAACTTGAAGCTAGTTTGGAGAAATCTTTGAGTGAAAATGATACTGAGCATGATGATATAGGATTTGTAGCAATAAAAGAAGAAAATCCTAAAACTGAAATTAAGGAAGGAAAAGCTTTAGTTTCTTAAGTAGAAAAGAAAGTTGATTAGATTATAGAAAGTGGTTGTTCACATCATATGACTGGTGACATGAAAAAGTTAATAAAGTTTAACAATTATGATGGAGGAGTTGTTAGAGTTGGAAACAATGCACCTTGTTTGATTGAAGGTATAGGATCTATTACTCTTGATGGAAAGACTAATACTGATGATGTTTACTTTGTGGATAGTTTGAAACATAATCTTTTGAGTGTTGGACAGCTAGTTGATAAGGGATATAAATTTTGGTTTACTAAGAAAACTTGTGTGATAAAAGATAGAGATGGCAATTTGATTGGTACTAGATCTAGAACCAGAGGTAATGTATTTCAGTTGAATCCTAAAGAGATGACATGTTTGATTACTAAGATTGATGATAGTTGGTTATGGAACAGAAGATTTTGTCATATAAACTTTGATAACATTGTGAAAGTGAGTACTACACTTGCAGTAAGAGATTTACCTAAAATTATGAAGCCTACTAACATGATTTGCAAAGAATGTGTAATGGCTAAACAAAAGAGAAGCTCATTTCCCAACAAGAAGTTTACAACAGCAGAGAAGTTGGAGATTGTTCATACAGATTTGAGAAGTCCTACAAGGACTAGAGGATTCTATGGAGAAAGGTACTTTATGATTCTTGTTGATAATTTTACAAGAATGATGTGGATTACATTTCTTAAAGAAAAATATGAAGCATTTGATAAGTTTAAGAACATTAAGAACAAAGTTGAGAATGAATCTAGAATGAAGATTAAATGTTTGAGATCAGATAGAGGTGGAGAATTTACTTCAAAATGATTTAACATTTTTTGTGAAGTGAATGGTATTAAGAGACAATTTTCAGCCCCAAGGACACCTGAAAAAAATGGTATTGCAGAAAGGAGGAATAGATCAGTAACTGAAGTAGCAAGAGCTATGTTATTTGAGAATGACTTGGTGAAGATATTCTCTAGAGAAGCAGTGAACACAATAGTGTAAACAATGAACAGAGTACAAATCAGAGCAAACACAGGCAAGACACCCTATGAACTATGGTTTGGACATGCACCATCAGTTAAGTATTTTAGAATTTTTGGAAGAAAATGTTATATTAAGAGAGATGATGACATTGGAAAGTTTGATCCTAGAAGTGATGAAGGTATATTTCTTGGATATTCATTAAAGAGAAAAGCTTATAGATGTTACAATAAGAGAACTAAGACTATTGTTGAGAGCGCAAATGTTAAAGTTGATGAAAAGTTTAGAATTCAAGAAAGAATGCTTGATTATGAATCAAATGAAGGAACTCGGCCTAGACCTAATCTAGAGACTACTAAATTATTCTATGAAATTGACAGTGATTTGTTAAATGAAAGCCATAGTGAAGAAACCATTGAAGAAACTACAGCAAAAACAAGTACTGAGACATTGACACCTAACAAGAATGTATCAAGGAATCATCCTGTTGAGCAGATTATTGGAAGCATAGACAGAGGAGTTTTGACATGAAATAAGGTACAAGAACAGTTGTATTTGATTTCTCAAATTGAACCTAAATCTACTAGTGAAGCTTGTGAAGATGAACATTAGATTAAAGCCATGAGAGAAGAATTGGATCAGATTGAAAATAACAAGACATGGGAATTGGTCCCTAGACCTGAAGATAAGAATGTTATAGGAACAAAATGGGTATTCAGAAACAAGATGAATGAACAAGGAGAAGTAGTAAGGAACAAAGAAAGATTGGTATGTAAAGGATACTCACAGCAAGAAGGAATTGACTATGAAGAAACTTTTGCACTAGTAGCAAGAATTGAAGCAGTAAGAATATTTTATGCATATGCAGCTTACAAAAAATTCAAAGTGTATCAGATGGATGTGAAGTTAGCATTTATAAATGGACAATTGGAAGAAGTATACATTGAGCAACTTGAAGGTTTTTGTTTAACTCAAGAAGGAGACACGGTATGTAAACTAAAGAAAGCTTTATATGGACTAAAGCAAGCACCTAGAACATGGTATGCGAGATTAGATAAGAATTTGTTAAAGTTAGGATTTACAAAAGGCACAGGTGATAGCAACCTATACACAAAGGAAATTGAAAATGGTTTGTTGGTTGTTTTTATTTTTGTTGATGATATTATCTTTGGAGGAGAAGATGAAGCAAGTGATAAATTTGCAGATGAAATGAAGAATGAATTTGAAATGAGTATGATTGGTGAAATGAAATACTTTTTAGGATTGCAGATAACACATAACAGTGATGGTATCTTTGTAAGTTAGACAAAGTACTTGAATGATTTATTGAAGAGATTTGGAATGGAGAACTATAAACCAGTTGGAACACCTATGGTAACTAGACACAAGTTATCTAGCATAGATGAGACTCCTGTAGTGGAGTAGAAGAAGTTCAGATCTATGATTGGAGGATTGCAATATTTGACTCATACAAGACCTGATATAGCACATTCAGTTGAAATTGTAGCAAGATTTCAAGCTGAACCTAGATAATCACATTATGCAGCAGTAAAAAAGATACTGAGATACTTAAGAGGCATAATTGAGTATGGATTGTGGTATGAAAAATCTGATGATTTTACCCTATGTGCATATACAGATGTTGATTGGGGAGGTAGTGTTGATGATAAAAAGAGCACCAGTGGTGGAGCATTTTTCTTTGGAGGAAGATTAGTTTATTGGCTAAGCAAGAAGCAGAATTGTATTTCACAAAGTACAACAAAAGCAAAGTATGTGGTAGCAGGAAATAATTGTAATCAGATAATTTGGATGAAGCAAATGTTGAAGGATATTGGAATAAAATTTGTTGAGCCTATTGTTATACATTGTGATAACACCAGCACAATTAGTATGTCTAAGAATCTTGTGTTACATTCTAAGACAAAGCATATAGAGATAAAGTATCATGTAGTGAGAGAGAAAGTTGTAGAGAAAGAAGTCAAACTTGAGTACATAAGCACAAAGGAGTAGATTGCAGACATATTTACAAAACCCTTGCTTAAGGATACATTTGAGTATCTAAGAGGTATGCTTGGGGTTATGCCCTAGCCTACTTTTGAGAAGTGATGTAGATTTTTGCATCCATCCAATGGTAAATGAGCCTTATCTTTCTTCTAGACTGGATGTTGGTACTTCTTCTATGGGGGAGTATGTGTATCTGAGCTGAGTCATGAGGACTCTAGTGAATGTATTTTCTGAACAGTGTCTTTTGACATTGAAGTTGTTGTTGACATAATGATGAAACATTTGTCATTGATGTCAATGGGGGAGAAGTATACATGAAAAATCATATGTTGGAGAGAAATGAGTAGGAAAATGAAGCAAGATTTGATTGTTGAAGAAGACTTGAAAGCATTTTTAGAGCAGCAGTGTTGCAATGTTGGATTTATGGAACTTGGATGTTTTTTCATCTATGTTGCCATCAATGACAATGGGGGAGATTGTTAGGAATGAATGTTGAATATATCCTATAGGGGAGTATTCCTAGCCATTCTATAGTAGTTTTTGTTGCATTCATGACTGTGATTGTCATTGATGTCAACATAGTGATCTACACAAGATTAGTAGAGAAGTAGACAGTGTTTGAGTTAGCGCACTTGGGATATTGAAGATGAAGCTATGTGAAGTTGAGGACTTACTCTATGATGTTCTATGAGATCATGGTTAAGATCACATATAGAAATTCATTTATTCATGACAGTTATGAGGGAATCAGTGGAAGCAGTATTCAAGCAGTGTTCCTGAGTAGAGGTTTGTGGAAATTGGATGATATCTCCTAATCAGTATATAATATGATCATGCATAGTTATGAGGTAGTTGAAGACATGATTTTAGTGATGTGGATGTGAGCACAAGATCTGAGGTCGCATGAGTGGAGAATTATCTTAATTGGAAGCTGACAGTTTTGTGTAATTTTGATGTAACGTGCGGAAACTTTTATTTTGTAATTTGTATGCCGACTCATTGTAATTACTTGAGTGTGGTATAAAGGAAGGAATTATTTTCTTGTTTTAATGTGTGTGTGTAATGAGAAATTGAATGAAGGAATTTGTGAAAGAAAATTTTTGGAAAGAGGATATGGGAAGCTCAGAGATTTGGTGTTGAGATCTGAAGAAGCAGTTGGTGCGATTTGGCACAGTCAAAGAAGGAGTATTGAATTGTTGAGATAAGTAATCTTTTGTTATTATTCTATTGAGTAATACTAAGATCAGTTGGATAGTGAGTTCACTGATTTTACTGTGAATCTATTTGGGCAGTGGGTCCTTCTATCTTCCATAACTCCTAACAAAGTTAGAATCTTTTAGCAGAGATTCAAAGTCTCCTAATAGGGACTCATATGTACTAAATGTATTTCATAAGACTCCTAATAGATTCCATCCTCTCACAAGGAACTTTCATATTACTGCATCTTTTGTGGGCATCATTCCCACCAGGTTTTACTCTTTGATCAAGAGGTTCCCTAGTCAAAATATCTTGTGTCATTGTGTTATTGTGCATGTATATCTTTCTATGGTTGTTGATTACATTGTTTACCTAGTTAAAATCTATTAAGGTTGATAAAATTTGTATTTATCTGATAACTGATTCACCCCCCCTTCTCAGTTATCTTGGTGGACTTTACTTTCTAACACACCCAATGGTGATAGTTTTTTGTGGAAATTTGCATCCATTCCCACACCTTAGACAATTCCTTTGCTAACCAATACACCCTTTGATAGCAGCTCAACATGAACTCCAATTGCATATGTGTGAACTTCGTGTAAAGGTCAGTCATCGATAATGGGTGCCTACACTCAAAAAATGTACATGGAAAAACCAAACTTATGTGTCAGAAAGACAAAATATTTGTGCTTAAAGATACAAAGTGTAATGCCCCCGCTAGGGAACCCATGACATATTAACCTAAAAAATGTTACTAAGTTTGCAGAATAAATTTTTTCTTAAATGTTTACAAATAATGATGAATAAACAAGAGAAAGTTAAACATAAAGTCCATAAGAACATAAACATAAACCATAAATATAATCTCCTAAGGTAGATTACACATCTCAAGGGTTCCTTGACATAAAAACTATGAATATAATTACAACCATGAATTACCTATTACATCATAAGTACAACTGAATGATAAAATACACATACTCAGCAACATCCTCTGCACATGTCACGGGGTATGTGATTACAATAAATTACAAGTATGAAAGAGAAGTATAAGATCAAGAATAGAACTCTGAGAAGATAGGAAAGGAAGTAACTTCAATTAGGATCATCCAACACTGATACGAGGATGTTAGAGTCTCAAATGGTAAAAGAATCACTACCACCCGACCTCATGGAAACCTATGGTTCCACTCCCACCATGTTGAGGAGATAACATCAAATCCTAAATGGATAACAATACCATACAATCAGGTAGATGAAGCAAGGATCCTAGAATCTCCTATCTCAAGGTACAACTAGTAAGCCCAAGGTACACTTAATAATCCTAGAGGCAACCAGCACATGTAGGAAACCTAGAATGAAATCAAGGAAGTAGCATCACATGGGTCAACTCTAAGGTCACCTGGTATCCTCTCTAGACTCTAGCTCCTAGTGACTCTATGAAGATCAAAAGTCATCGCATGTAGACAAGGAACAACTAACTAACTATGCTAGACTCACCATCACTATTTGACAGGCAAGCATCTTCTCCCACTCCCATCCTTAGCCTATACTGGCACTCAAGGCATGGGTGAAGAATCATTATCTTATTAATTCATTTTCAATCCCCATTTAATTTAATATTATCACTTGATTAAGTAACCTACTAAGGATACCCAGGTAGCCACTTCTGGGCTCTGGTGCCTCCAAAGTAAGCCACTTCCCTTCTAGCACCTAAATAACCTACCCTAGGTTTAAAAATCTCAAATCATTACTCTAAGTCAACATAGTCGCATAATGCTCAATGACTGGTTCTAAGACGTGATAGGAACACATAATAAAAAATCCATCATAAAATAAATCTTCATAAAGGTTAGGTATCATTTGATCAATTTCATTCAAGTATGCAAAGCAAACAAACATAAACAATAATTTCTAAACTCGCCTCTGGTAGCAGTCCTACTGGGCTGACATTCTAAAACCGTCTATACCCCAAATCACATAAGGAAATTAAAAAACAAATAATAGAATTTAATTTAATAAACTAATTTGCAAATTCATCACGAAATTAATTTATCTAATAATTACTAATAGACTATAATTACATAAACAAAATAATTAAATTCTAACCATACAAATCAATTTATAACATCCAAGAAATAAATTGATTCTAGGTATTAAAATTACAAACCCAATATAATTTTATATTCTAAAAATACACCAAACTAATTTAATTCACAAGTAGCAAACACAATATAAAATCACTAAAATTCAGCCAATAGACTCATTTAAATAATAAATAACTTTGCATAAAAAGGTCCACTTAAAAATTAACCGTGCAAAAATAAAACCTAATTAATTTTCCCATTAAAACATGCATTCATAATAATAAACCTATCTTCCATCAGCATAATTTATCAACAACAAAATTTACCAACTTCATAATTAAATAACCTCAAAATAAATCTATTTATTTTAACCCTATATATATATATATATATATATAGTTCTTTTGAAAAAAGTTGTTTTAAAAAAATTCATTAAGTTTTTTTTTTTAAAATATTTGTGGGGAGGCGGGCATAGCCCAACCCCCCACCGCAATGAGCGCCACATGACAGCCCAAAGGGGTCATGCGCAACCCCCTAGGGACTGCTACATGGGTTCCCCTTGGAACTGTCATCCATAGTCCTTAGGGACTATCACAACAGCCCCAATGGGACTATCATGCGCAGTCCTTGGGACTGCCACGATAGGCCCTGGGGAGTACCGTGGGCCCTAGCCCACAAAAGTTTAAAATTAAACTTTATTTTAATTCACTTTATTTTTAATTAAATTTTATGTGATGTAGTTTATTTAATATTAAAATAAGGTTTGTTTGTTAATGGTTGTTATAAATTAAAATTAATTTTAATTTTAAACTTTTATGGGTGGGGCTCACGGTACTCCCTAGGGCCTGTCGTGGCAGTCCCAAGGACTGCACATGATAGTCCCATTGGGGCTGTCGTGATAGTCCCTAAGGACTATGCATGACAATTCCAAGGCGAACCCATGCAGCAGTCCCTAGGGGGTTGCGCACGACCCCGTTGGGCTGTCATGTGGCACTCATTGGGGTGGGGGGTTGGGCTATGCTCGCCTCCCCACAAATATTTTAAAAAAAAACTTAATGAATTTTTTTTAAAACAACTTTTTTTTTAAAAGAACTATATATATATATATATATATATATATATATATATATATATATATATATATATATATATATATATATATATATATATATATATATATATATATATATATATATATATATATATATATATATATATATATATATATATATATATATATATATATAATTTTCACTAGCAATTAAATGTTGTGCCAAAACAAGGAAGGATTTTTTTTTTAAAAAGACTATATATATATTTTCTCTTGAATGATAAAAATGAAAATTAATGGAACGTATTGAATTTATAATTCTTCGAGAGCTAACCATTTTTAAACTAGGTAAGAATAAATTCATCATGCAAAATTGAGGACCCTAATAGCAATTAACTAGGTATTTTCAAAACGTCCTCTAAGGTTTGATCTAGATTTTCTTTTCAATTTCAATTACCAAATCCAATTTTTATCAATTGAATTTGTTGTTTTTTAAGCCTAGGGTTTTCCAAACAAAATCAATTTCCACTAAATTTCTAATAACATTAATTTTTACCAAAATTCATAAATTCAAACCCTAAGGGAAATTTAATCAAGGATTTGAAAACAAGGATTGCATGCAACTAAAATTTCCTTATAACCAATTGTCAAAATTTTCACGAGAAAAGGAAACACATGAAACAACTCCAAACTTCCAATCTAACAAACATGAAGAATACACCTCTTTCAATATTGCAGAAATACAATCACAAAGATAATCAAATCCTACCTCAAACACCAAAAAGAATAAATCCGACGATGACCAGAAACAAAGACAAATCCAAGCTATCAAAAAAATTGCTCCAAATTGAAAACCTTCACCCAAAAATTCTCCAAAACCTATGTGTTGAGAATAATGGCCAAACCCTCACCATATAGAAAATTCAATTCTACATGCAAGGGTTGGAACTCAACTCCACATAGAGCTTTGTTTTTATAAATTCTCAATTCCAATTTTGACTTAAGTCTAATTTGCTAATTAATCCTATTGAAAACACTTAACTCAAAATTGACTAATTCCTTTAATTTAATTTACTCAATTTTGATTGTGCTACTTAATTTATTCTAATTAATTTAAATAATCACATTTAGTCTACTTTAATTTCCACATGATAATTTAATTTCTAAATTAATAAATACCTTTTATTTAAAAAAAGTTAAATTTATAATTAAATAAATCTAAAGTGTTCAATGTATTTAATTAATTCTCATTAATTAAATAATTCTATTTTTACAATAAGCCTTTTAAATAAAACATTAAATTTAATAATTTAATTTAATTAATTTTTAATTAATTAAATAGTCTCACATCTAAATATCTAAAAATAGCAAAAATCTAATTTATTTAGATTACATAATAAATCTAAATAAATTAGCTAATTATAGCAATCACGTTAATAACCAAAATCAAATGAACCTAAAGAACCACATCCATACTCAAGGGAAAGAGCTATAAACTCACATCACCTAGACGAGTTAGGAAAGGATAAAATATCATAATCTTGTTCACTATTTCAGGACAATAGTATGGCTTAGGTTAGGATTTGGATTTGAATATTATCTCCCCTCTTTTACCATTGAGACTAGTGATAGGGCACACTCATCCAGATAACTGAGGGAAGTCGATGCCCAATACTTGAAAATTTGCATACAAGACCTGCATGTACACACACACACACACACATATATAACAAGAAATGGTGGGGATCGGGACATCATGTGGATCTCGCAAGCAAGTAACTATGATTTCGTCCCTCAACCATATCAAACACATCATAGAGGAAAACAAAAGCATACATGATCACCATACACATGCAAGTATGGGGTAGGTATAACCATAATCATAAGCATCATTTTAAAACATCTAAATCATCATTATAACTAACATCATCTAACTACATCAATATAACAACCATAATCATCCATTTATTAAAAACACCATGTAGTGTCATACATCCAAAACCATAATATTACTGAAATATAAATGCACACATAAAAGTGTCCTAAAAGAGTTTGGCAATATAAAACTGAAAAGAAAACTATGGGTGGGCACTACATCCCCCCCCCCCCCCCCTCGAATTAGGCTTACTCCTAGAAGCCTACAAAAAAATAGGGATATAAATCTCATAATCTTGTTGCATCCTCCCAAGTCACTAATGACTCATCAGTAGGGTCTCATTGGACCCTTTCTTTCTCAATGGTGCGATCCCTGAGGGTCACATTTCACCGCTAAAGAATGTGAATGGGCTCCAAAGCGAGTTTCCCATCCTCTACCTACAAAGCATTCTAATCAAGTACATGTGCAACATCTGGTATATACTATCTAAGAATTAAAACATGAAAAACATCATGGATGTGAGAAAGCAAGATGATAAGAAACTAGTCCTATCCTCTCAAGAATCTCAAAAGGTCCTACAAAAGGAGGTGCCAAATTTGAGCCCTTTCCATAACGATCAGACTCTTCCATGGATGCACTCTCAAGAACACCTTAACACCAACAAAAAACTGTTTGTCAATTTTGTGAGCATCTACATACTTCTTCTACCTATCTTGAGCTATGGTCACATGCTCACGGATGCACTCCACCTATTTCTCCATATCTCAAAGCATCTTAGGACCTAAAATAATATGATCCTAAAGCATGTCCCAACTCAAAGGTGTATGACAGGGATGACCATACAAGGCCTAGAAAGGCAACATGCCAATAGAGTTGTGATAACCATTATTGTAGGAAAAATTGACCAAATACAAATAGTCCTCCCAATGAGTCTATCTATCCTTGAAATACATGCTAAGCATGTCCTCAACCACCTAATTAACCTGCTCTATTTGACCATTGGTCTCGGTGTGATATGTTGAACTGAAATTCAACTATGCTCCAAGATCATGATGCAAGGAGGTCCAAAAAGCATATGTGAATATTGGATCCCTATCTGATATACTCATGTGGGGAATACCATGTAACCTCACAATATCCTGCATAAACACCCTAGCTACTAAAGCTGTTGTGTAGGATGCTCTCATAGGAGAGAAGTGTACCACCTTGGTCAACCGTTCAATGGTAACCATAATGGTATCATGTTTGTGGGGTGTCATAAGAAAACCCATGATGAAATCCATTGAAATGATATCCCACTTCCATGAAGGAACAATATTTGGTTGTAAAAGACCCATTGGATGCTGGTGATCTACCTTAACCCTTTGACTTTCTAGACATCTGGCCACAAAATTTGCAATGTTACTGTATACACCTAAAAATGGCTTCATTAATTAATTAAATATTTATTATTTAATTATTATTGACTTGATAAATTAATTAAATATTTATTATTTAATTAATATTTGTTTCCTCTATTTATTAAGTAAATTATTCAATTTATTTAATAAATTCACTATAGTCTAATTCTATATCCTAAGTCTTCTAAATAGTCTATTAAAAGTGATTTAATTAAATACACAATCACCTAAATATGACTAAATCCCCTAGTCCACTTCATCCACCTAGTCACCTAACACATCACCTTGGCTAAGATAAATAATTATTATTAATTATTTATTCATATTTATCCTCACCCACACATGTCCTATTCTTAAGGGCTATGTGGCCTCATAGGACTTGGTCTCATGACCACATGTCCTCTCAACAACCAAGTCAAGAGACCTTCCCTATTCCTAAGGGGCTTCTCAAGCCACCTCTAAGGGTCAAAGGTGACTCATGGGACACTTGTACAAAGAGTCCTCATGAGGAAAAGGTCTCTCCCCCTTTCTCTCTTTGGTCTTTGTGAGACACTTGACATGTGTCTTTCCCTTCCACCTTCTTCTCATCCATGTCAATGTGAGAGGAACATCATCCCTATTCTTCCTCTCACATTCCAACTACATCCCCCTTTCTCTAAACTCATTCAACTAAGTCAATTCTAGCCCTAGGATCTTCCACCTTTCATTCTCAATCGTAGGATCGTGCCACCTAGGCCTAGATCCTCCAAAACTCTATAAAAGGAGCCTCATTTGCCCTTTGTGGGCTAATAGAAAATAGGGATTTTTGAGAACAAGCATTCAAGCATACAAGCATTCAAGCATCCAAGCAATCAAGCAAACAAGCATTTTCATTATCATCCCCATCATTTGCATTCCATTCATTAGATTTGCATAAGCTATTGTGCATCCATTTCACTCAATCTCCACACTTTGGAAACATCTTGGGAAAAGGGCTTCATTTGGAAATCTGAGAGCTCAACATCTTCAAGAAATCAAGGTTAGGAGGGCAATGGAGACAAGCTGCATTTGTAGGTGAAGGTAAAATTGTTATTTTGGCTTCATTGTTTATTGCATTCTTCATTGTAGTTTGCTTATTAGATAGATTTGTTAGCTTCTTTTAGTTAATTCATCATTTAGAATAGTATCCAACTAATTTGCATACATTTTTGGCACTAGAAGGAGGGCCCATCCGGGCTTTTCACTTTCAGTTTTTAGTTTTCCATGTGCAAGTTTTTCTACAGGTTCTTTCTGCGCATTCATCCACGATTTCTGCGCATCTGTTCATTTTCGCTGCGCATCCATTCTCTGACATAAAATTTTGTTTTCCTCTCTGTTATAATTGCTGCGCATTTGTCCACTGTTCCTATGCATTTATTCATTCTAATTGCGCATCCATAGTAACTGTGCATACATTCCACCAGGCTGCGCATTAAGTAAACTGTCTCGCACATACATCATTCCTGCGCATGCATCCACACTTACTGCGCATACATCACATTGTTCTGCGCATTCATTAGTTTCTGCAAAAAAATTTAGTTTTCTGTTGCATTGGTTTTTAGCTAATCTTTTGACAAGTGTCTGTTCATTCTGGTAGTTTTTAGGCTATTTTGCAGGACATAATTTTGAAGACCCCATTGCTAAAATATTTCTAACAGTTTGATTGCAGATTGCCAAGGGGTTTGCAAAATAAACTATAATCTCGTTTGGGTTTAAAATACAACATGCTTTTGCTTTGTGTGTCTTCCTTAGCATAGATTCCAGTGTCTATTGTGTTTTGCTTAATAGCATAATTGTAATCCCAAAATTATAACAACGTATCCTCTCCCCTCGCCATTCATGGATCTTGCGTGTAAGAGAAATTGTTATAATTTTTAGAGGGTGGTTTTTGGTGGGAAAAGAGGTACTCACCCCAAGGAATGACCCAACCGGTAACAGGCTAAAGCCAAGCCCTTCCAAACCGGTATATAAAAAATGCTAGTGTGATTAGTCTCACATTAGATAGGTGTGAATTCATTGTGGCAACCAAAATCTCCTCCAGTACCCCAGTGGTGCATTAAAGTCCTACTTAGTAGAGGTGAAAGCCTTGCTTTGAAAGGATTGGGAGAGCCCCCTTAATTGGGAAAATGACTTGATCACAACCACCTGAACGGATGTCCTTATTAACAACTTTTGTTTAGTGGCCAAAAACCTTCTATCTGTTGGCTCAAGGAGTCACCCAAGCTCGTGAAGACACCCCACATTACTCACAGTTCATAGTAGAGATAGCAGTTCTTTGGGAAGTAATGACCCATTGAATTCGGAACTTGGTGTGCCTGATAAGTGAGTGCACTGTAAGGAGGAGCCCGTGCCTCCAAGTTCCTAGGATGTCCACTGTGGATTTGTGTGGCTGGATTTTATTATCCTAGTGGGGATTCAGCAGATATTGTCCTTGCCAACCTTAGGATTTGTAAGCGTGTTTGTGCATTCATACTAGATTAAATTAGATCAAAATCATCTTTATCTTGCGTGTGTGTGTTTATGCATTTTTACTTTGCCAAAAACCAGGAAATATCAGAAAAACTAAAAACAAAAAAAAAAAAATTCCCTATCATCAAAACAGCAAAATCATCAAAAATTTGACAACCTGCGCATACATTCCAAATTTTTGCGCATACGATTCAAGTTACTACGCATCTATCAAAATTTTCTGCGCATTTGTTTCATTTTACTGCGCATATATTACACTGTCCTACGCATTTGTTGCTACGCATTTACAACAAAGAGCATTTTCACAGGCTTTTGGATTTTCAAAATCACTTTTTCAAATACCCATTTTTGTCTTCAGCAAGATTCTGGAAAAACAGTTACGTTACATAGACCTCTTATTTCTAATTTGACCACTTTCATCACTTTTCATCATCTTTCCTTTCTCAAGCGTCAACAAATCACTTTCTTCCAATCTTAAAATTTTCAGTGTGGTGTTGAAGATTTACCTTATCTATCAGACTTTGATCTTGGTGAGCTTATCATTATCAGGATATATCATCCTTAACCATCAAAGCTTATTTAGATTATTGTTTCTTGACCCCAATTTTCAATACTTATCATATCTTTTCTACCAATCATTCTCCATATCTTTTTATCAAGAATCTTTCTTTTCCGCAATCATTTTCATCCATTTTATGGTTCAAACTCAACCTCAGAAACTCAAACAACCTATTAATCCAGAATCCCTAGACTAAATGGAAGGCAATAACAGCAATGATGAGAATCCTTGGCCCAAACAGCCTCCTAAGAAAGCTAATCCTCTCACATTTGATGACGAACCTATTGATGAGGAACTTAGGGATGCTGCACAAGATCCTAAATTTTTACAAGTCATGGAACGACTTATAGGCTTGGATAAAGAGATGTATTTCCTCATGCTTTCTCAACAAGGAGCTAAGTTACCAAGTGATTTTGATGTTACCAATCTTAGAGAACCAACTCCTATGCAAAATCAAGATATCCTTAAAGGTTCTCAAGATCCTCATGGAGCAAAGGAAATCAATCAACAATCCAATGCTTCTCAAATCAATCAACAATCCAATGTGTCCCATAGTGATCAACGACAAAATGTTTTTCAAAATAATCAGCAACCCAATGATCCTCAACATACTCAATAGTGTAATGTTTCCCAAAACTCACAAGGAAACACATTATCTTTGGATCCCATCCTACAACAAATCCAGATGCTTCAACAAGAAATTCATGATATTCAAACTGGATCATCAACTAAGAAGTATTCTTTGGATGATATATGTCCTTATCCTTTTGATAAGAATTTAGCAATGATTTCATTCCCTCCTCATTTTGAGGTACCAAAATTTGACAAATACAAAGGGAATTCGGATCCACAAGACCATATTCGTGAGTTTTGTGCTGCTTGTATTGAAGTTGCTCATAATGACACTTATCTTATGCGACTATTTTCGTGAAGTTTAGGAGGACAAGCCATGGAATGGTTCTCCAAACTTCCCCCCGGCATCAAATCTTTCAATGAGCCTCTTGACAAATTTGTGACTCATTATTCATATAACATCAAACATGAGGTCACTATGCTTGATCTTTGCAATGCGCATCAAAAGAATGGAGAACCTTTCCTTACTTTTTTGTAAAGATGGCGTCAATTATTTTCTAAATATCCACGAACGATTCCTAAACAAGAAAAGATGGATATTTTTGTGCATAACCTTACACCAAAAATGAGTTATAGGTTACAATTGCAATGTCCACCAAATTTCAATAAGCTCATAGAAAATGGTATCAAAATTGAGGAAGCCATGGTCCGAAAAGGTGAGATAAAACTTTATTCCAAAGACAATGCTGGATCCTCAAATTCCAATTCCAACACTTATAACTCCAATTCCAACAATGACAAATCGAAATATTGGAATAAAAACAAAAACATTGTCAATGACAAAATTGTTGATAATCGTAATGTCCAACCAACAAAACCTCTTCTAAATCTCACAAGTACGACAACGCTACTCAAGCTACATACAACAATCAGTCAGCAAGTCAAAATACCACCAAGGATTCACCCAAACCAAGATTTCCTTTTATCTCACCTCGAAGAAACTTTACTCCTTTAGGGGAATCTCTCGAATCAGCATTACGAAAGTTAATCACCAAGAAACTCATCACGCTTCTTGAACCGAAGGATTATGAACCTAGAGTGAAGCCTTCTTGGTGGAATGGAAATGATTATTATGAATTCCACAGAGGAAAAGGACATATAACTAATGAATGTCAAAGACTTAAAAATGTGATCCAAGACTTAATCGAAAGTGGTGAAATTAGTGTTGACGGACATGTCTCGAATGAATCACATACAGCCTTCAAAGATCCACTTCCTGAGCATGAAAAAGGAGGTTCTTCCAACAATAAGGGTGACAACCAAGCCAATTATAATAACACACCCTATAGATATGTTGGTAACATTTCTGACCGTCATCCTTCTGCATATTATGCCAATGTTATTACCATCAAGGAAAAATCAGAGAGTCAACCAATCCATGCTACTACTCGTGCTCAAGCCAAGGTTACTCTCCAAGGAGTCCAGTCTAAACCAAGCACTACTCACAACAAGTCCGTTTATGTTCCAAAGTCCATACCCAATACTTCCAACCAATACAATCTTTTGGAACAGCTCAAAAAGACACCAGCCCAGATATCCATCTTAGAGCTTTTGCGTCTTTCTCCATCTCACAAAGATATCCTTGAAAAAGCTCTCTTAGAGACCCAGGTTCCAACAACTCTAGATCCTGATCAATTTCAAGCTATGGTAGGCCATTTAACGACCCCACATTATTTATCCTTTACTGAAAATGATGATTTAGCCATTACCCAACCTCATAATGCTCCTTTACATATCAAAGTCCTTGTCCAGAATCACAAGATTAAAAGAGTATTAATAGATGGGGGAGCTGGCTTGAATATTTGCACGTTAAAATTGGTCCTTGCATTGGGATTTTCTGAAAATGTCGTTGATCCAAAAAAGAAAATCACAATAAAAGCCTATGATGAGGAAGAGTGATCATCCAAGGGGTCCGTTGTTCTTCCAATTAGAATCAGTACTATTGTCAAAGATGTATCTTGTCAAGTCCTAGACATGGATCTTGCTTATAATATTCTTTTGGGAAGACCATGGATTCATTCCATGCAAGTTGTGCCATCAACTTATCATCAATGTATAAAATTTCCTCACAATGGTCAGGAGATCACTGTCAAAGGAGATTCCAATCCTTTTCAATATTGTAGCAATGTGCAAATTTCTGATTCTTTGGTTCCCAATAATCGTACTGGATCTTCTACAACTACACCTAGTGACCCTAGTAATATAGCATCAACTTCTAAATTAGACGGGATCAAGATAGATATCAAAGAAAGAAGTATGGGAGAATATACTTTAGGTCAAGCTCTTTGCATCACTGAGTTACCTTTATCTCCTAAATCATATGGTCGGTCTTTGATCACTAAACAACAATCAGAACCCCCTTCCACACTTGTTTATAACACATTTATAAGTGGGGGCACAATATCCAAAGAGGCAGCTGAGTGTAATGTAAATTATTGGCTTAGGACATAGAAGATTGAAGATGATATTAAACATGATTATATATCCCCTGATGTCTATGGAAAAGGATATACTTTGCTACAAAAGATGGGATATCAAGGTGCTGGACCTCTAGGGTTACAAAGAGAAGGTGTTATAAAACCAATTTTGCAAAATCCAAATTATCAATGAGATACTATAGGATTAGGATATAAGGGAGAGGGATCACAAGAAACAAAAGGGAAAGCAAAAATGCCACCTTTTCATGAGACATCTAAAGCTCCTGCCTTACAATTCAGAAAGCATGGCATGTATGTAGATCCAAAAAAATAATGGATAGCTCAAAGAATCATTGATAGTCTTGAGGATAATGATGATTCTGATTCTAATGATTATGAATGGGATTCCTTATCTGATGGTACTGAAGACATAGGAGTTGATGTTGTCCATCAATATAGTAACAATTACCATGAGGGTGAGAGTTCAATGAGTGACTCACTAGGATTGGTCCCACGTAATGCTACTCGTGTTGATCGTGAGCGAAATGAGCATTATCTTGTGATAGATAATTCAGAGGAGAGTATGGAAATAGACCTCACTGATACTATCATAAACCTTAGCAACTTTTCCATCAATAGCATCTCTGCTTTTGAAATCAACCCAAATGATCCAATACCCCTTGTCCATCCTGACCTTATTGATTGGGATTCTCCCGATCACCCAGAACTTGATGTCTTCCATAATGATGATGCAATCATTGACTATATTGGTACCAGGGATCATTTACCACCAGGGGATCACAAGTTAGGATTTCCAATAGAACTCAATGACATGGCCTATTTTGGAGAGAGTGCCAATCCTTTCAGTCATAAAAATATAAAAATAATCAGCAGATCTAATGGTGAAAACCACTCAGTGGCAGTATTAGATCCAAAAATAGTAAAAAGAAAAGATGCATCTGATGGTGAAAACCTCTCTGAGACGCCTGACGATGGAAGGATTGACACTCTTCCAAACTATCTAGATCAAGAGCAATCTGCCATTCTTATAGAACTGACAGTACCACTTAATATTGGAATAGAGGAGTCTCCATGCATCCTCAAGGTAGCAGCATCCTTGACAGAATCAGAGAAAGAAGCTTTTGCAAAATTCTTCAAAGAATGACAAATCAACTTTTCTTGGTCCTACGCTGATATGCCTGGTTTGGATCCCAATCTCATTATGCATCATTTATCTATCAAACCAAGTGTAAAACTAGTTAAGCAGAAGCTCCGCAAAATGCATCCTCACATTTCTCTAATGGTGAAAGCAGAATTGAAAAAGCTCCTAGATGTTGGATTCATTTGGGCTATTGATTATGCTGAGTGGATTTCAAATATTGTCCCGGTGTCAAAACCAGACAAGTCTATCAGGATTTGTATTGATTTTCGAGATCTAAATAAAGCTTGTCCTAAAGATGACTTCCCTTTACCAAATATTGATATGATTGTTGACCTAACAGCTGGACATGAGATGTTATCATTAATAGATGGATTTTCTGGCTATAACCAAATCAAGATTGCGCCAGAAGATCAGGAAAAAACTACTTTTACTTGTTCGTGGGGTACATACTGCTGGAATGTAATGCCTTTTGGCCTCAAAAATGCTGGAGCAACTTACCAAAGAGCCATGACCATGATCTTCCATGACATGATGCATACCATCATGGAAGATTATGTTGATGACATTTTAGCAAAATCCAAAGATAGAGTTGGTCATTTGAGAGTGTTAGACAAAATATTCACCCAGATGGAAAAATATTAGATTCGACTCAATCCAAAGAAATGTGCATTCGGGGTCACATCTGGCAAACTGTTAGGGTACATTGTCTCAGCTAAAGGAATCGAAGTAGATCTAGAAAAGGTTAAAGAAATATTGGAGATGGCTTCCCCCACTAACATCAGTCAGCTAAGATCTTTACAGGGGCATCTTCAATCAATCCAAAGATTTGTTTCTCAATTAGCAGATCGCAGTCATCCTTTTCAACATTTGCTACATAAAAATATCTTATTCCAATGGGATGATAAGTGTGAGGAAGCTTTCAATAAAATCAAGCAGTATCTAGCGAATCCTCCAACTCTGATGTCACCAATTCTAGGCAAGCCACTCTTGCTCTACATTTCAGCCACAACAGCCTCACTAGGTTCTCTTCTCGCTCAGCAAGATCATGAAGGAAAAGAAAAAGCCATTTACTACATCAGTCGCACTCTAGTGGGATATGAATTAAACTATTCCCCTATTGAAAGAGCATGTCTAGCTATTGTCTTTGCTTCACAAAAGTGGTGACATTACATGTTGTCACATTCTACTCAGCTTATTGCAAAAATTGATCCTTTAAAGTATTTGTTAAGAAAGACTACATTGATAGGCAGGTTGGCTAAGTGGGTCATGCTACTTAGTGAGTTTGATATTGAATATGTAGATAGGAAGGCTATCAAAGGTCAAGTGATCACAGATCAACTAGCAGATGCTCCATTAACGGATGACCAACCTATACACACAGAGTTTCCTGATGCTCATATCTTAGCTTTGACCACGCAAACATGGAAATTATACTTTGATGGCTCATACACTCAACAGGGTTCAGGAGCTGGTATACTTTTTATCACGCCACAAGGATACACTATTCTAAAATCTTTCAAGTTGTTATTTCCTTGCACTAATAATGTGGCAGAATATGAGGCTTTGTTGATTGGGTTAAAAATGGCTTTACAATGGAATGTATCTGCAATAAATGTCTACGGAGATTCTCAGTTGATTGTTAATCAGGTTAATGATGATTATCAGACCAAAGATGATAAGTTATTGCCATATAAACGTATGGTGGATGACTTCAAAAAGTATTTCTCTGTCATCACTTTTGAGCAGATTCCTCAGCATGAAAACAAGGTTGTTGATGCCATGGCAACGATTGCTTCTTTATTTGATATCGAAGATACCAAGGCCCGTTTTGAGTTCTTGGTGGAATCCCTGACTTGTCCTTCATATGATGACCCTGATATGAGTATTATATGTCATCTGATTAGACATGACTCCCCAACCTATGGAAAGATCTATTCTTACCTCAAAGAGAACACTTTACCTCCTGACCTATCCCGCAATCAAAAATGAAATTTTCTCCGCCAAACCTCCCGCTATATTTTACTATCCAACACCCTTTTATCGATGAGGTTTTGATGGTACTCTCTTGCGATGTCTCAAACATGATGAAGCTCAACTTTCCTTACGGGATGTACATGAAGGTATTTGTGGGACACATTCAAGTGGTCCCTCTTTGGCTAAGAAACTCATGCGTATGGGTTATTATTGGCCTGCCATGGAAGCAGATTCCTTTCATTTTGCTAGGGCATGCAAGAAATGTCAGATACATGGAAACCTTATCCATGCTCCAGCACAAGAGTTAGATCCTTTTACAACTACTTTTCCATTTAGTCGGTGGGGACTCGACCTCATGGGCGCTATCAATCCTCCATCTTCCAATGGTCACAAATGGATCCTCACTGCCACAGAATACTTCACTAAATGGATTGAGGCTGTTCCATTGATTACCACCACAGGGAAACAAATATCCATGTTTATCTTAAACTATATCATCTGCAGATATGGTATACCTATGTATCTCATTACTGATCATGGGAAATAGTTCCAAAATCAAGACATGGATGAACTGTGCACCAAATTCCACATTACCCACAACTATTCCACCATCTACTATCCTCAAGGAAATGGCCAAGCTGAGGCGTCAAACAAAACAATTGTTAAAATCCTACAAAAGATTGTCAATGATGCTAGCCATGATTGGCATCTTTAACTTAATCCTACCTTATGGGCTTACCTCACCTCCATCCGAACTCCTACTGGAGCCACTCCATACTCCCTTGTTTATGGATCTGAAGCAGTCCTGCCCCTCGAGGTCGAGTTGCCTTCACTTCGTGTTACTCTTAAATATTTAATTCCTGATGAAGAGTATAGAGTTGCATGCTTGACTGAATTGGAACTCCTAGATGAACATCGTCAGCACGCCTATGATCATTTGAAAGTTTATCAACAGCATCTGTCCCATTAGTATAACAGCAAGGTAAAGATTAGAGACTTTCAGTTAGGTGACTTAGTCCTTCGAGAAAATCCAAAGAATCAACAGCACTGTGAAAAGAAGGGTAAGTTCAAACCTAATTGGTTAGGACCTTTTGTGATCATAGCAGTCTATGGTTCTGGAGCTTATCAGTTATCTACACCTGAAGGAGATCCCTTGGATGAGCCTCTTAACAGTATCCATCTCAAGAAGTTTTATCCTTGAAATCCCAATGCAAGGGGCATGTATATAGGCTGTATATATCTTTTGTAAATAATTTTAAAAAAAATAAAAATTAAAAAAAATCATAAAATCAAAAGAAAAATTGCAATAAAAGCATATGGTGAAAACCTGGAAACAAGCACTATATGTGACAAATTAGCTCCTCTACCTATTAGGCTTCTTTTAGTGTGTCCGTTCATTGTATATATCCACAATAAAATGGTTAGTCAGTCCTCATCCTCACCATGTATATATCATAATAAAATGGCCCGTTCATGCACCATTCCTTGTATTTATCCATAATAAAATCCGATCATAGCTTGATCGTTTGTCAAGGTCTTCACCCTACTCTTGTTGTGTCTTTTCTTCATCCATAATAAGTCAGTCCATCACCTAGCTGGGGGCATGTCCTTGACCTAGTTTGGGAAGTGGATCTATGATAGTCGTGACTCTTCGAGGACATAATGGAGTTATTTTCACCAGGCAAGCAGACACAATCAAATGTCCTTTTGCAATGATCTCTTCATGCTGAATCCAAATCTATGATCTATTCTTCGACACATGACTACTTATCTCTATATCTTGACTATACATCATCACTTGAATTGATCAACATGTCCCACATCAATCTTTTTGGAAAAAGAAATGTATATTCATGACAAGCATGTTAGACTGGTTTGTTGTAGATTATGCATTCATATCTGGATTTCATTGTTATCATGTTTCCTATGCTATTCTGGGATATCTTTTGACATGAGTTTGAAACTCCCATATGTCATTGATTAGAATAGCCAGGATGGAGCATGGTATTTTCTTTGATTGTTGTTTGTGGGGTATTTTCTGATGAAATCAAAGGATCCAATAATTTGGGGTGTCTGTGTATAAGTGCCTTCATCCATTTCATAGTATGAACAACATAAACATCATGTTGTTCTGCAAATACTATTTAGGGTGATACACCATCACATACCTCAACTCCAAATATTTGTTCCTTGATTGAGGGGGAAATATTCCTTGTCTGTTACGCAAATGAAACTCAGGTCATCTCAGTTCAATTATACCTAGATGCTTGTCAAGTTTGCAATATTAAACTCCATGCAAAAAGTGCTCAGGTCATCCTGGTTTAATTATACCATGATGCTTGCATTTTCTTGCAACATAATGAGCTCAATGATGAAAATCAAATTCCAGTTATTATGAAGTTCTAAGATGTTACATGAAGTTGTGGAGATACTCATTTCATATTTCATTTTGCATTGCATATCAGTGCTCCTTTTATAGGGATTTATAGGTTACCTTTCTTATTAGGTTATCTATTTTCTTAGTCTATTCTTCTTGTGTCAGATACATTGTTATTTAAGTTGAGGACATTTGGATAACCACACATATTATGACTTCTTTTGCATTTAACACTTAACTCATTTAGAGACATAATTTATCTTCATTAGGAGTGTTCATTTATATATAATTTGGTCATTTATTATAGCTATAGTTTCATCTCATTTTCTATTATCGTGTTATCCATTATTACATTTAAATCATCATCATTTATTACATTAGATATCATTTGCATTATATCATTCATTTCATATTCATTATCCACATTGTTCATCATGAATATTGCATTGTTAATCACATGGCATTCATAAATTCATTCAAGACATCCATTTATGTCACCATCATATGATTATTAACCATTAAGCATCAACAAAATCAAAACATGCATATAAATCATTTTGCATTCTAAGACATGCATTTTAGCAATCTAAAAGTACATCATCACATCCTGCATATGTTAGTACGCACATGTATATAAATCATTAAAGTAAATCATGATAGAACTGCATCACATACAATCCATAACACAACAAAAATATCTGAATGTCCAATGATATAAATCAATAATAATGTGTCTATCATCAATGTGTCTGTCAAGTCAAAAATATAATAATACAATGAATCATAATGATACAATCGTGTATACAATGATCTCTCACACATCTATGAACCACTGCCTCCAGACTCTGTATGTCCCTGTCTACGAGATGCAATGTGGCCCTGTGCTACTGCACTCCCTGATGCTGAGGATCCACCTTGACCTCCTGAACCTGTTGGTGCTCTGGGAGGACGTGATGATACCCCTCCACTGCCAGCTGGTGCCTGTCACTCATGTCCAGCTGCTCTGATACCAACTGAGCTCTCTCTATAGCTCCCGATCCACTGATCCCTTAGGACTGCCTGTCTATATGCCTCTCACCAATAGGATATCTCCTTCCCGGCATGTATCATGGCTCTCATGATATCCCCATGAGGACCTAGGTCCTCAGTCCTCTGTAGCTCATCTAGAAGCATCTCTGACTCCCCGAGTCTCTCCACCACTGAATCTCTCTCTCCCCACAACACATCCATCTATTTTCCCATCCTCTCAATCTATCTCTCCAGACCTGGAACCCAGTCTGCCTCTACCTGGATAACTGCTAGTCGAACTAGCAGTGCGTCAATATCAGGCTCCTCCTCCGTAGCATCTCTGTGTAAATAGGAATCCTGTACCCTGATGTCCATGTCTGCCTGCTTAGCCTGTGCCTGTATGTCTGGCATCTCCACATCTGGCTCATCTATCTGCCACCCTGAGCCACGTCAACCTGAGCCACATCAACCTATGCCTACCCCTGTGCCTGTGCCTGTACTACAGCAATTGGTATCTGTACTGCAGCCACTAGTCTCTATACCTACGTGACTGGTACCTGTAATGGTGCTCCTATAGCTGGCTGTGCTGGTGGCTCTCTCCGTCCCTGTCCCCTCTGCCTCACTCCACCTCCTCTCATCCATGGGCCAACTCTCCCTCCATCTCCGCCACCATCTCCGCCATCTCCACCACCTCCATCTCCACCTCCATCTCCTCCTCCATCTCCTCCTCTCCCTCATCCCCTCCTATCTCGACCTCGCTGCCTCCCCTGACATCTGTCTACTGGATCTCTCTCTGGAGGTCTCGCTACTGGATCTGTAATCCGTGGCACAGGATGATCTCTCAAAAACTGCTCTAAATCCGCAGGCATCCCAATGTCAACCACTGTCTGTCTCATGGACCATGCCTGGTATGGTGCATCCACAAACTCCTGTCGTACAACATCAAATGATGTCATGGGTCCCCAATCCCATCTCTCCTGGTGTGTCCGTGCAAACTCAGTCACTCCCTGGGGCATACCCTGTATCCTGCCAAACTATCACAGAACCTGGCTAACCAGCTGTCTCTCAATAATAAAAGACATCCACCCTATCAACCATCGTGCCTCAAAACAAAAACCAAGCTACCGCTCATCGTCCCATGGCTCACACCTAAGATAGGGTCTCCATGTCACTGTGTCTAGTGTGTCAAAAGTGTAGCGCCAAAACTCTAAATGTCCTAGTTTTGCCTAAGACAAAACTAAGGAGTATAAATGAATATAGGGCTGCCCTACACCCCGGAACCGAATCACTACTGGTCTAGTCACTGCAATGTGCTCTCATGCCCAAACATGGAGCAGTGTCACCCCTACTGATAGAGATGCACTCCCGTGGTACACCACTTGATGTAAATCATGGTATAAGTGTGCTAATAAACAAACACCCCAAGAAAATCGGGTCCCCTCCATCACCCGATGTAATGTCCGGCCCCACCCAACTGCAAATTCGTGTGACCTCTGATCCAGGCATATGAATCCCCTAATAGCGCCTGCTAGAACCACTAGAAGAGGGTCATACATGTCGACCATCTCCTCCCAGCTAATCTCCCCATCCTCTATGTCATCATCTCCAAAGACGGCTCTGCACTCTGTGACTCTGCCGTGTCGATCATACTTCACTAACTCTCCTGTGATGGGAAGTCGGAGGATGCGATATACATCCTCTAGTGTCACTGTCATCTCCCCTGTCGAAAGATGGAATGTACTCATCTTTGAGTGCCATCTCTCAGCTAATGCGGTCATCATGCTCAAATTCACCTGAATCTCAAGCGTGTAAATCACATGGTACAGTCCTGATGCTCCTATCACCAGTCTCTCTGTCTCTGATAATCCTGGTCTTAGGTTCTGTGTGACGGGATATCTCTCCCGTGACATCAGAACATCTGTGATATCCTCCTATTCAAGTTAACAACAATCAACCTATCAGATTTTGATAACCTGATCTATCAATCTATCTATCCTATCATATCAATTTCAAACATGTTTATCACGTGTTTCAACAGACGATTCTATCAATTGTCTTTTTCAGACTGGTTAACTAGCGAACATGCTACAATGTTGCCAATCTTGATCAAATCGATCACAATCAACTGCCGACAGATCAAATCAGCTTATCGACATCACGTTTGACCTAATTGACTATCCATCATGACTAAATTCTAACACCCAAAAACATATGCGCAGCATTGAACCATGCATGCGCAACTTTATTTCACATTTGCACAGGTTTTTATCGATGCACAGTCTTCATCCACATTTGTGCAACATTTCTAGGCATTTGCACAGTTTTATACATATGCGCACTTTTAATGACCATTTGCGCAGCTTTTTCTAACAAATGCGCAACAAGTATCCATGCGCACTTGTATTATATGCTTGCGCAGCACTGTTACTCTCCTAAAATGAATGTGCAAATCTCCCTAACGTATGCACAGAAACTTTGATTTACTGTGCAAACGTCCAATTTTGCTGCACATTGATGCACCGAAACTGCGCATTCATCCTACGCCTAAAAAAAATCAAATTCCTACTCTAATCTATCATTTGATCTACCCTAAACATGTTCTAAATCTAATCTAACATGCATCAAATCATGGAAATACAGAGTAGGATCGAGTCACCTACTGGTTCACCTGAATCGGGTGGTCGCTGGAAGCGTCTGACTCTCTCGAAGTGGTGATCTAACAAGGGGAACGGCATCCTAGCGGCTCTACTCTTCTCTCTCTCGCGCTCTAATCTCCAAATGACAAGTGTGCACAATGAACCTATTGTGGACCCCTTGGCCATATTTATAGCCTGTGGACCCGATGTGCTTGGTGTGTGAACCCTCTCTCCCATTTTTTTTTCTATTCTACCCCGTTTTCATCCATATTTCTACCCGTTCTTTCGTGAGATTGATTGGACAACCCCATAAAATAATATTAAAAAAAAAAATCTTTTTAGTATAAATTCAAATAATCTTTTTTTTCAATCAATCTCTCGAGGGGGCATCCATAGGTCGTTTGAGACATTGTCTGGGGCAGGGGCAAAAATGCTTGATTTTTTCTTTGAAACAGTGTGACCAGCATATTATTTCAAAGAGGGGCAAAATGTATACACCTAAAAATGGCTTCATTAATTAATTAAATATTTATTATTTAATTATTATTGACTTGATAAATTAATTAAATATTTATTATTTAATTAATATTTGTTTCCTCTATTTATTAAGTAAATTATTCAATTTATTTAATAAATTCACTATAGTCTAATTCTATATCATAAGTCTTCTAAATAGTCTATTAAAAGTGATTTAATTAAATACACAATCACCTAAATATGACTAAATCTCCTAGTCCACTTCATCCACCTAGTCACCTGACACATCACCTTGGCTAAGATAAATAATTATTATTAATTATTTATTCATATTTATCCTCACCCACACATGTCCTATTCTTAAGGGCTATGTGGCCTCATAGGACTTGGTCTCATGACCACATGTCCTCTCAACAACCAAGTCAAGAGACCTTCCCTATTCCTAAGGGGCTTCTCAAGCCACCTCTAAGGGTCAAAGGTGACTCATGGGACACTTGTACAAAGAGTCCTCATGAGGAAAAGATCTCTCCCCCTTTCTCTCTTTGGTCTTTGTGAGACACTTGACATGTGTCTTTCCCTTCCACCTTCTCCTCCTCCATGTCAATGTGAGAGGAACATCATCCCTATTCTTCCTCTCACATTCCAACTACATCCCCCTTTCTCTCAACTCCTTCAACTAAGTCAATTCTAGCCCTAGGATCTTCCACCTTTCATTCTCAACCGTAGGATCGTGCCACCTAGGCCTAGATCTTCCAAAACTCTATAAAAGGAGCCTCATTTGCCCTTTGTGGGCTAATAGAAAATAGGGATTTTTGAGAACAAGCATTCAAGCATACAAGCATTCAAGCATCCAAGCAATCAAGCAAACAAGCATTTTCATTATCATCCCCATCATTTGCATTCCATTCATTAGATTTGCATAAGCTATTGTGCATCCATTTCACTCAATCTCCACACTTTGGAAACATCTTGGGAAAAGGGCTTCATTTGGAAATCTGAGAGCTCAACATCTTCAAGAAATCAAGGTTAGGAGGGCAATGGAGACAAGCTGCATTTGTAGGTGAAAGTAAAATTGTTATTTTGGCTTCATTATTTATTGCATTCTTCATTGTAGTTTGCTTATTAGATAGATTTGTTAGCTTCTTTTAGTTAATTCATCATTTAGAATAGTATCCAACTAATTTGCATACAGTTACGCTTCATACCAGACCAATAGTAAAATTGTCAAAGGTCTGCATGTATCTTCTTGACACCTGGATGTGCCGAGTAAGGTGCATGATGAGCCTCAAATAGGATCAAGGTATGAAGATCATCTGATGGGGGTAAATAAATCTAGATCATGTATCACAAAAGGTCATCTGACTCCAAAACATACCCTGAAAATCTACCCTCAAAAGGTCTCTCTGACTCAATCTCAGCACTCACTTCCTTGTACCAAGTATCTGAAGGAATTTCCTGGAGTATATGACTCCACAAATCTACACCAAGAGTCAAAGATGATATCTCATGTCTCTTGTGACTCAAGGCATCAGCTACCACATATTCCTTACTCTAGATATACTTGACCTCAAAGTCATATTTACATAGAAACTCTATCCATCGCCTCTGTCTAGCATTCCAATTAGGCTGAGTAAAGATATACTGAATACTACAATGATCACTATGAAGCTCAAATTGATGTCCTAATAGAAAATGTCTCCATCGAACCAGTGCATGGACCATCACTTCCAACTCAAGGTCATGTGTAGGATAATTCAATTCTTTCTCCTTGAGTTTTCAAGATTCATAAGCAATCACTTGTCCTTCCTGCATAAGGACCTCTCCTAGACCCTCCAAAGAAGTATCAACACACACCATAAAATCACATGTAGGATCTAGAATTGCTAGAATAGGTACACTAGTCAAACACTTCTTGAGGTTCTGGAAAGCCTCTTCACACTTAGATCTATCCATACATACTTATTCCTTTCCTCTAGAGAGAAGTAATCTAGTAAGAAACTCTAGAGAAGTCTTTGAAAAATCTACAGTAGTATCCTGCCAAGTCCATGAAACTGCAGACTTCAGATACATTGGTGGGGGTTGGCCAATCAACTATAGCTTGAATCTTGGAAGAATCCACTTAAATACCCTCACCTAAGATTACATGCCCCAAATACTAAACCTCTAACTGAAATAAGTCACACTTCACTGCATTTGCATACAACTGATTTTCACGAAGACACTGCAAAACCAGTCGTAGATGTTCCTCATGTTCTTCCATGTTTTTAGAATATATCAATATGTCATCTAGGAAGACAAGAAAAAAATATTCAAGGTAAGAACAAAATGCTCCATTCATTAAGCACATGAATACAGATGGAGCATTTTTTCAAACCAAAAGCAACAATTGTGAACTCATAATGTCCATAGCAATTGTGAAATGTTGTCTTGTGAATATCTGCATCATGAATGCGCAACTGATGGTATCTTAATTAAAGATCAATCTTGGAGAATATATTAGCTCCTTTAATCTGACCAAGGAGATCATCAATCCTTGGTAAAGGGTACATGTTCTTGATCGTTACCTTGTTCAACTATCTATAGTCAATACACAAGCATAAAGATCCATCTTTCTTCTTAACGAAGAGTACAGGTGCTCCCCAAGGAGAAACACTCAAATGAATGTTTCCATTTTTCAAAAGATCCTCTAACTAAAGCTTAAGCTTTCTCAACTCCTGAGTGATCATTGGGTAAGGAGCTCTAGAAATAGGTTGTGCTCTTGGAACAAGATCAATGCAAAAGTCTATGTCACGCTTGGGTGGCATACCCAGAATCTCACTAGGAAATACATCAATGAATTCTTGTAGTATAGGATGATCAAGAGTCTTCTCCTATGTTTCCACTTCATCCAACTCATTCATAGTTACTACAAATACCTAACACCCCTTTCGCATGTTTCTCTTCAGTCACATAGAATAAATAATACGAAGAGATATAGGGCACTAAATTCCCACTATCTCATAATCATTACCAACATCGTCTTTGCATGTGATTAACTTTTTTTATAATCAATGCTGGCTCTATGAGAACTTAATCAATCCATCCCAAGAACAATGTCATATGATCCCAAAGGAATCACACAAAGGTCAACTATGGTGAAGAATGGACCTAGATCTAATTCACACTTATGGACTAGAGAGTATGTTGAAATCCTTTTCCCAGAGGCCAACTCTACTTGTCAACCAATGTCTTGTTTTACTGCCACTATCCTGCATCTCTCTACTATAAAAGGAGATATAAAAGAATATGTAGATCATCAGTCAAATAAAATAGAAAAAGAAATACCTCTAGTGGCTCAAGAAGTCTCTACCATAGTACCCTGATGCTCTGCCTGATGATGATCCACTGCTGCAAATACCTTGTGAGATTTTTCAGTATCTCCTACAGTAGGCTCAGAAGCTATAGGTCTCTATCCTAAAAACTATGATGTACGCTGAGGGCAATTCACTATAATGTGACCATTCTACCCACATGAGAAGTAACCACTGCCTCTACCATGATCTCTCCCAATAGAGGGTACACTAGACTTTTGATAGCTACCTCTGCTTGCAAATGAATGTGTGCTTTGTGCAGGATAATTGTTTTGATTGCTCTTGTTGCACAAAAAGCTATGGGATTTCATAGAATGAGAACCACCGTTATGTGTTGGAGGATTAGTGCCCTTCTACTGCTAACTGCAAAAATAGGGAGGAAGTTTCTTGAAGTTTCATATGCCTTGATTCTAATTCCCTTTAAAGCATGAAGATGAAGGAACTCTTGTATGAACCCCTATATATCCACCATGTCCTAATGCCAAATTTGCCTCAATCAAAGTAGCCTCAATCACCACTTCCTTGAGAGTCTTGGGTTCAAAAACCAAAACTCCTCCAATAATGTGGCCAATAAGTCCTCTAATAAAATGTTTTAACAAGAGTGGTGACTGGTCACTATATCTTGCATAGGGCTTAAGCTCAAAGAAACGTAGCTCATACTCCTAAACATTCATGGACATTTTCCATAGATTATGGAACTCATTTGTGTTTTGTTGTTGTCACTACTCTCAAAGAAACCGTTCACATAATTTTTCAAGGAAAAGCTCCCAAGTAATAGTCTCCATAGTGATTCCAAGTTTATGCTCCTCTATTTTCCCCCATGAAGCTGCAAATCCCTCAAGGCTCATAATGACACATCTTGCCTTAACATTAGTGTCAAACTATTGCATGGAAAAATAACAATCCAAATAAATGAGCCAAGTCTCTACCTCAAAACTGGTGCCAAGACCATTAAAACAAGGTGGTCATGCTCTCAAAAGGTCTCTCATTTGATTATCCTTTATGGCTCTCAGACTGAGGTTAGTTTCTCACTTTTTTGAGCTCTGAGATCTCTATCTCTCCTCATTATCAAAATGGTGGGATACTTCCTGCTCGACTCTAGTCTGCATAGGTAGGCACTCTAAAATGGTTTGGAGAATATGCATGGCGTTAAGTTCTCCTGAGTCACCATTTTGTTCTCTACCATCCTCTTCCCTTCTCTCCTCAACCCTCTAACTAACATGAGGACTAGGAAGTCTTCTTCTTCCATGTCCCCTACTACATCCTCCACTTCAGCCTCTAGCCACGGATCTAGCCTCAATGACCATCTTTCCTACAACATAAAATCAAGAAGGAAAAAATAAATCAAACATGTTAAGATTGAAAAAACAATAGTTTGAAATACAACTATGTTATATGTCTAAGTTTTGTTTTCAAGTTTTGACCACTAGACAACAAATGGGCATACAATATTCCTAGAGCTCCCAGTGTTTGAAACATAGGATCTGATACCAAGTGTAATGCCCATGTTAGGGAACCCAGGAGATATTAACCTAAAACATGTTACTAAGTTTGTAGAATATTTATTTTTCTTAAATGTTTACAAACAATGATGAATAGACAAGCGAAAGTAAAACATAAAGTCCATAAGAACATAAAAATAAACTATAAATATAATCTCCAACACATCTGAAGGTTTCCTTGACATAGAAACTACAAATACAATTACAACCATGAATTACCTATTGCATCATAAGTACAACTGAATGATAAAATACACATACTCATCAACATCATCTGCACATGTTGCAGGGTATGTGATTACAATAAGTTACAAGTACAAAAGAGAAGTATAAGATCAAGAATAGAACTCCAAGAAGATAGGAAAGGAAGTAACTGCAACTAGGATATCCAACACTGGAACAAGGATGTCAGAGTCTCAAATAGTAAATGAATCACTACCACCTGACCTTGTGGAAACCTGTGGTTCCACTCCCACTGTATTGAGGAGATAACATCAAATCCCAAATGGATAATAATACCATACAATTAGGTATACAAAGAAAGGATCCTAGAAGCTCCTATCTCAAGGTATAGCTCAAATACCCAAGGCACACATAATAATCCCAGAGGCAACCAACACATGTAGGAAACCTAGAATGAAATCAGGGAACTGTCATAACATGAGTCAACTCTAAGGTCATCTAGTAGCCTCTCTAGACTTCAGCCCCTAGTGACTCCATGTGGATCAAAAGTCCTCTCATGTAGACAAGTAACAAATAGCTATGCCAGACTCACCATCACTACTGGATGGGAAATCATCTTCTCCCACTCCCATCCTTAGCCTATACTAGCACTCAAGGCATGGGCAATGAATCATTATCTTATTAATTCATTTGTAATCCCCTTTTAATTTAATACTATCACTTGATTAAGTAGCCTACTAAGGATACCTAGGTAGCCACTCCTGAGCTCTGATGCCTCCAAAGTAAGCCACTTCCCTTCAAACACCTAGATAACCTACCCTAGGTTTAACAATCTCAAATCATGACTCTAAGTCAACATAGTCTCATAATGCTCAACAGTTGGTTCCAAGATGTGATAGGAACACATAATACAAATTCCATTATAAAATAAATCTCCATAAAGGTTGGGTATCATTTGATCAATTTCATTCAAGTATGCAAAGCAAACAAACATAAACAATAATTTCTAAACCCACCTCTGGTAATAGTCCTACTAGGTTGACATACTAAAACGCACTATATCCCAAATCACATAAGAAAATTAAAAAACAAATAATAGAATTTAATTTAATAAACTAATTTACAAATTCATCACGAAATTAATTTATCCAATAATTACTAATAGACTTTAATTACATAAACAAAATAATTAAATTCTAACCCTACAAATCAATTTATAACATCCATGAAATAAATTGATTCTAGGCACTAAAATCACCAACCCAATATAATTTTATAGTCTAATAATGAACCAAACTGATTTAATTCACAAGTAGCAAACATTGTTGGAAATCTATTGGGAAAATGTGATACTGAGAGGGGGGGTGAATCAGATATCAACCAATTTATACATTTTGACATAAATAAACTTGCAAAGCATAAGCATAAAACTCAACACTATAATAGATCTAATATCCTAATCATCATCCATGAAAATAAACATAACACAATGATTTTGGTTACCCAGAAACCCTTGAAAGTTAAAAATGGGGTGGGGATGACACCCACAAATCTTCACTACTGTAGTATTAAAGTTTGTCTGTTAGGGATACAAGTTTGATCACAAAATATGATCTACCATGTGAGGGGTCTGCCATGTTAAGAGCTTTGAGACTTATACAATCTACCTTGCAAAAGGATTTAAAAACTTACAACTAAGTAAGCACTCGGTTAAGAGATTTACTAAGGTCTATCAAAACCACTCTGCTAAGAGATTTACCCTGATACACCTATTAGAATATCTCAGTACTTGATCCTTTAGTTTGCACTATGATGTTGATTACAAATCTTCTCCTTACACTATAGATTTGATCTCCTCTATCAAATATGTCTCTATTTTTTCCTTCACTTCTCTGCTCTATTCTGCTCGGTCATTGAACTCTATTATGCTCTGAATTTATGAGATCTCCTTGATACATTACTCCTCTCATGATATGTTTTAGGGTTCAGATCACATCTTATATAAACAATTAATCATCTCCAAGATTTAAGATCTACGATCTAGATTGTGTATTGTTACCGCTTAACCTTTCCCTAATTCTGATTGGTTCCATGAATTACATAGGGATTAATGATTATAATACTAAAGCATGATTACCTCTGTGATTTCCTCAACAAATAGTAAATGTAATATGGATGTTGGCCAAAATGGTTTACCTAAGTGTTTGTGCCATAATAAACACATATGTCAATTCTGGCTTGCTCAACATTTGATATCTCTGGCACTCAACATTCACTATTCTTTATACCTTGGTGCTCAATGTTGACATCTCTACATAGCTTGACATAAGTTGACTTAGCTAATACTGAAGTACTTGATGACCACTCTCTTACTCGGTAGTGACTACTACTTGGTAACTTTACAATATACTTGACTCAGCCTATACATGATGACTTGGTCACAGTGATGACTGACCAACATTGCCTAGAAAATGACTGAGTGTAAGACACTAATAGACAACAAAAATTAGGGATTAACAATCTCCCCCTTTGACATTAGTGGCAAAAACACTTCACCATGACATTTTCATTACATTTACAAGAGTACTTAGTAACAACAAAAAACTTCTATAGAATACTCCCCCTAAAACTTGACTCGGACTTCAAAATAAAATTTGCATATATGCTAAGACTTCCTTGTTTGACATACACTCAAATATATATACATTTGCAAAAAAAACTAGTATGTCAGACCATGTATCCTATTTTCTACCTTCTAACATCTATCATATACTGATAGTGCATAGTCATATCCATTACATGATATTTCTCCTTATGTCATGTTATCTATTTCTATTTCCCCCTTGCTTTTGTCACTTGAAGTTCTTGGGGTGTAGGGGTCTTGAAATATTTGTCCAAAAATGGTTTTTGAAGCTAGATGACCATACCCAATGTGTTATTCCAACCAGACCTTACAGACTTCAAAACCTCAGACTTCACTTCTAGCTCGGCAGTGAGCTCAGCTAGGCTCTTGACAATAGAAAGATGAGGATCTTTCTGAAGTAATTCCTTTGCCATGACTAACTTTCTTTTCATATCCTCAAGGTGAGGTGTTAATACTATTTGGATAGAGAGTAGTCTAGCCCTTATTTTACCATCATTAGCCACCAACTCAGCTAATCTTCCTTGGGCATGTAGAAGCCTTGTAAAATGCATAGAGTTGGAAGTTGCATCCATGCTCAATGAATTACCTATAGACTTGAGATCTAGTTATAACTTGTCTATTAGATCATGGTTGTCCTTTGTAAACTCTTCTACATTACCTAATTTCTTGTACAAAGAATGTGCATTTTGTACAACTTCTTCTAAATTTGATACTAAGGTAGAGAGTTCTACCTGTTTCACTGTGATGTTTGTAAAGACCTTATTGATTACCTTGATCTCAAATTTCCTTTCTGACCATAGCAACAACTTGTCATTAGCTTTGTTGTCATCATCAGTCACCTTCTTGACAATGTGAACAAGTTGCTCTAGAATAGGTTCAAATTCATTTACATCAGTCATGTCAAAAGCATCTATGAATATACCTTTTATTTAATGAAGTACCTATGTTTGCTGATGTTCCCTTCTCATTTCTTCCTTTTTTCTCTTCTTCTTCAGTAGATCTTGTAGAATTTACATCTATTCATAAGTCAAGTTATCTGTGTCCCACTTAGGAATCACTATAACTTCTTCGAGTGTCACCTATGTAGCAGGAGATTTCTCCTTCTTCTTTTGTGACTTCTTCCTAGGTGTTGTACCACTTGACATCTGTATAAGAGCTTTGATTACCTCTTGCTCCTTAGGCTCTTGAATGTCCTACTCTTTCTCTTTCTCCATCTTTTCCTTTTCCTTCTCCATTTCCTCCACATGAGGACTTACTATCACCAATCCAAACTATTTTTCTTGATCTTTGTTTGTCTCCTCAACAAGTGGAGGCTGTGGTGTGATTTTTGACTTACTCTATTCCTCAACATTGGCACTTAGTAAAACTAGTTGATCAACTGTAGCTATATGAGGGCTCACTAATGGACTCTCAACAATTGATGAGTCCTCAATCTATGGATAGTCTTGTACTTGTAACAACACCAGATTGATGCTCAACAAAAATTTATCCTTGGCTGCCTCAGCTTGTATATGTAGCTAAATTTCTTCCTTGGTCAATATGTTTGTTTTCACAAGAGTGTCCTCAATGATATCTACAATGGTTATTTCATCCTTCTTCACACTCTCATTGGTCTCCTTAAATACATCCTTTTGAATGTGATGTTCACTAACATCCTCTTTATTATCTAATTCAACTCCCTTGGATGTGCTTGCATCCTGTTGTGCACTCTTATCAATTATAAGACCAAAAATTATCTTCCACAACCTTAAACTTTGTTGTACAATATTTTCAACCTTGTGTTGAAGAATGGAGTATGTCTGGAGCTTGGGAACAAATCTATTCCTATACTACTCCACATACTTCTAAATATATTCAAGGGATAAGTTAGGCATGACTTGAGCAAGAGTGCTCTCCTTGATTTTCTTTTTGGTCATTAGGGCATATTCCTATTTCTGAGCTATCCTCTGATATAATTCATCTTTAATCAAATTTCCCAATTGGAGTGGTGTCATATTAAATACACAAAGCATCTAAAGTATAGCTTTTTGTACTTTCTCCTTATCCTCAATGCTCAATTTTTCAAATCTTATTTGTTTAAAACCTACTAGGCCAGTAGTGCTCTTGATGTTGTGGCATATTTCATCCATAGTTAGTGTTTTCTTCTGTGATGGTACCTTCTTCTTTATTTCCTCATCAATGTTAGTTTCCTCATCATCCTTCTCCAAGATGAGCTTTCTTATTGGTTTCTTCTTTAACTGGCTCGGCAGTGCCTTAGGCTGAACTAGTTTTCTTTTCTTAGATGTAGGAGTTTTATTTTGTGGCTTGGTAGCTACTAAAGTAGAAGTTTCTCTAGTTCTCAGCCTAAGTACTGGTGAGGAGATGGGATTAGGTTTTTGTATTGGTTTCTTTATAGGCTCAACAACTGATGCCTTCTTCCCTTTCTTTACTACCACATTCTCCTCTTCTTCACTTTCTTTAGACTCACTCGACTTATCCTCTCCGAATCCCTGGGTCAATTTAAGAGGTGCATTTACCTCTTCATCTCCTATCATCTTCTCTATGTTTTTCACTATCTTCTTTCTTTTTCTCTCCATTGTAGCAGATTTCAATCCCATGGTTATCTTGTCCTTAACTTCCTCATAGGTTCCAAAATGTGTGACCTTACTGTCAACTTCCTCAGCTAATAGGGTTGTAATTAATGTTGTTATCTCATTAATATTTACCTCATAAGGTAATGGCATTAGCCATAACACCCTCGGTATTACTGCTTGTGCATATGTATAGTTTGTATCTACTAGAAAATATATGTCTCAATTGTACTTCTCCACTAGAGATACAGGGATTCTACTTCTCTTCCTCATTTTCTTCTTAAATTCAAAAAAGTAACTCTCCATTATACTTTCAAAATTATCACACATTTGACCAATAAACTCACTAACATGAACTGTCACTGGTCTATTCTTATCCCATTCTACTCCTCCAACAGTAGGAAAACTTTTCTGAATGTAAAAAAATAAACAAACAAGGAACCAAACTTACACATAGAGTTCTTTGCTTTCTGGATTGATGTAAGATTCTTAGTCAGTTGTGTCAGTTGGAGCTCGGAAAGGTGATATGTATGATCCTTCTTTATTATCTTCCAAGCTTGGTCCACTTCCATGCATGGGACACTATCCAATTGACTAGACTAATAAAACTTGTGTGCTATCACCCTTACTGCAAATTCAATTTCCAGATCTGTGATAGTTGAAATAGTCATACCTCATTTGTTCCATACTACCTGGGTGTTTTCTTGTATTTCCTCCTTACTTTTACATCTCATTTTCTTCTTTCTAGTGAGCTTATGGTATCCAATTACCCAGTGAATCATATCTTTGGTAATTTGAACTGGTCCATCCTCCAAGCAAATCTTCATATCGTGTATTCTTCTTAGTATAGTCTTGATCCACTCAACTTTGAAATTTTGCGGGAAATCAGGAGCATGCACTAACCCTTGCTCGAAAACCTTCTAGTGTTTTTGCTTCAACACCTTGTTGCTATAAGTTTTATCATATGCTTCTCTGATTTCATAGTCTTTGATCTCTCCGATCTTACACATGTAACATGAATGAATAGCATTGATCATTAAAACCTTCAAAGGGATTGACGATAGGGCTCAAGTCAATTCTCCCATAATTGTACTTTCTAGAATGGCCTAGAACTTATGTGGTTTGCATGCCTCGTTCCTTACTAATTAAACATTGAAAACCTCTTTCCCTTGCTTCTTTACTGCAGTTGATGATGAAGATGCCATTTTTTCAAACTTAAGGGTTTAAATTCTAAAAGGAGTCACTCACTAAAATACCTTACACAAGTGCTTCTTAGATATTTGCCAACGGCACACTGTGAAGATTTATGCAAATCACACTTAGCACTAATCGCTTTGGTTAATCGCTCTTGAATCACTCTAAAAAGTTCTCAAATTGCTGGTGAAATGAGAATAAATGGTAACTTCCCACTTTATAGACTTCAAACAGTTGGATTAGGGCTTCATTAATGATCCGTACACTTTTTAGGTGAGATACAGTTGTCTTGGCAATCTCATGTTAACTCGATCAACATAAGCTTGGTCGATTCAACCATTCGGTTGTAGCTCAGTGTACATCACATCTCGGCTATCACAGGAGCTCAGCAAACACTAGTGACTCGATCACTATAGGCTAAAATACTGATGCTCAACATCAAATATACAATGTATCTCGTTACTCAAATATGTCCTAATGCATCTTAATCTATGTAGATATGGACCTTTTCTTATCAAATGTTAGGAACTGATATAAGATAAAACATTATAAGATTTAGTTCCACACATACCTTATTTTCTTAGTTTGAAGTAGTGTGATCACCCAATCCATTGGATTGGGTGACCTCAAGTACACTAGATTCACTATTGCTTGCTTCTTCTTTCTTCTTCCATGTCTTGTTCATCTCATTTCGCATCTGCTCAATAGTTTATTCATTCTTTCTTTGATCATTGCTCGGTATATGTGCTTTGTAATCTTTCTTTAGGTGACCAATTTTATTGCATTTATAACATACCATAATTCCATTCATCCAACTCTTGGATTTTCCTCTGAAATGTATCTTCAAATAATTTTTTCCAATGTGACCATATTTTTCACAGTAATCAAAACTATACCAAGTGTTGTAGTCCCAATTGTATGTATTACCCTTCTTAAGTGCCTTAGTCTATTGATTGGATGACCACTTGGCTTTGGATCTACACTCATATGCTCTATGTCCATATTTTTGACAATTGAAACAATCAATGTCCTTGAAATCTAGGTGAGGTAGGTGGATTACTGACCATTGTCCTACATTCATGTGCCTAATGTCCATGTTTCTTATAGTTAAAACAATGTCCATTGAATTTTGATTTAGGATCAGACTAACCATGCTTGCTTTTGCAAATGTTGGCTATATGACCTAGCTTTCCACAATGATGGTATGTGGGCTTATTATTCTTTGGATTTGTATTCCTCTATTCTCCGCTCTTTGATGACTCTCCTTCCTCAGTGGATGATAAGTGCTCATCATGTCCAAGTCCAGATGTATCACTAGATCTTCTAGGTGACCTCAATAGTTCTTCAAAATATATCAAAGCTTCATTAGGCTTGTTCATTCTTTCATTGATCTCCTTTTCAGATCTTAGTTCATTCCTCACTTGATTTTTTTCTGATCTCAGATTTGTGATTTCCACATCTTTTCTGCCCAATTCTTGATTAACAAGTAGCAATTAATTTACCATGTCTAGTTGATTATTTTTTAGTCTTTGCATGTTGCTTGTCCTCTCATCAAGTCTCATTGATATTTTTCTTTTGTCTTCTTCAACCATTGTGTTATCTTCTTCAAATTTCATTTTCTATTCTACAACTTCACAGAGCCTTCTAGATTGCATTTCTTGTTCTCTCTTCAGATTTGTGATGTCCTCATTCAGTATGTTGTTTTTCTTCAATAGTTCTTTTATGGCTTTGTCACTTTCAGAAGAGTTGCCACCATCAAATAGTCCTATAGTATCCTCTTCTTGATATTGTGTTTCATTCTATTGAATAGCTATTTCTCTTCTTCTACTTAGAGATTTCTTTAGTTCACCTCTACCTGCTTTAAGTTGTTGTAATGCAAGTTTAATGTCAATATTTTGATTCTCTATAATCTTTCCCAACTTGTAAACCTCCATCTCAAGATCTTTGACTCACAAGCAGTTAGACTTCTTTAAGAGACTAAGCTCTGATACCAATTGTTGGAAATCTATTGGGAAAGTGTGATACTAAGAGGGGGGTGAATCAGATGTCAACTAATTTATACATTTTGACATAAACAAACTTGCAAAGAATAAGCATAAAACTCAACACTGTAATAGATCTAATATCCTAATCATCATCCATGAAAATAAACATAACACAATGATTTTGGTTACCCAGGAACCCTTGAAAGGTAAAAATGGGGTGGGGATGACACCCATAAATCTTCACTACTATAGTATTAAAGTTTTTTTGTTAGGGCTATAAGTTTGATCATAAAATATGATCTACCATGTGAGGGGTCTGCCCTGTTAAGAGATTTGATACTTATACAATCTACCTTGCAAAAGGATTTAAAAACTTACAACTAAGTAAGCACTCAGTTAAGAGATTTACTAAGGTTTGTCAAAGCCACTCTGTTAAGAGATTTACCCTGATACACCTGTTAGAATGTCTTAGTACCCGATCCTTTGGTTTGCACTATGATGTTGATTACAGATCTTCTCCTTACACTATAGATTTGATCTCCTCTATCAAATATGTCTATGTTATGTCCTTCACTTCTCTGCTCTATTATGCTCGGTCACTGAACTGTGTTCTTCTCTCAAAGTATGAGATCTCCTTGATACATTAATCCTCTCATGTTACATTTTAGGATTCGGATTAGATCTTATATAGACAATCAATCATCTCCAAGATTTAATATCTACGATCTGGATTGTTTACTTTTGTTGCTTAACCTTTCCCTAATTTTGATTGGTTCCATGAATTCCATAGGGATTAATGATTACAATACTAAATCATGATTACCTCCATGATTTCCTCAACAAATAGTAAATGTAATATGGATGTCCGCCAAAATGGTTTACCTAAGTGTTTGTGCCATAAAAAATACATTTGTCAATTCTAGCTTGCTCAGCATTTGATATCTCTGGCACTCGGCATTCACTGTTCTTTATACCCTGGTGCTCGACGCTAACATCTCTACATAACTCAACAAAAGATGACTCGGCTAATACTGAAGTACTCGGTGACCACTGTCTTACTCGACAGTGACTACTGCTCGGTAACTTTACAATATACATGACTCAGCCTATACATGATGACTCAGTCGCAGTGATGACCAACCAACATTGCCTAGAAAATGACTAAGTGTAAGACACTAATAGACAACAAAACTTAGGGATCAACAAACACAATATAAAATCACTAAAATTCAGCCAATAGACTCATTTAAACAATAAATAACTTTGCATAAAAAGGTCCACTTAAAAATTAACCATGCAAAAATAAAACCTAATTAATTTTCCCATTAAAACATTCATTCATAATAATAAAATTGTCTTCCATCAACATAATTTCTCAACAAACCAATTTCATAATTAAATAACCTCAAAATAAATCTATTTATTTTAACCCAATATATATATATATATATATATATATATATATATATATATATATATATATATATAAACTCAATATATACATATAAAATAAAAAACAATAATAACAATCATTAATAAACAAACCTTATTTTAATATTAAATAAACTAAATCACAAAAAAATTTAATTAAAAATGAAGTGAATTAAAATAAAGTTTAATTTTAAACTTTTGCAGGAGGGCCTGCCATGGCAGTCCAAAGGACTGCATACGACAATCCCATTGGGGCTGTCGTGACAACCCCTAAGGATTGCACATGATAGTCCCAAGGGGGACCCGTGCGATAGTCCCTAGGGGACTACACACAACCCCTTTGGGTTGTCGTGTGGTGCTCATTAAGGTGGGGGGCTAGGCTATGCCCGCCTCCCCACAAATATATATATATTTTTTAAAAAATTAAAGAATTTTTTTTAAAACAATTTTTTAAAAAATATTTTTTTTTAAAGAATAATATATATATATTTTTAAAAGAACAATATTTATTTTTTGAATTATTTTAGAATTTTCACCAACATTTAAATGTTGTGCCAAAACAACAAGGAAGGATTTTTTTTATAAAAAAAAACTATATATATATTTTCTCTTGAATACTAAAAATGAAAATTAATGGAACGTATTGAATTTATAATTCTTCCAGAGGTAACCATTTTAAAACTAGGTAAGAATAAATTCTTCATGCAAAATTAAAGACCCTAATAGCAATTAAATAGGTATTTTCAAAACGTCATCTAAGGTTTGATTTGGATTTTCTTTTCAATTTCAATTACCAAATCCAATTTTTATCAATAGAATCCATTATTTTATGAGCCTGGGGTTTTCCAAACAAAATCAATTTCCACGGAAATTCTAATAACATTAATTTCTACCATAATTCATAAATTCAAACCCTAATGGAAATTTAATCAAGGATTTGAAAACAAGGATTGCATGCAACTAAAATTTCCTTATAACTAATTTTCAGAATTTTCATGAAAAAAAAAAAACACATGAAACAACTCCAAACATCCAGATTTGACGGGCATGAAGAATACACCTCTTTCAATATTGCAGAAATACAATCACAAAGATAATCAAATCCTACCTCAAACACCAAAAAGAATAAATCCAATGATGACCAGAAATGAAGATAAATCCAAGCTATAAGAAAAATTGCTCCAAATTGAAAACCTTCACTCAAAAATTCTCCAAAACCTATGTGTTGAGAATAATGGCCAAACCCTCACCATATAGGAAATTCAATTCCATGTGCAAGGGTTGGAACTCAACTCCACAGAGAGCTTTGTTTTTATAAATTCCTAATTCCAGTTCTGACTCAAGTCTTATTTTCTAATTACTCTTGTTGAAAACACTTCACTCAAAATTGACTAATTCTTTTAATTTAATTTACTCCATTTTGATTGTGCTACTTAATGCATTCTAATTAATTTAAATAATAACATTTAGTCTACTTTAATTTTCATAAGCTAATTTAATTTCTAAATTAATAAATACATTTTATTTGAAAAATTTAAATTTACAATTAAATAAATCTAAAGTGAATGTATTTAATTAATTCTCAATAATTAAATAATTTTATTTTTACAATAAGCCTTTTAAATAAAATATTAAATTTAACAATTACATTTAATTTATTTTCAATTAATTAAGTACTCTCACATCTAAATAGCTAAAAATAGAAAAAATCTAATTTATTTAAATTACATAATAAATCTAAATAAATTATCTAATTATAGAAATCACATCAATAACCAAAATCAAATGAACCTAAAAACTCAAGGGAAAGGGCTATAAACTCACGTCACCTAGACGAGTTTGGAAAGGATAAAATATTAGAATCTTGTCCACTATTTCAGGATAATAGTATGGCTTAGGTTAGGATTTTGATTTGAATATTATCTCCCCTATTTTACCATTGAGACTGGTGATAGGGCACGCTCATCCTGACAATTCAGGGATTTCGATGCCTGGTACCTACATACAAGACCTGTATGTACATACATATATATAAAACAAGAAATGGTGGAGATCAGGACATCGTGTGGATCCCGCAAGTAGGCAACTACGACTCTGTCCCTTAACCATATCAAACACATCATACAGGAAAACAAAAGCATACATGATCACTATACACATGCAAGTATGGGGTAAGTATAATCATAATCATAAGCATCATTTTAAAATATGTAAATCATCATCATAACTAACATCATCTAATTGCATCAATATAACAACCATAATCATCCATTTATTAAAAATACCATGTAGTGTCATACATCCAAAACCATAATATAACTGAAATATCAACGCACACATAAAAGTGGCCTAAAAGAGTTTCGCAATATAAAATTGAAAAGCAAACTATGGGTGGGCACTACACAAAGAAAATAAATAACTCTGATAATTACTAATTAAGAAAGCCTGTGGGACTTTTTCACTTCACTTCACAAAAAATTACCAATGTTGTCACTTTCATTTGCAATCTCCATTCCTCAATCCTCACCAATCATGTGAATCCCCGATCCTTTTTTCCACACACGGTTTATTCTATGCCGCAATATTATAAAATAAAGAATAGGTGAAGGGACCATTGTTACAATATGAAAGAGACTGCTGACTACAAAAAAGAGAGGCCAATACATTGTTTGAAGTATCATGTGGTGCAGGGCTTAGAACGTACAATAAATTATGAAATAAGTAGTTTATGTTATGTCTATATCCACTTTCATTTGTACTCTAACATATTAAGCAAAAAAATAAAATGTACATCTCTGATTGGGGCCTGCATCATGTGAGGGTTGTGCATGCTAGCCCCAACACTATCAACTTGACATAACACATAAGTGGTATGTATTAAGAAAACATGTTATAGACCACACTATCCAATGTGTGTATAGAAAAGTATCTACACATTATAACACTTATTATATACATAACACTTCTTCCACTTGATCAACACTTGCATGTTTACATGCACACCCCTTGTCCCCACCATTTCCCTATAGAGTAGGATATGTCACCATTCAGAATGGTCAATTTTGTTAACTCTAACAAAATGACAAAAATAAGGAATACCATACACCCACCACATAAGAATTACCCAGACATCCCTCTTGTTGGTTCCCAAAAATGGAGTTTATGCGCTAACAGGAAACCAATACATCTACAGATTTTGGGATGGGTTAGATCCAAATATTGAGCTCTAGAGATGATCGGACCAACTATAGGGACACGACTACCCTCTGCACTTATGGCTCTGCAAGACCAAGGAGGGTGCTCCTAATCCAATAACAAAATACTTAAATCAATAATCACTAACTGGATTTAAATGTAACAGATACATGATAAGAGAAATCTAAATGATAACCATTCATTTATAGATCTTTCACTATCACTAGGTAGTAAACTGCCCTGCAAATCACTGTATTTCAAAGAATTTTGACAATTTTAATCAAAGATGGAAATATCAATATAACCTTTTCAAACACTGATCTCTATAAGAAAACTCCACTGCTGGCCAGTGTCTCATTCATTGGGCAACACCTCCACTGCAAGACTATAATACATGAAACAATATACTAAACTTTGAATTATCTTTGCCTTTTGAAAAATACTAATCACCCTGTGGTGGATTTTATCAAAGGTTCCTAGATTCACACTACTTACTGATTCATCCTTAAGAAAAACTTCAAAGAATTTATGTCATTTTCAAAGCTTATTTAATTTGATCCTGGATCAGAGCTGAGAAATATAAACATACACACAGAGATTATCTATGCAATGAATTGGAACAATTCATAACTCAAATAGAGATACTCAAGGAGAGATATAAATCTTGGATTTCATTCAAATGCTATATTAATCGCGCTTCCAGAATGCTTTACAGTATAACCTTCTAAAAATAACTTGAACCCAAAAAATATTGTTCTTCTATAGAAATATGCCTAAAAATGGTCTATGATATCCCAAACTCAAGAAACTTATCAGTCAAATTGATCAAGTTCTCGGTCCTTTTTCATTGATCCTGGTAATCCTTTTATAGAAAATAAGGATTGCAAACAAGCTTCAAATCTTTTTAGAAAAGACAAGAAAGGAGCTTTCACATAGGACAAAAAATGAAAATAGAAACTTTCTTGTTACAAATCCTCAAAATGGATTGTGAAGATGAGCGCCAAAATCTTGTAACAACTCCCAAGGACAGTTCAACTTCTACCAGGTGTTATATCCACACTTGCTTCTTTAGGGAGTTGGGGCAATGCCATCTGTTGCCTCCTTAGAGGATGTTTCTTCTTCTTTATTATCCTCTGAAAGGGATGCTACTTCCTAGGCTGAAAAGGTATCCTCAGTAGGCCAATTAAAAGCTAAAATTTCATCCCTCTTTGGTAGAATCTTGTTCTAGCTAGCAACCAATTGACGAATTTTAGTTATCACCTTAGTAAAATGCACCCTGGCATCCTATAACATTTCAATTATTTATACAAAAGGAAGAGTATCTTCAGTGCTAATAGCAGCATCAATCTTGACTGTCAGTCCATTCTCAATTTGTTCCAACCATTTTTCCCTCTCTTTTATGGTTCCATCTGCTCTAACAAGACCCGGGAATATCTAAAAATTATTCTGCAGGTATCTTACTCTTAAAAGAGTTACTTTTCTCTTTAATTCTTCCCTAGATACTTCAAAATCAAGGAGAGATTTGACAATTTTATAAGTAATTTCCAATTGGGGGCACACAGTACTATGATCTTTAATTGATTTAAGAAATGACTTCAAAACATTTTCCCTAGGCACCCACTCATCCAAAAAATTTCCCACAGTGTCTTCTTATTTTCTAAAGGAAAGCAAAATGTCAGATAACTGCCCTGCATGTTTATAAACTTCTCTAGGCTTTACATTCCTAACAAAGTGTTGAATGGTGTCCTTTATTCTCTTTTCAGATTTATGTTGTTCTCTCTATTCTATATCTTCACTGCTTAGGGAAGGGGGAAGAGGAGACATGGGAAACTCAATAATGGGGCTTGAGGAGGAAGGACCAGCAGTAGAAGAAGGAAGTTGCAACTGTTGTGGTGCTTGGATTGAGCTTTCCTCCCCCAACCTTTTCTTCAAGTTTGCAATTTTTTTATCTTTCTCAAACAATCTTTTTTTCAAATCTCCATACGCCCTCAGCATTTCTTCAAATTTTCTTGTGAGTTCCTCCTTCTCTTTTGCTTCCCTTTCTACCACCTTTTCTGCAAGGTGAGCTATAGCTACCACCATACTTGATGCTTCTATTGCTGAGGTGTCCAAAACTCTCTTGACTATGAGACCACCAGAGAGACTATCCTTAATTATTTTCTTTCCTTTGTTTTTCTCATCCTTCTTTAATGACCACATGACTAAAGCTTGATGGTCATTACTAAAAGAAAATCCTTTGACAACCTGTTCTGCCTCTTCCTTGGTATTGTACACAGGTGTAGTTTGTTTCCTAACTGCATCAAGGACTATTGCATCGGCTATGTCCCATTCAGGGAGGACAAGTACTCCTGCATTCTTTACCAATTATCTCCCCTGTTCTGGGGTAGTCCCTTCAAAGCTATCTGTCATCTCTTTCCTAATTTCATCTTCAATAGTTTTAAGATCCTTATCAGGATTCTCCTTGTGCTTCTTCTCATAGGCTTCCTCAAATTTACTCATGTTCATTTTCCATAAAAATTGTAAAAAGGCCCGAGTCTTCACAAATGCATCATCAGCCATAAATTCTTCACATGCCTGTTTGACTATAGGGTCCAATTCTATCCCTACAATTTGTCTCATTGTTAAGCCTAACTTCGGCTCCTTTGGTTGCTCTAGAATTCCCTCATTTATTTCATCTTGAGTCATGAATATTTGACCTTGAGATCTCATTTTTTGAACCTGCTCTATGATCTCCTGATCATCTCTAACATTCAAGGGTGACTGTGAAGGAGAATATTCTTCCTCTGAATCATGAGGCCTCTCTTCTATCCTTTGTTTCTTGGTGGGAGGTGAAAAATCAAGGATGTCTTCACCTGGCTGGTCTTGTGGCACATCTCTAATTTCTTCAACCTCCTTTTACCTCCCCACCTTCTTTGATGTAGAAGGGCGATCTTCTCTTTTCTTTTGTTGCTTCTTGAAGTCAGACTCAGGGATTATTACACCGTAATCAGTCCTTTCTTGCAACATATATTTTCCAAGAGGCAACACCTTTGCAAATGCACCTTTGCCCAATAATGATCTAGCCTTCTTTGGGTTGTCCTTGATGGCCTTTTTCTTCTTCTCCTACAGAGTCTTAAAAATCTCTTGAAAACAATTCATGAGAGTATCTATCCTCTTTCCCATAGGATTTATACTGCCTATAGGATCATATTGGGGATCAAATTGTCAGACAAAATCCCATGTTTTCTTGTACACTAACCACTTTTCCTTTCTGACTGCTTGGTCTTGTAACCCTAGGTTATTTCTAATAATATCTTCAAGAAAATTAAAAATGTGGTTTATTGTTGAGCATCTGACCCTCTTTCTGAATAATTCATTATAGAAACCCTCTGGGTCTATCATCCGGGTAGTTGTGGTTGTCAAATGATATGGATCTAGGATTTTATGCATATGAAGCCATCCACCCTTTGTGATTATAAACTAGTGAGCAATTGTAATATTTGGGAACAAAGTTCCTCTACCTTTAGCAATATTATTCTTCTCAATATCCCCTAATTGTCTGAAGAATTCTGCAATGCCAATCTTGATGGGAACTTGGAAAGGCAAAATAAAAGGAGTCCCCTTGAAACCATACAATCTAATAACAGTTGAATAGGGATAGAAAATAAAATCACCCCAATTGTGCACTATGTTGAGGTCCTTTGCAAATTGTTGTGGTCTAACAATTTTAGCAAAGGCGACCGGGACTCTAGGGCTATCATGAACAAAGAATAGTCTCAATCTTGCTGCAAAACATTTGTTAAACCATATATAACTACTATCCTTTCTGTCCCATGTCATATTTGAATTCCACAGCTGAACAGGCATGTCCTCTCCACCTCTCTACTTGGATAATTCCATTTCTTTTGCAAAATAATCAGCACCCTTGAACAAAAACATGTACATCATAAAAGAGTACCAACAAAAGGGTTTATCAACTTTATTCTTTTAAATCCCCATTAGTCCATCATGGATTAAGTTAGCAATGAAGGGGGCATAATCAAAAGTAATTGACAGATGTGGATGTAATATCTGGATTGCCATATACATCAGGTGCTGTGGCATTTTCTCATTAGCATCTTCCCCAAAAACTTGACATAATGACCAATAGGCACCTCTTGCCAGTACATCAAAATACTCTGTTTTGAATGGCTCTTGTACACCTAGTCCTGTAACAATCATCTTTCCAATTTGAGTGCAGAAGTCTTTTACAGGACCAATTCTAAGGAGATGTCTCTATGCATCATACACCTCTCTTAATTCTTTAAAATCAATCGGTTCTAGGTTAGGTGAGGGGTCACTTAGTTTAAAAACCGTTATGATTTCCTTAGTAGAGATTGTCAATAGATTTTTCCCTCTAACACCCCTAATCTCTTTAGTAATAGGTTCATAGTTTTTTGCAACTTCAATCATTGGGTCTGCATCTAAGAAGACATCAGGTATCACAAACTTGCCTAAGTCATTTTCCCATACATTACAAGTGGGAACAGGGGCATTTCTCTAGCTGAATCCTACTTTAAATAATGTCAACCCAGTGAAATCAAAAGTGCCACTTGCATTAAGAAAACCAATCTTAGCATCCCTGATATAATTTCCTGTATCATACAATCCATCTACCACTTTTACCCTAGGCTCCTTTGGTGTTAGTTGTTTGACCTCTACCAAATTTACTGTTGAGCTAGGAAAAATTTGTAATAAGTCTTCATGCAGACCCCTCTTAAGATAATCGGTTTCACTAGAAAGCTCTTTCCTAGGCATAATTTCTAGGGCTTACAGCTTAAGTATATTGGGTGCAAAAGAACACAGTAGCAAAGCAATACTTCTTAACAGAACAAGTGCAAGAAAAACCAACCTTTTCTTCAAAATCCCTAAGAAAATGGCAATCGGTTTCTGCAATTTTGTTCGCCAAACGCTCTGAAAATTTTTATCTCCTTGTGACTTTTCAAGGAAGCATAGATTTTGATATATTCACAATCAATCCACAATTATTTCAGTAATTTACTTCGCATGATTTCACCATTAATTTTCTAGGAAATGAACTGTCACTTGTCTGAACCTTTCACCCACTTCACCTTCAATTTAAATTTTGACCATTGATTTTCATTTAGCAAATAATCCAATAGTTTGTCACATGATCGCATAGCTCAAAAGAAGCTTATGTGACCATACGATAAGCTGTCATGTCAGTCCCTTCATTGGCGGCAATCCCTTATAACTTTCACTGTTAAAACAAAATGTTAGTCGCATGATCACATAGCTTGAAAGAAGCTCATGCGAACATGCGACAAACTATTAGCCTTCAAATGCCGTCATCTTTTCTTCAAGTTACTAGTCCCACTTCACTTTTGTCAATAAAGAAAATCCACGCTTGCAACACCTGGAAAGTTGTCATGTAATTTCTTTCTTTCCGAGCACTTGTGTTTGCTAACATCCTCCACATCAGCAAGTATTATCGACCAATCAAGGAAAAACCATATGCAAAAACTGACATTGGTCCCACTATTTTTAACCAATGAGAAACCACCAGTCATGTACACCTGTCAATGGTCCCACCTGAGAATTACACTGAGCTTTATGCAAGATCAATGGTTAGTCACATGATCGCTTAGACCTCTAAGATTCTATGCGATTATATGACAACCATCAGATCTTCCCTTCATTACTTTCATCTTTGAAGATTCTTTTGACACTGGTCCCACTTTGTTTCCACATTAAGCTTTACTGTAAGATCAACGGTTAGTCACATGATCACATAGGTCTCTAAGATTCCTTGCGAACACACGACCGGTGTTAGATCTTCTTTAAAGATACAAAGCTAAATGAAAGTTGAAACATTAGAATATAAGGTATTTAGGACTTAGGACATATTATTTATATCATCGAGCCTTTAGACTTAGGAAAAAAGAGATATGACCCCCCGCATGATGATAAAATAAATGCACATGCTTTTCTATGAACCTAAGTGACTCAAAAAAGGTAACACTCAAAAAAGAAATGAATAGAGCGACCTGGGGCTTTTTGAAAATGGCATACATTTAGGGTTTTTCTCAGGTTTAACTCTTAGTTAGGGCTCATTGGATACTAAGGAAAAATAGATAATTTTGCATGATTTTTAATGGGTTTTCTATAGCAAAATTATCACAATCTTTTAACACTTATGCACACTTCAATTTTATAAAAATTTCACAAGATTGACATACTAAAAAATTGAAGTGCCAACACCTCTCATTGTTGTTTGTTGACATTTATTTTATATGCCTTCCTTGCAATGACTTATATGGACTCCTAGATTTATGCTCACCAAAATGAATACCCTCATTTTCATTCATAGGGAGACCCAAAACAAAGCCATCTTCACCACCCTCCTCTAGCAGACCATGTTCCTTTTCCACTGAGGCCTGACATGGCAAGAAAAATTGGGTCTCATTGATTAGAATTATGAGCAACAAGGTGTGTGGTCAATAAAATAATAAATGAATACTTATAATACTAAATTACCTTATCCTTTGACTAACCACAATCAGGAGAACATAATTTTCTCTTCCTTCTTTTCTCGAGCCTCTGACTTTTATCACTAGAGTCCCACCCCATTTTCACCTTGTCAACCACATGACAAAACTTACTAGCGTCATTTTTTCCAGAACTTTTCCTCCTGATTTCCAACTTGTTTCGTCATGCAGGGCATGCATGCATGTGAGGTTTTCCAACTGCACCTGGGGTGGCATGCAATGCATCTGTTGGTGTATCCCTACCAATATCTTGGCACCCAATTTTAGATTTACCTAGACTTCCCTGTCAGTGCCACATTTTTTCAATGTAAGTCAATATAATAGAAAACAAAAATGATTATTTTGAAAAATCATAAAGTAGACTAATGATGATTTCCTCAATTTTCCATTACCTTGTAATTTTTTCTCTGCACCAATGCTAACACCTTTTTCATTCTAATTTTCCTGGCCTCTTCACTCTCATAAAGATGTATTTCTTCTTCAATCTTGGTCTTACCTTCTCCCAAGAGGAGGTCCATTGATGCCTTCTTGTAGAATTCATATATGTGCTTCTCTAAACACTTTCTTTGGGCCACATACCTCATCCTCATTTGGTATTCAACATTTCTATCCCTCCTTTGGTAGTACCCTAGTGCTTTGGAAGTAGAACAATCTCATTTTGGGTTCGCTATCGGAGGCCACCCATGTCTGGGTGCTTCGATGAATGGAAGTTCATGTGTTTGCATCCTATGTAGTTGATCATTTCAAGGTCCCAAAATTTCAGTCCTCCATCTACTGAACATGGACATACGAGGCAATAATATACCAATCTAGTGTTTCACCATTTGGTTCTATAATTGGTCCCCCTGCACACACATAAGAGAAACAATAAAACAACATTTGTACAACCATAAAGCTTAGAAGATAGAACATAATATCATCAGGAAACAAGAATGAATGCACTATTCCTATACATTACATCATGACTCAAATTTTTAGAAATAAATCACACCTTATAATCACTCTGACAATTGACACCCTCTCTCCAACCATTTCCAACATTGATCTTGTCCACAACATCCTCATTCTTAGTAATTCCATGCTCATCATCACTCTTGTTACCTTCATCACCGCAACTGTCAACATCAATAGTCCCTCTTTCAACCTCAACTCTACCAGTATCACCATAACCAATTGCATCAAATTCAACTACTTGTTTTGAGGGCTTGTCCACCCCATAGGTAGTGCTCATGTAATCCTGAAGTAAAAAAATATGACAACATAAAAATACCCACCATTTGAAGATTAAAGAGCGTGAACCAAATATATATGCATTTTAACACCACACTCATTCAAATTATATGATATTGGTACAATGAAAAATGATTACCAGTTTACTTATTGGGCTCACATGTGCCACTCTCACTAGTATGGGAGACATCCTTCTCAAATCCCCCACTATCTCCTAACAAGGTTAATTCTACTTTTTAGTGAACTTGCAAACCCTTGGATGGACTAACACAAAATAATATTTATAGGCATCCTCGAACCATACAACCTTACCAACACATATTTTGCATCTTGCGAAGCCATCTGAGTTTCCCTATAGTACGACCCCTCAAATTTATCATTGATCTCAAGTAATTTGTTCTTTAACTATCGCATCATACCAGCTTGCACTTATTAAATAATAAGAGTGTAACTGGCTGGTCAAGTTGCACATATATTATGTACCTTGGACCTCCCAACGAAGAACTTTTTAAGTGGCAAAGAAACTTAACATACAGAATGCACTATACGAATATCGGTTCATGATATAATTATTAGTTTATTTTTCTTCTTTGGTTATTTAGATCTATATTATTTATTCTTATTTCATTTTACAAATGACATCAGCTATACAAAGAGGCTAATTAAGGGGGATAGAACTTACACATTTATTTACAGACTATTGACATGTTTACCATTCGTTGAAAAGAACTGCACTTAAGATTCCACTCTTCTCTTCCAACATTGAATCCATGAGGGGATCCTCTGATTCAACTAGGAGTTGTGTTTTATATAAATCCCTATTTTTCAAGTTACATTGTTATGGAGGTTTGTATTTGTTACTGAGAACAAATAAACATTTACCGCCTCATCCACAAATATAAACCAACAAAGATTACCACGTGCTTTTACACATAATCAATATTTTGATGAATATTTCAATAAAACATACATTTTGTAGAAAAGTAAACTAATTTTAATGAACGTTCATATCTGTAGATTATCTTTGTCACCACAAATACATTCATGTCAACCTTTTAAAAGGTACAAAAATAAAATCCCTTTCATCTTTAATATACCTATCATAAAAATTCATAAATATCTATTCTATGTATAGCTTCTTCATTCCATTTGCTTAGTATAGTTACAAACTACATTGATTAATATGAACCAATATGTTGTCGACATATACAGTGTGTTAAAAAAATATCTTCAAAGTCTCACACATTACTTTATCAATCGATGTAATATTATATATCAAACAACATACACCTTCTGTATATAATATTTTTCATATAACAACATCAATATAAGGAATGACTAGGATGAGCAATCTAATTATATGGCTTCACAGACTTCAAATTATGGTTATTCCTACACAATTTTGTTCAATCTAAGGCAATTTGTGTAAATGGGCATTCTTACAATGAAAAGTTGTGATTAAGGGTACATAGATGTGCCATGGGAAGAGATATATGCCACATGATCGAGCCTGCCTCTCCCGACCCAACACAATGATATACATAGACAATCACCCAGGCTAAATAAACCATTGCACAGGAAAAATAAAAATACTTTAATAAGAACCTAAGAGTTTATAACATCTCTGGGGAAAATAGGGATATCACCCAATAGGATAGAACGTGGGAAGCCAACTAAAGAAAGTGTCAAACTACGCATTCCAAGGAATTTTGGTAAATATGGTGACAGACAGGTAACGGGGTACTAATAACATCCTATATGTTTCTATATATATTTTCAGGAATTATATATATATTGGTTGTTGGACATCGATATAAGAATAAAGAGGCTATCTAGTTGTAATTTACAAATTAACAATAGTTGTGGCTTTCATTACAACAACAGATACTTTCCCTGGATACAAAATTCATAGTGGGTTTTCAATGTGACCTTCACCCTGCTAATTAACATCAAAACACAGGCAAACAATTGTTAACAAATAACACATGTACTATGTCAACAATATAAATTTAAAAAAATTGAGAATCTCATCTATCAAATTGACTATACCTTTTGACAGCTAGGGAGCACTCTATACCCATTAAATATTGCAAACAACAACATCACATAAATACAATTAATTACCCATGTTTCAAGAACAATTCAAAAAAAATCTAGAATCAATTGCCATCTCTCTTCTTTTCTTTCACTTGATTCCCTTTAGACTGAAAATAATGTATATATTTCAACCTTCTTCAACTTAACTGCAAGTTGGCATCAATTCATTATAACCTCTGCACACCAACCCAAAAAATTATGAATGAAGGCCCCTACACACACACCAATTTATATATCTATCACATTATGATTTTGAGCACGACAACTGGCCAAAAACAATGGAGGTTACAACATTATCCCTCTACATACACCTTCACATTGTTCCCAAAACATCAAGATAATAGCACAACAAAAAATTTGGTGTTTTGATAGGCCATTCTCATTCTTTGTAGTTTGTGGGCTATTGCTCAACATCAACATCGTCATTTTCTCCAACTTCCTTATTCCTTCCAAACTTTGATCCTCATTTGGTACAAATGGCTCAAGGCCTAACACAATGTCATGGTGGAATAAAATAGATCCAAAACTCTTGTTCAATTCCTAGATCATCATAACACTCAACCTTTGACCATGCCTCTAGACCCCAATCCGAGCAATTTCATCATGCAAGAATATTGCAGATTGCATGTAATCCTTAAGAACACGTTTGACACTTGGATCACTATTTACCATATCTCAAGGCATTATTCCTCCTACTGGGGCTTTTCCCTTATACAAGTCATAACCCCTTATAGTGGCATCCAATGTATTTCTTGGAATATAAACTTCCTTCACAAATACCAAAGCTATTTCTTGGAATGGCCTAATGATCTGAAGGAGATCCATATAGTTTGACATAAAATATAGATATCAACTAGGATGAAAATATGAAACGGGGATCACAATAAAGAAAATTTCACCCTATGACATTTGTGATGGTAGATTCCATGTACATACAGTCATTTTTTAACCAATTTGACAACATAATTGGTAGAATTTATCCCTCCTTTGCCTTCTCCCATTCCTATACAGGGATATGGATGTGGTAGTTGCAAGGAAGCAACACCATACATAGAAAGATAGACAAGTACAATTTCTATTTCACACTGATACGAAGATAGAAAATACATCCTTTAGGATAAAATGGTGTACAACAAATTTTAAAAAAAAGAGTCAACTTATCAAGATAAAAAATACAGAAATAATGCATAGCTATAAACCAAAATTGTTTTGCTAAGATAAACATTTTGTGGCCTTTCTTATTCAAGAGAACAAATCATATGACAAGGCCACCCCCCATATTGGTTGGGATATTGTATTATTAATATTATTTTTCCCTGCCAAAAATACCCCATTATAAGGTTGGCCTTATTTTCATCCCTCCATGTCATTGTACCCTTGTTTAACATAAACAACAAGCATGGTGCTCAATAAATTTCATAGTGCTATTAATTATACCTTTAACTCCCAACATTATTAGAGGGATGACTATGTGTGCAGTATTTATTGTATACCTAGGAATTGCACATTTTACTTGTGTCCAACCACACACGAAAAACTTGCCATTTTTGCTCCAACTATGTTTGGTTTACTCAATGCCTTTTCTTTTGCATTTTTTCTTCGACAAATGGGTTTCGTCCGAGTATAAAAGTATAACATGCAATGCCCAATTTTATGATAGTAGATCATAAATGCATCTATGTGCATGCCATGCACAAGGATGGCCTCATTGGCTCCAATCATTCACCGATAAGGAGTACTATAAACCATGGCACATTATTCATCCAAGATTTTTCTCACAAAAGTTTGCACTCGTGCTTGGGGTATGACCATGAAGTAAATTTGTGAAACATTATGACAACCTCCCAATTGTGGGACTCACATGTGTCATGATTAATCTATGAACAAGGTTGCCTTCCTTCAAACTTGGGTGTACCTAACCTAAAGCTTTGATGATGATAGTGACAAACTAAAATGAAAATAATTTAAGATAGGGCATCCAACAATTAGGAATGTAGTTTCTTGTTGCTTGTAAATACACATAATATGAACAAGAACCCCAAATATGAACAACTCCTACTAAATGTCCTATTTCAAAGACATAAATCTACTTTACATAGGTGTTTCAAGTAAAGATGACTTTCACATTACAACAACTAGCAATAATATTTCACATAACATATAAGATGAAACAAGAATGAGGGATCAAAATAAAGAAAATGGCATGCACACATTTCTAGCTATAAACCAACATAGCCTAAGATGTTTGAAAAGATCAAGGGACAAAAACCCGCAAAATAGGTACAAAGCTACCTTATATAGAATTCAGGCATTGCTTAGATCAGAAAGGAAACAAAACATCTCCCCAATACATGTATTTTACTCGAACACACTTAAATAAATGACATTTAATTAGAGACACCCGAAAACAAGACCTTTTGCATAAATATTTGTCTCGCTAAAGTAGGGATGCAGACAATAGTATTTTCAACCATCTCAAATTTTGTCACACAGACAAGGACATAACTCTTCTAACCTAGGATCATTATATTATGTTTCACTTGGTGTAGAAATCAAATGGTGTTATCAATTGTGTGACAAAAATATACAATATTTTCTATGCGCATCATCACCATTGCAGAAAACATAGTGTTTGGTAATTACTGTACTTTGTGATCTTCTGCTTGAATATTGGAGGGAATTCAAACTTTTCTCTCAAATGTTCCATAACAAGATGACTTACTGAAATGAATAAAATTTCTTTAACCTTCCACGTAGGCCCATTTATAAGGCGGTCTTATTTTTTTACCCACAAGTCATTGCATACTTGTCTCAACTTTACAAGCGAGCACAGTGCAATAATATAGTCTCCTAGAATAATTCAATTTCCAAGTGTTTTTTCCATGTTTTTTAATACCCCACACTTGCAACATTGCAAAAGTTACATTTCACCACCAATACCTCAATAATCTTCCTATCATTTTAGCTCCCAATATGTTTGGATTTTTAATGTCTTCTCTTTTACATGCTTCCTTGGAGACATACCTATACTCGCAACGTAATGACATAACATACAATGTTGCAATACATGTCAATGGATGGTAAACACCTGACAATGCATGCAATGCCTAAAAATGCATGCATCACCTATTATCATTCTACCTATAAGAATAGTAGACAATACAATTAAGTTATATCATAGTGCAAGTTAAAGCTAAAAAATCAATATACACTAAATGTTTGTATTATTAATAAACCACGATTAACACTTTCACCAATCAAAACATATAGAAGACACCACCATTCTAATCCATTTGTACCTACAATAGAGGGCAATCCCTATAAACAGTAATATCAATCCACACTACATACAATCCTCATACCAGATATCACATAGTAGACAATGAAGATTTGATGATTTTTTATGGTTTTCTTTAAATATTCAAGTTGAATATAAAAATAAATTCCATCTCTGTATGTAAATTCAGATTTATGATTTAATTATCTTATCAATATATGTTCGAACGAGTGTTTTAGGGCTCTTATCTAGATTATTGCTTTATTAATGCCTTGTTTGTGAATTTGGAGTGGTCGTTGATGCAGGTTTGTGTGGGTTGAGGTTCAATGCATCATGTGTGTTTTTGGATTTTTGAAATTTGGTCAATGGTGCATTTTTTAGGGAGCTTAACTGCGTTAGTTTTTATATACCCAAGGATTGCACAATTTTCTTCTCTCAAACCACAACTAAAAGTCAACATTTTTGCTCAAATTATGTTTTCTTTAATCAATGATAGAACTATGAGATACTCCATATGACCACTCTCAATTGACACAAACAACATTTAGTGAGACTAAGTCAATTAACCATATGTATCAATTAATTTATAGATCAAAAGGTTATGCAAAGAAAAAGACCAATTAATGGTTGTTAAGGAAAAACAACAAATGAGTAAGATTAATTAATGAGTCAATTCATCAATGGAATCAACATGAGCATAGATTATGAGTAGAATTCATTTAAGGTTAATTAGTCATCAATTATCCTTCAAAAGAACCATACATTTTGGTAAGGTGCATAGTGTTGAATTCATCAAAATTTTGTACCATTAACAAATAGTACTTGCCTACATTGATCCTCTCACTGTCTAACTTCTTGGAGGTATGGTCACTCGGTTATAAGTTCACTGAAATGGAAACACATATTTCTATAATGAAACCCTTACGGTCATAGAATATTATATCCAAATACTATATCCTCTATGTATACCTTCTACATATTTCTGACATCATAGTTATTTATATTGTACTATATGTAAAATATATATACATAAAAATTTGTGTTACTATATATACAAAATCATAGTACAAAGGATTTATATAATCGAGGGACATCATAAAAATATTACAATACACATTAATACTATAATATTTAATTATGTGTTAAATGTGTAGATCTTATTATTAACTCACTACTTAGAAGGGAAGGGCTTTACAAACAAAAGATGGGTAGTGTTGATCCAATAGGATAATTCCCAAGATAAAATGTCGATCACCATCCCTTAAAGCCTACAAGGCTTGGTCCCAAGAGAGGATATGGGCTTCAGTCTCCTAACTTTGATGGAGCCTAACAACTTCATTTGTTGGTCAACATCATTCTCCCTCTTTTCATATTACTCGTTTATTTTCTCAACAAGAGATGGTGGAGGAAAGTAAGATTGTGTCATACTATGCAAATTTAGATTTTTCAAACTCCAGAATCTCCACCTTCCTTAAGTTCAATAAAGTATAATAATCTACCATCCACTAATTCAATTTTATGATTAGTAGAGAGCTACACAAACGATTCCAAAAATAAAATATCATACCTCATGTCATTTATAAAATTGAATGCATAACATTTAAACAATGAAAAATTAAACAATAATTGTAATCTTAAATCCACATTTCCATCCTTACAATTGTCCCTTCCCTTCTTTCCTATCTCCTCTTCAACATTACCATGATCATCTTCATAACCTCCTTATCAATTACCACACCATCTTGTTCATCACCCTCATCAATGGCCAAGTCAAACTCTTCCTCAACACCATTATCTTCTTAAAGGGAATTAAAATAGTGAACAATATTATCTTAATCACATATTTAATATTTCAAAATCAATTTCTAAAGTGTCACCATTTACACAATGAATCAGAAGAATAATGAAAATCTAATAACTATGTACATTGCAAATTATTTAATTGTTAAATACCTCTTTATAAACCCTCTATTTTTTATTTTTCATTTCCAAATATATAAAACTAAAGAAAGTAGGAAATTTGATCACACTAGAATGTGCAGTGGATTTACATTTCATGACTTCTCAACCACCATGTAAGAAGGTTTATTTGATCTGAAAATAAATACAGATCCCATTGTCACATTCTTATGAGAGAACGAATTGTCAGCATAATAAAATTCACATTATTAGTTCCCACCTTAAATTATAGTGTAGGTCATGTTCTCAAACAATTCTCTTAAAAAAATCACCGTTAACTACATCTTTCATTATTTTTTTCATTTTCAACCACTGCTTCACCCTCACAGGCATCTTTCTCATCAGAGGTCATTCCAATGAATCAAATTTATTTTTTCTTTCATCTTCCTCAACAGACATATCTTTCTCATTAGAAGCCAAATCAAATTGCCAAATGCCCTAGATGCTAAATTTTTAAATGTTGGCAACTCATCCTCTGATACGCACAATAGGATCTACATTTCATTTCAGGTCAAATAAAATCTCTTACGTAATGGATGAGAAATCATTAAAATGTAAATCCAATGCACATGATAGTCAGATCATATTTCCTACTTTCTTTAGTTGTATATATTATGAAATAAAAAATAAAAAATAGAGGGTTTATAAAGAGGTATATAACTTATATGATTTGTATCACCATTCACAAGATAAGATGGCGATCACCATACCTTTAATTCTACAAGGATTGGTCCCAAGAGAGGATAAGGGATTCAATTTGCTAACTTTGATGGACCCTATTAAATGGTGTGTCAATGCTTAGTTTTTCTTCAAATAGATTATCCCTTCTGAAAATTGAGGTAATACTAACATGATGAGGAGGCACTAAGATTACACACCTTCAGCAACTTCAAATAAGGTCACTCTTTAATTTTTTTTGTAACACCCACTTCAAGGGTTTCAAGAGGAATCACCTTTTTTCTTTAGGCCTCTCAAGGCATTCATCACTCCAAAATGTCTGATCAAACTTAGATTTTACCAACACCTTCAAATGGATCCAATAGGCTGACCTTACTACAAAATTCTATCCACTTGTCCTTTCCCTATACTACACAAACTACCCAATGTCATACCTTTATGATCACTATACAAGGATTCTCCTTCTCCAAAGGTTCTTACTGTCATTCACCATTTTACCAAACCTACAATAGTTGTATACACTTTAAAATGGCTTCATTAATTAATTAAATATTTATTATTTAATTGATATTGACTTGATGAATTAATTAAATATTTATTATTTAATTAATATTCATTTCCTCTATTTATTAAATAGATTATTCAATTTATTTAGTAAATTCACTATAGTTTATTCCTCTATCCTAAGTCTTTTAATTAGTCTTATTAAAGTGATTTTAATTAAATACACAATCACCTAAATATGACTAAGTCCCCTAGTCCACCTTATAAACCTAGTCACTTGACACATCACTTTGGCTAAAATAAATAATTATTATTAATTATTTATTGATAATTATCCTCACCCACACATGTCCTATTCTTAAGGGCTATGTGGCCTCATAGGATTTGGTCTCATGACCACATGTCTTCTCTCAAACCAAGTCAAGAGACATTCCCTATTCCTAAGGGGCTTCTCAAGCCACCTCTAAGGGTCAAAGGTGACTCATGGGACACTTGTACCAAGATTCCTATTGAGGAAAATGTCTCCCCCTCTTCCTCTCTTTGGTCTTTGTGAGACACTTGACATGTATCTTTCCCTTCCACCTTCTCTTCCATGTCAATGTGAGAGGAACATCATCCATATTCTTCCTCTCACATTCCAACTACATCCCCCTTTCTCTCAACTCCTTCAACCAAGCCAATTCTAGCCCTAGGATCTTCCACCTTTCATTTTCCACCATAGGATTGTGCCACCTAGGCTTAGATCCTCCAAAATTTTATAAAAGGAGCCTCATTTTCCCTTTGTGAGCTAATAGGTAATTTGTAATTAAGCATTCAAGCACTCAAGCATTCAAGCAATCAAGCATTCCAAGAGCAATCAATCATCCACACTATCATCATTCCATTTTCATTCCATACATTAGTTGCATAATCAAAATTTGGGCTATTTTGCACTCACTCATTCAATCTCCACACTTTGGTGACATCTTGGGCAAGGAGCTTCAAATTGGAAATTTGAGAGCTCAACCATCCAAGAAATCAAGGCTAGGAGTACAATGGAGACAAGCTGCATGGTAGGTGAAGGTAATTGATTTAGTTTCATCATTTGTGATTACTTTGCATTCTTCATTGTGTTGCATTAGATAGATTTGTTAGCTTAGAATAGTTCATTTATCATTTCTAGTATTAGACATCTAATTTGCATACATTTTTGGCACCCACCGTGGGGCTACCCACATTTTTGACATTCTATTTTAAGTTTTACGTGTGCAAATTTTTCTACAGGTCGCTTCTACACATTTATACTAGATTGTTGCGCATTCATCATTTTCTGCTACCATAGTCACCACTTTCTGTTCTATCTTTTCATTTTCTAATTAACACTTGCTCATTTACCTCATTTTTCTACACTTTCATCACTTCCTACTGCGCATTCATATTTTTCATGCATTTACACCATCGCACTATGCATTCGTTGTTTTCTATTGCACATCCATCATTTTGACGCATCCGTTTTGTTCTACTGCGCATCTGCTCACTGTTTCTGCGCATTTGTTTTTTGTTGTAGTTAAATTCAATTTTCTAGTTGTTTTGATTTTTAACTAATCTTTTAACAAGTTTTTGTTCATTCTAGTAATCTTTTAGGCTATTTTGCAGGATGTTATTTTGAAGACCCCATTGCTAAAATTTCTAACAGTTTGTTTGCAAATTTCTAAGGGGTTTGCAAAAGAAACCAAAATCTTGTTTGGGCTTTAAAATATGACATGCTTTTGAATTTCATGTGTCTTCTTTAGAATAGGTTTTCTATCTATTGTGTCTTTTCTTTCTAAGCACATTTGTAATCTCAAAATTATAACAACGTATCCTCTCCCCTCGCCATTTGTGGACCTTAGGTGTAAGAGAAACTGTTATAATTTTTAGAGGGTGGTCTTTGGTGGGAAAAGAGGTACTCACCCCAAGGAATGACCCAACCGGTAACAGGCTAAAGCCAAGCCCTTCCAAACTGGTATATAAAAAATGCTAGTGTGATTAGTCTCACATTAGATAGGTGTGAATTCATTGTGGCAACTAAAATCTCCTCCAGTACCCGAGTGGTGCATTAAAGTCCTACATTGTAGAGGTGAAAGCCTTGCTTTGAAGAATTGGGAGAGCCCCCTTAATTGGGAAAATGACTTGATCACAACCACCTAAATGGATGTCCTTACTAAAAAAAATTGTATAGTGGCCAAAAACCTTCTATTTGCTTGCTCAAGGGGTCACCCAAGCCCGTGAAGACACCCTACATTACTCATTGATCATAGTAGAGATAGTAGTTCTTTGGGAAGTAATGACCCATTGAATTCAGAACTTGGTGTGCTGGAGAAGTGAGTACACTATAAGGAGGAGCCCATGCCTCCAAGTTCCTAGGCTGTCTTTTGTGGATTTGCATGGCTAGATTTTATTATCCTAGTGGGGATTCAGTAGATACTATCCTTTCCAACCTTAGGATTGCAAGCGTGTTTGTGCATTCATTCTAGATTAAATTAGATCAAAATCATTTATGTCTTGCGTGTGTGTGTCTATGCATTTTATCTTTACCAAAAACCAAATCCATCATAAAACCAAAAAAATTCAAATTTTCAGTTCAAAATCATCAAAAATTCAGACCTTGCGCATCTGTCACATCCTGTTGCACATTTGATCAATCCTTCTATGCATATGTTCATACTGTCTGCACTTTTGATTTTTCCAGTTCACATCTGTTAGAAACTTCCACGCATTTGTTACATCTTGTTGTGTATATATTCAACTTTCCTGCACATTTGTTGTTGCACATATACAACAAAGAGCATTCCCACGGACTTTTGAAATTTCAAAATTACTTTTTTAGATACCCATTTTTCATCTTCAGTAAGATTCTGGAAAAACATACGAGTTACACAGACCTCTAATCTTTAGTTTGACCATTTTCATTAATTTTCATCATCATTCCTTTATCAAGAGTCATCAAATCATTTCCTCCAATCTTTAAAATTCCACATTTATGTTGAAACATCACCTTATCTATCAGATTTTGATCTTTATGAGTTTATCATATCAAGATCTATCATCCTTAATCAAAAAACTTACTTAGATTACTATCTCTTGATTTTTCTTTGTCATATCATTGTGAGATCCATACCTCCTATTGACTTACATTTTATCAAATTGTCTCATTAATTTTCAACACCTTTTCAAATTGCTTTCCATATCTATTCATCAAAAGTCTTTCATCCCATAATCAACTTTCACATTTTTATGGTTCAAACTCGATCTCAAAAACTTAAACAAACCATTGATCCAGAATCCCTAGATAAGATGGAAGGAAACACCAGCAATGAAGAGAACCCTTGGTCAAAAGGACTTCCTAAGAAGACTTCACTTTTTACATCAGATGAGGAACCCACTGATCAAGAACTTAGGGATGCTACACAAGATCCTAGATTTTATAATGTCATGGAAAGACTTCTAGATATGGATAGAGAGATGTATTTCCTCATGCTTGCTCAACAAGGAGCCAAACTACCAAGTGATTTTGATGTTTCCCATCTTATAGAACCACCTAATACAAACAATCAAGAAATAACTAATAGTTCTCAAGATGCTCATGGAGCAAAGGAAACCAATTAGCAATCCAATGCTTCTCAAAACAACCAACAAAACAATGCTTCTCAAAAAATCAGCAATCCAATGCTTCTCAGGATACTCAACAACATAATGTTTCCCAAAACACTCAAGGAAACACATTGTCTTTAGATCCCATTCTACAACAAATCCAGATGCTTCAACAACAAATCCATGACATCCAAATTGGATCATCAACTAAGAAGTATTCCTTGGATGATATATGTCCTTATCCTTTTGATAAGAATTTAGCAATGATTTCGTTCCCTCCTCATTTTGAGGTACCAAAATTTGACAAATGCAAAGGGAATTTAGATCCATAAGACCACATCTGTGAGTTTTGTGCTACTTGTATTGAAGTTGCTCACAATTATACATATCTTATGCGACTATTTCCATGAAGTTTAGGAGGACAAGCCATGGAATGGTTCTCCAAACTACCCCCAGGCATCAAATCTTTCAATGAGCTTATTGACAAGTTTGTGACTCATTACTCATATAATATCAAACATGAAGTCACTATGCTTGATCTTTGCAATGTACATCAAAAGAATGGAGAACCTTTCCTTACTTTTTTGCAAAGATGGCGTCAATTGTTTTCCAAATATCCATGAACGATTCCTGAATAAGAAAAGATGGATATTTTTGTGCATAACCTTACACCAAAAATGAGTTATAGGTTACAATTGCAATGTCCACCAAATTTTAATAAGCTCATAGAAAATGGTATCAAGATTGAGGAAGCCATGGTCAGAAAAGGTGAGATTAAACTTTATTCCAAGGATAATGTTGGGTCTTCAAATTCCAATCCCAACAACTATAACAATGACAAATCTAAATTCTAGAATAAAAACAAAAATGTTGTCGATGATGGGATTGTTGATAATCCCAATGTCAAACCAACACAACCCCTATTAAATCTCACAAGTAAGGCCAACGCTACTCAAGCTACCTACAACAATCAATCAGCAAATCCAAACACCAACAAAGATTCATCTAAACCAAGATTTCCTTTTATGTCACCTTGAAGAAATTTTACTCCTTTGGGGGAATCTCTTGAATTTGCGTTAAGGAATTTATTCACAAAGAAACTCATCACACTTCCTAAAACTAGAGCTTTTGAACCTAGAGTGAAACCTTCTTGGTGGAATGAGAATGATAATTGCAAATTTCACAGAGGAAAAGGGCATAAAACCAATGATTGCCAAAGGCTTAAAAATGTAGTTCAAGACTTAATTGAAAGTGGTGAAATTAGTTTTGATGGACATACCTCGAATGAATCACATACGGCTTTCAAAGATCCACTTCCTGAGCATGAGAAAGGAGGTTCTTCTAACACTAAAGGTGACAACCAAGCCAATTATAATATTACGCCCTATAGATACGTTGGTAACATTTCTTAATGTCATCCTTCTAAGTACTATGTCAATTTCATTACCATAAAGGAAAAATCTAAGAGTCAACCAATCCATGTTACTACTCATGCTCAATCCAAGGTTACTCTCCAAGGAGTTCCGTCTAAACCAAGCACCTCTCAAAAAAAGTCTATTTAAGTCCCAAAGTCTACACCTAATGTTTCCAATCAATACAATCTTTTGGACTAACTCAAGAAAACACCTGCCTAGATATCCATCTTAGAGCTTTTGCATCTATCCTAATCTCATAAAGACATCCTTGAGAAAGCTCTTTTAGAAACCCAGGTCCCCACGAATCTAGATCATGATCAATTTCAAGCTATGGTGGGACATTTAACAACCCCACATTATCTATCCTTCACTGGAAATGATGATCTAGCTATTACCCAACCTCATAATGCTCCCCTACATATTGAAGTCCTTGTACAGAGTCACAAAATCAAAAGAGTACTAATAGATGGAGGAGCTGGTTTGAATATATGCACATTGAAATTAGTCCTTGCATTGGGATTTTCTGAAAATGTTGTAGATCCAAAAAATAAAATCACAATAAAAGCTTATGATGAAGAAGAGAGGTCATCCAAGGGATCTGTTGTTCTTCCTATTAGAGTTGGTCCTATCATCAAAGATGTACCTTGCCAAGTTCTTAACATGGATCTCACTTATAACATCCTCTTGGGAAGACCATGGATTCATTCCATGCAAGCTATGCCATCAACTTATCATCAGTGTTTGAAATTCCCTCACAATGGTCAAGAGATCACTATCAAAGGAGATACTAATCCTTTCTAGTATTGTAGCATTGTGAAGGCATCTGATTCTTTGGTTCCTTATAATCATATTGGATCTTCTACAACTACACCCATTGATCCTAGTAATGTAGCATCAACTTCTAAATCTAATGGGATTGAGATAGACATAAAAGAAGTATGGGAGAGTACACTTTATGCCAAGCTCTTTGCATCACAAAGTTACTATTATCTCCTAGATCATATGGTAGATCTTTGATCACTAAACAACAATCAGAACCCCCTTCCACACTTGTTTATGAGACATTTATAAGTGGGGGCACTATATCAAAAGAAGCAGCTAAGCGTAATGCTAATCATTTGCTTAAGTCACAACATAATAGAGAGGATATCAAACATGAATATATATCACCTGATGTCTATGGTAAAGGGTATACTTTGCTACAAAAGATGGGATACCAAGGTGCTGGACCTATAGGGTTACAAAGAGAAGGTGTTATAAAGCCAATTTTGCAAAATCCAAATTATCAAACAGATACCACAGGATTAGGGTATAAAGGAGAAGGACCAAAAGAACCAAAAGGAAAAGCAAAGATCACACCTTTTCATGAGACATCTAAAGCTCCTGCCTTACATTTCCAAAAACATGGTATGTATGTAGATCCAGAGAAACAAAGGATAGCACAAGGAATCATTGATAGACTTGGGGATAATGATGATTCTAACTCTAATGATTATGAATGGGATTCATTATCTAATTGTACCGAAGAAATAGGATTTGATGTTTTCCATCACTATAGTAACAATTACCATGAGGGAGAAAGTTCAAGAACTAACTCACTTGGATTAGTTCCACCTGATACTACTCTTGTTGATTATGAGGAAAGTGAGCTTTATCTTGCGATAGATGATTCAGATGAGAGTATGGAAATAGACCTCACTAATACCATCATAAACCTTGACAATTTCTCCATCAATACCATCTCTGCCTTTGAAATTGACCTGAATGATCCAATGCCCCTTGTACATCCTAAACTTATCGATTGGGATTCTCTCGATCATCCAGAACTTGATGTCTTCCATAATGATGATGCAATCATTGACTATCTTGAAATCAAGGATCATTTACCACCAGGGGATCACAAGTCAGGATTTTTTATAGAACTCAATGACATGGCTTACTTTGGAGAGAGTTCCAATCCTTTCAGTCATAAAAATATAAAAATAATCAATAGATCTAATGGTGAAAACCACTCAGTGGCAGTATTAGATCCAAAAATAGTAAAAAGAAAAGATGCATCTGATGGTGAAAATCTCTCTGAGGTGCCTGATGATGGAAGGATTGACACTCTTCCCAATTATCTATATCGAGAGCAATCTACCATCCTTATAGAACCAATAGTACCTCTTAACATTGGCATAGAAGAGTCTCCACACATTCTCAAAGTAGCAGCATCCTTGACAAAATTAGAGAAAGAAGCTTTTGCAAAGTTTTTCAAAGAGAGACAAATCAACTTTGCTTGGTCCTATGCTGATATGCCTAGGCTGGACCCTAATCTCATTATGCATCATTTATCTATTGCACCAGGTGTTAAACCAGTTAAGTAGAAGCTCTGCAAGATGCACTTGCACATTGCACTAATGGTTAAATCAGAATTGAAGAAGCTCTTAGATGTTGGATTCATTCATGCTATTGATTATGCTGAGTGGATTTCAAATATTGTCCCCATCTCAAAACTAGACAAGTCTATCTGGATTTGTATAGACTTTTGAGATCTCAACAAAGCCTGCCCAAAAGATGATTTTCCTCTGCCAAATATGGATATTATAGTTGATTTGACAGCTAGACATGAGATGTTATCTTTGATGGATGGTTTTTCTAGCTATAACCAAATCAAGATCGCACCACAAGACCAGGAAAAGATTGCTTTTACTTGTCCTTGTGGTACATATTGTTGGAATGTAATTCCTTTTCGGCTTAAGAATGCTAGTGCCACTTATCAAAGGGCCATGACTACAATCTTTCATGACATGATGCATACAATCATGGAAGATTATGTTGATGAAATTTTAGCCAAATCCAAAAATAAAGAAGGTCATTTGAGAGTGTTGGATAAAATTTTCACCCGGATGGAAAAGTATTAGATTCGACTCAATCCAAAGAAATGTGCATTTGGGGTCACATCCGATAAACTGTTAGGGTACATTGTCTCAGCCAAAGGAATCAAGGTTGATCCAAAAAAGGTTAAAGCAATAATGGAGATGGCTTCTCCCACTAACATCAGTTAGTTAAGATCTTTATAGGGACATCTCCAATCCATCCAAAGATTTGTTTCTCAACTAGTAGATTGAAGTCATCCCTTTCAGCATTTGTTGCATAAAAATATCTTATTCCAATGGGATGATAAGTGTGAGGAAGCTTTCAATAAAATCAAGCAATATCTAGTGAATCCTCCAACTCTGATGTCACCAATTCTGAGCAAGCCACTCTTGCTCTACATTTCAGCTATGATAGTCTCATTAGGTGCTCTTCTGGCTCAGCAAGACCATGAAGGAAAAGAAAAAGCCATATGCTATATCAGTCGCACCCTAGTGGGATATGAGCTAAATTATTCTCCCATATAAAGAACATGTCTAGCTGTTGTCTTTACTTCACAAAAGTGGTGACATTACATGTTGTCACATTCAATCAAGCTCATTGCAAAGATTGATCCTTTAAAGTATCTATTAAGCAAGACAGCCTTAACAGGAAGATTGGCTAAGTGGGTCATGTTGCTTAGTGAATTTGACATTGAATATGTGGATAGGAAGGCTATAGAGGGCCAGGTGATAGCAGATCAACTAGTTGAGGCCCCATTAACGGATGACCAACCTATACACGTAGAGTTTCTTGATGCACACATCCTAGCCTTATCTACACAAACATGGAAACTATACTTTGATGGATCATGTACTTGACAGGGTTCGGGAGCTGGTATTCTCTTTGTCACGCCGCAAGGATACATAATTCTAAAATCTTACAAGCTGCTCTTTCCTTGCACCAATAATGTAGCAGAATATGAAGCTTTGATGATTGGGCTAAAGATGGCTTTGCAATGGAAAGTAGTTGAAATGAATGTCTATGGGGATTCTCAGTTGATTATAAACCAAGTTAATGATGATTATTAGACTAAAGATGATAAGTTATTACCATATAAATGTATGGTTGATGAATTCAAACAATATTTCTCAGTCATCACTTTTGAGCAGATTCCCTGGCATGATAACAAGGTTGTCGATGCAATGGCTACAATTGCTTCTTTGTTTGATATAGAGGATACCAAGGCCCATTTTGAGTTCTTGGTGGAATCCCTAACTTGTCCTACATATGATGACCCTGATATGAGTATTATATGTCATCTTATTAGACACAACTCCCCAATTTATGGAAAAATCTATTCTTATCTAACAAATGACATCCTACCCCCTAACGTATCTCGAAATCAAAAATGAACTTTTCTCTGCCAAGCCTCCCACTATGTCCTACTATCTGACACCCTTTATCGGTGAGGTCTTGATGGTACTCTCCTGTGATGTCTCGAGCATGATGAAGCTCAAACTGCCTTGCGAGATGTACATGAGGGTATTTGTGGGACACATTCGATTGGTCCCTCTTTGGCTAAAAAACTCATGCGTATGGGTTATTATTGGCCTACCATGGAAACAGATTCCTTTCATTTTTCTCAAACATACAAGAAATGTCAGATACATGGAAACCTTATTCATGCCCTAGCACAAGAGCTACATCCTTTTACAACTACCTTGCCATTCAACTGATGGGGACTTGACCTTATGGGCGCCATCAAGCCTCCATCTTCCAATGGCCAAAAATGGATTATCACTGCAACAAAGTATTTTACTAAATGGATTGAGGCCATTCCATTGATTACCGCTACAGGGAAACAAATATCCATGTTTATCTTAAATTATATCATTTGCAGATATGGTATACCTATGTATCCCATTACTGATCATGGGAAACAGTTCCAAAATTAGGACATGGATGAACTATGTGCAAAATTCCACATCACCCATAACTATTCATCCATATACTATCCCCAAGGTAACGGCCAAGCTGAGGCATCAAACAAAACCATTGTCAAAATCCTACAAAAGACTATCAATGACGTTGGCTGTGACTGGCATATCCAACTGAATCCAGCCTTATGGGCTTATCGCACTTCCATCTGTACTCCCACTAGAGCCACCCCATATTCCCTTGTCTATGGATCCAAAGCAGTCCTGCCCCTCAAGGTTGAGTTTCCTTCTCTTCATGGCACTCTCAAAGATTTAATTCCAAACGAAGAATATAGAGTTGCATGACTGTCTGAACTAGAACTGTTGGATGAACGCTGTCAGAGAGCTTATGATCATTTGAAAGTCTATTAGTAGCAGATGTCTAATTAGTATAATAGCAAGGTGAAAATTAGAGACTTTCAGGTGGGTGACCTCGTCCTTCAAGAGAATCCAAAGAGTCAACAGAGTCATGAGAAGAAGGGCAAGTTTGAACCCAATTGGTTAGGTCCTTTTGTAATTACAATAGTCTTTGGCTCTGGGGCTTATCATTTGTCTACACCTGAAGGAGATCCTTTGGATGAACCTATTAACATCATACACCTCAAGAAGTTCTATCCTTGAAATCCCAATGCAAGGGGTCTGTATATATAATGTAAATAAAAAATTGAAAAATCTCTCAAAAATACAAAAAAAATTAAAAAATTAAAAGAAAACTACAATAAAAGCATGTGGTGAAAACCTGGAAACAGGTGCTATGTGTGACAAGTTAGCTCTTCTATCTATTAGGATTCTTCTAGTGTGTCCATTCATTATATATATCCATAATAAAATGGCTAGTCAATCACCATTCTCGCCATGTATATATCATAATAAAATGACCAGTTCATACACCATCCATTGTATCTACCCATAATAAAACCCCATCATAGCTTGATCATTTGTCTTGGTCTTCATCCTATTCTTATTGTGTCCTTCTTCATCCATAATAAGTCAGTCCATCACCTAGCTGGGGGCATGTCCTCGACCTAGTTTGGGAAGTGGATCTATGATAGTCTTGATTCTTAGAAGATAGAACGAAGTATTTTCACCAAACAAGAAAATGCAATCAATCATTCTTACACAATGGTGTCTTCATGATGAATCGTAATCTATGATCTATCCTTCGAAACATGACCGCTCATCTATACATCCTGACTATACATCATCAATCAAACTAATCAATGTCCCCTACACTATCTTTTGGCAAAAGAAATGTGTATTCATGGCAGGTGTGTTAAAATGGTTTGTTGTAGATTATGCATTCATATTTGGATTTCATTGCTATCATGTTTCCTATGCTATTCTAGGATATCTTTGACATGAGTTTGAAACTCTTGTATGCCATTGATTAGAATAGCTAGAATGGGGCATGATATTATCTTTGATTGCTATTTGTGGGATATTTTCTGATGAAATCAAAGGAACAAGTAATTGGGGTGTATGTGCATAAGTGCCTTCATCAATTTAATAGTCTTGACAGGATACAAATCATGTTGTTCTACAAATGTTATTACTAGTGATATGCCAACACATACCTCGACTCCAAATATTTGTTCCCCGATGGAGGGGGGAAATATTCCTTGTCTATTATGAAAAAAAAACTCAGGTCATCTCAGTTCAATTATACCTAGATGCTTGTCAAGTTTTCTATATTAAACTCCATGCAAGAAGTGCTCAGGTCATCCTAGTTTAATTATACCATGATGCTTGCATTCTCTTGCAACATAACGAGCTCAATGATGAAAATCAAATTCCAGTTATTATGAAGTTCTAAGATGTTACATGAAGTTGTGGAGATGCTCATTTCATATTTCATTTTGCATTGCATTTAATCAACTCATGACTTGCATATCAGTGCTCCTTTTATAGGGATTTGTAGGTTATCTTTCATATTATGTCATCTATTCTCCTAGTCCATTCTTCTTATGTCGGATACATTTTGTATCATCTTAAAATGGAAGCACTTCCATGTTAAGAGTGTTTAGCCCTCTGAGTAGGTGGTTTGGGGTCATGTCGAACACCTTGAATTGATCTTTGCTTTGATATGGCTTTCTCCCCACTTTCCACTTCTTTTCTGCACTTGATTTCTTCATTCTAGGTGAAATTACGGTTAGGATCTTGAGAATTCTCATTAATTTCCCTCTTCCATGGCTCTATTTTATAGGTAGGACTTACAAATAGGTCCTACTAGACTTCATCATGTTCATCATAGGATTTTATGTCTATCCCTAACATTTTGTCCTATTCTGATATCATTTCTAGGTTTCTAGGCATCCCCGGGACCTCCTGACTTGGTTCTGACTGAATCTGGGCCCAGGCTCAAATTCAAGATTGATCTTAACTAGGTCAAGATTGAGCTTGAACCTAAATAGGTTAGGATCAAGGTCAAACCTGACTATGTCAGGTCCAGCCTCAATTTTTCCCCCCTCATTCAAATTTCCAGAATCTTGGATTTCCAGGCATCGGGCTTTCAGGATATTTATTTTCCCACCTCCAGGTTGGCCATTTCGCATTTCAGGATGGTAAATCCTCTAATTTCATTTAATCTAGGTATATTTTCTAAAGGTTAGGACCTAATTCAGATTTAATTCTCCAAGGTGGCCCATCTAGAGGATTGTGTCCTAGTTCACTATAAAAGGAGGCCTTCCTCTCTCATTTTCACATCACATCTCATCCACATCAAGTTTTTATGCTCAAGAAATTGCTCTCAAGATCTCAAGGTGATCAAGCAAGCATCCATTCAAGCATTTAAGTTCTCTTCTCCATCCAAGTTCTCCATTGAAGATCAAGGATTAAAGAATTCAATCTATTGAAGGGATTTGGTTTAAGCATTCAAGATTCATCATTCAAACCCTAGATCTAGCCATTATGATGGTGTGATCTTCCTTCAAGATCCTTTTTTCATCTTCAAGATCCATTTCATTCTTCCTTGAAAGTGGATTCCAAGCATACAATCGTGGAGGTTTGATTTACATTTATTGTTTTGTTCAAGCTTTCATATCAATATACTTGTTTACATTCAAAATACAATTACATATCTATTGAATTGCATAGCTTCATTGTTAGATCCTTTTCTACTACTTGCTAGCATTCTTATTTCAATTTCAATATTAAGGTTGATTCCAAACCGGGGTTTGACCAAGGCAAACCCCTCAAACAAATAATAAAAACCCACTTTTTCTTGCAGGTACAGGTGTGGGATTTTAGATCTGAGAGTGAATTTGGATACCCTTTTTGGCAAACTTCTGAGATCTGCGAACAGAATTCAAATCCGACTTCAAATAAAGAATGTAGTATTTGACCTTTTATGAGGGTCAAACCCGACCTGAGCTCATCTTGGAGAAATATTTCTGGATTTTCTTTGTCTCGACATTTCCAGTCTGGAATAGGTTTCAAAATTGCTCGAAAGTATACACAAACATCAGAATTTGACATTTTCCAGATCTGCCCTAATTTGAGGTTAGTATTTATATTTCAATTACTTCAAAATCCTAAAGACTTCAATTCAACCATAGGGAAACATAGGGTTATTCTCTCTCTCTTCCGTATTCTCCTTAGATTTATTCAATTGTGTATTAACCCTTTTGGTTGATCAAATTGGATTTCTCCTTTGGGAATTTGGATTTAGGAGTGAATCTCATATTTCCCCCATACAATACACACAGACATTTCAATATTTCCCCCATACAATTCACACAGACATTTCAATAGAGGTGAATCCATTTTACCTCTATTCATTTTGGTGAACCTGACATACTTACTCTCCTTTATTTTGTGGAATTAGATGCCCTGTTGTGTTAGATTTTAGATCCTTTCTTGCATTTAGATTAGATCTCATTTATGCTCTTGCATTTTACATTCAAAAATCAAAAAAAAAAAAATCTATATATTCAATAAAATACACAAACATTTCTTGCATTCACTATGGAAAATATTAAGATGTTTTGGTGCATGGTTATGTTCTTTATTACTCTTCTTTTAGCATCTCTTTATCATACCTATGATGTTTATGAAAATATCATTCACTTCATTATGTTGATGACCCTTCACTTTGCTCTTGCTTATGCTTTTGTGAAGTTGACTGACACTAGTCTACCTACATTTAAAACTTTTGTTAGAGATTTATGTGGTAGCCTTATTCATCTTTTGGATTATGTGAAGAATTGGGTAGATGACACACCATCTCCTAATCATCCTAATCTTAATCCCAATCATTCTAATCTTAATCCTATCAATCCTAATCTTCATCCTATCAATCCTAATCCTAATCTTCCTAATCCTAATTCGATACCTAATTCTCCATTTGTTCATCCTCGCTCTTCCCATACTTATGATGGGATTCAAGCTATAGTTCAGGATGCGGATGTGCAAGATTTCTTTGATTTACCTTCTCCTCTGATTCATGATGATATTAAAGGAAAGGGTAAAGAAACTTCTTCAAAACCTATTATCCCACCTTATGTGACCTTTACTCATGAGCATGATAAACAATCACCTCCTATAGAAGCTTTACATAATATGTACACTATTGAATATAATATGGTGACTAAACAAGGTTATAAAGGTTTAGGGCTAGGAGTTAATGAGCGTGGTATTAGGTTTCCAGTTCATATACCCCCTAAACCGAATATGTATGGTGTTGGGTGTTCAAAATCTCAAGTTAAGGTCGGTGATGCTAAACATCATCCTCCTTTCCCCATAGCTATCTTAGATAACCCTAATACTCGTCAAGAAATTGCTAAGAAGGTATATGTTGAGCTAATGAATTCCAAGAAAGAAATCTTTAGATCTATGCCGATAGAAGCTCTATACAAATATAAATTTCCTTTTCATTATACTAACAAACACTTACTTGTTGATTGTAAACATTTCAAGTTATATGTTAGAGAAAGAGCTGCTTTAGGAATTATATCTCACTCTCGTGCAGTTTTACAATTCCTTCATAACTTTGATATAGGGGATTCCCCTCTTTTAGATATAATGTAGATTTTCTTTCCCTCTTGTCTCATGACTAGGGGGCAAGAGGTGTATCTTCATCCAATCTCCTAGGATCCATTAGGTCTTTTATTAGGGCTTAATTGGTATTCTTTCTCTCCTATTTTTCTATGGTTTTGTATTATGTCTTTAATCATCCATAGAATATTTCATGATATTTTTCCTAGGACATGTGTTTTGTGAAGGTATCCCTTGTCTTTATCTCTGGGGGGCAAGGTACCTCTTTCTTTCTCTTTGTCTAGGGAACTGCTTTCCTTGGCCTAGTGGTATTTGTTTATATTGCAATATTATTTCAACATATTGATAGATGTTTTGACTATGGATAACTTTCCTATATGAGAAGTTGTTGTCCTAAGTCATCACTTCTTCTCTATATTGCAAATTATGTTCTTTATAAACTCTCACCCTTGCTTTGGTGTTAGAGTTGTTTCCCTCATTCCAAAGATTCTGCTTCCTCTTGTTTGCAAGGGGCTTGATGATTGAATCTTTGTTCCCGCTGTTGAAAGATGATATTTTATTTAAAGCACTCCTCTTTGGTTGGGGTCTTGTTGATAAGATCTCTCTTTGAGGATCCTTTTCCATGAGTGACATATCCTTTTCACAATTAGCTATATTCTTGGATGTAGGGGTCAATATCCCTTGGTAAAAACATGATGTACATTGTTGTAAACAGGATATCTCCTTGCATTGTGAAGTAGGTATCCTCTTCCATCTTTGTCCTACACTTGGGGGGCAAGGATTCCATTTCCTTCTCTTTCTAGGATTCACCTCTTTCCTTGGGTAAGTAGTACCTATCTATTATGTGACATTCAATCATACATGAAAATTTTGGTTTGCATTGAGGATCTGTGTCCTTGATCACAACCTATTTCATTGTTTGACATTGGGTTTCCATGGTGGATATATCTCTCACCTTGGAAACTGAATAGTGTGCTATCCCTCATAAGGGTTACTTTATTTTCACTTCTTGCATGATATCTCTTTACATTCATCCCTTCCATGGCCTCATAGGAGCTATGACCTTCTTCGCTTGGACTGGGTGTTGTTTGTGGATATTGTCTTGATGTTGAAGAAGGCTTTATCCTTGTTCTTTTCTTTCCTCAACATGTCAAAATAGTATGTTTTTTCCATATTAAGGAGGGGGGGCATATATAGGGCCTCCCTTGTACTATATTTTTTAATTTTTATATGCTAAATCTTGGAAGGTAATGCACATAAGTTGCTAAATCCTGAAAAGACACGCATTCGTATGCTAAATTTTTTGAAGGTAATGCACATAAGTTGCTAAATCCTGAGGAGACATGCATTTTTCAAAATTTTCAATATGCTAAATCCTCTGAAGGTAACACACATAAGTTTCTAAATCCTGAAGGGACACGCATTTCCAGTTTCAAATATGTTAAATCTTGGAAGGTAACACACATAAGTTTCTAAATTCTGAAAAGACACGCATTTATATGTTGCTAAATCTTGAGGAGACACACATTTCATATTCATAGTGATACAAGAAGGTGGATCTATGGGTATTCCAGAAGTCATCAGAAGACGCATTACAATTGCAAGCATAGTTTATGGGTGAACTTGTTGGGCTCTCTATCTAGGGTGATTCATGGTAAGGTGGGCATCTTACTGGGTGAGGTAATCACTTTCTCTTTTCTCTCTTTTTTCTTTCATGCTAATAGGATGGGATCATGAAGCTATGTCATTTATAATGTTTCTCTTGTCTTTCTTATGTAATCATTTATGATTTTATGATAGATTTCCAAATATGATATTAGTATCAAAAATATTTCTTAGCGAGATTTCTTATGCTAATTGATTTGTGTTGTTTAGTACTAACCCTTATTCTTTTGACACCCTCATACATGTATTTCAAGTTAGAATCCTTAGTCTAGGGGCTTGTGTCCTTAACTAAGTGTTATTTTATCTCATTGTGAATCCACTAGGATCTTCTCTTTCTTCTCCTTTACTAAGAGTTTGCATCGAGTCCATACTCTTGCTAAAGTGGGGGCTTAATGTATTGTCTTAAAATGGAAGCACTTCCATGTTAAGAGCATTTAGCCCTTTGAGTAGGTGATTTGGGGTCATGTCAAACACCTTGAATTGATATTTTCTTTGATCTAGCTTTCTCCCCACTTTCCACTTCTTTTCTGCACTTGATTTCTTCATTCTAGGTGAAATTAGGGTTAGGATCTTGAGGATTCTCCTTAATTTTTGTCTTCCATGGCTCTATTTTCTAGGTAGGACTTACAAATAGGTCCTCCTAGACTTCATCATGTTCATCATAGGATTTTATGTCTATCCCTGACATTCTGTCCTGTTCTAATATCATTTCTAGGTTTCTGGGCATCCTCAGGACCTCCTGACCTAGTTCTGACTGAATCTAGGCCTAGGGTCAAATTTGAGGTTGATCCTGAGTAGGTCAGAATCGATCTCAAACCTAAATAGGTCAAGATCAAGGTTGAACCTAACTATGTTAGGTCCAACCTCAAATTTTCCCCCCTCATTCAAATTTCCAGAATCCTAGATTTTCGAGCATCGGGCTTTCGGGATATTTATTTTCCCACCTCCAGGTTGGCCATTTTAGGTTTCAAGATGGTAAATATTCTAATTTCATTTAATCTAGGTATATTTTCTAAAGGTTAGGACCTAATTCAGATTTAATTCTCCAAGGTGGTCCCTCTGGAGGATTGTGCCCTAGTTCACTATAAAAGGAGGCCTTCCTCTCTCATTTTCACATCACATCTCATCCGCATCAAGTTTTTATGCTCAAGAAATTTCTCTCAAGATCTCAAGGTGATCAAGAAAGCATCCATTCAAGCATTTAAGTTCTCTTCTCCATTTAAGTTCTCCATTGAAGATCAAGGATTAAAGCATTCAAGCCATTGAAGGGATTTGGTTCAAGCATTCAAGATTCATCATTCAAACCCTAGATCTAGCCATTATGATGGTGTGATCTTCCTTCAAGATCCTTTGTTCATCTTCAAGATCCATTTCATTCTTCCTTTAAGGTGGATTCCAAGCATACAATCATGGAGGTTTGATTTACATTTATTGTTTTGTTCAAGCTTTCTTATCAATATACTTGTTTACATTCAAAATATAATTACATATCTATTGAATTGCATAGCTTCATTGTTAGATCCTTTTATACTACTTTCTAGCATTCTTATTTCAATTTCAATATTAAGGTTGATTCCAAACTAGGGTTTGACCAAGGAAAACCCCTCAAACAAACAATAAAAACCCTATTTTTCTTGCCGGTACAGGTGCGGGATTTCAAATTTGAGAGCGAATTTGGATACCCTTTTCGAAAAACTTCTGAGATCTGCAAACAGAATTCGAATCGGACTTCAAATAAAGAATGTAGTATTTGACCTTTTATGAGTGTCAAACCTGACCTGAGCTCATCTTGGAGAAATATTTATGGGTTTTCTCTATCTCGGCATTTCCAGTTTGGAACAAGCTTCAGAATTGCCCGAAAGTATACATAGACATCAGAATTTGACATTTTCCAGATCTGCCCTAATTTGAGGTTAGTATTTATATTTCAATTACTTCAAAATCCTAAAGACTTCAATTCAACCATAGGGAAACATAGGTTTATTCTCTCTCTCTTCAATATTCTCCTTAGATTGATTTGATTGTGTATTAACCCTTTTGGTTGATCAAATTGGATTTCTCCTTTGGGAATTTGGATTTAGGAGTGAATCTCATATTTCCCCCATACAATGCACACACACATTTCAATAGAGGTGAATCCATTTTACCTCTATTCACATTGTTATTTAGGTTGAGGACATTTAGACAAAAAAAACATTAAGTTTTCATCATGCATCTTACGATACTTAATCATTTTGTGTAATTTATTTAGACATGCATTATCTTCATTAGGTGAGTTCATTTGTATATATTGATCATTTACAATGATGTTTTATTATAGCTATCATTTTATCCCGTTATCTTTTGTCATGTTGTAGGTTGTTATATTTTATCATATTTAAATACATTTTCATTCATTACATCATTCATTTATTATCCATTAAGTTATCCATCATTTACATCATTGCATTAGTAACCAAATAGCATTGTATAGAGTAAAATCATTTAGGACATGTATTTATATCAATATCATATGTTAGATCATTAACCATTATGCATCAAATAGAAAATAAATCATACATACTATGCATATCAAAGTAAATCATCACATCCTAAATATGCCAGTACGCACATATATATATAAACAAAGCACGTCATAATAGAGCTGTATCATCATATATAGCGAATCCATCATAAAAGTCCATAAAATGTCCAAATGTCCAATGATATATCATATATAACAATGTGTCCAAAAGTGTCCATCAATTCAATAACATAATGAAACGTACTGATACAATGATACAAAAAGTGTATATAATGATGTCATATATCTATGATCCACTGCCTCCAAACTCAGTCTGTCACTATCTACGAGATGCAATGTGACCTCATGCTACTAAACCACCTAACCCTGAGGCTCTTGCCGGATCCCTTGAACCTATCGGTGCTTTAGGAGGGTGTGATGCTACACCACCACTACCAGCTAGTACCTATCTTTGCTACACATCTAGTCCCCATGCATAAGAGCTCTCTCTATAGCTCCTGATCCACTGATATCTAGGTACCATCTATCTATAGGCCTCTCGCTAGTAGGAAATCTCCTTCCCGGCCTGTATCATAGCTCACAGACTATCTCCATGCGGACCTAACTCCTTTGTCCATTGTAACTCATCAAGTAACATCTCTAACTCTCTGAGTCACTCTATCGCAACATCACGCTCGTGTCTGAGATCTACCATCTGTCTCTCCAATCTCTATATCCATCTCTATAATCCAGGGACATGGTCTGCCTACACCTGTGTCATTGCTAGTCAGACTAGCAATGAATCAATGTCTAGATCCTCCTCATCTATAGCGTCTCTTTGTAGATAGTGATCATGTCCCCCAATATCCATCTTTGTCTACTCCCCCTAGGCATCCACATCTATCATCTACACATCTTGCCCTGCCATATCGAGCATATGCCCATCCTGTATATCATCATGGACCTGTCCACCCTGTACTACTCCAACCTAGCCTAATAGCACATCTACCTCATCCTATACCTATGCCTATACCATAGGATCTACTTGTGCTACTGGTACCTATCCTGGAGCAGCTGGTATCTGTGCTGGCACTCTTGCTGCTAACTGTGCCGGTGGCTATCTCTATACCTGTCTCATGGGAGGTGGCATCAAACCCCTCTGTCTGACACCTCCACTTCTCATACAAGGCCCATCACTCTCTCCTCTCCCACCATCGCCACCATGACCACCATCATCTTTGTCATCACCTCCACCTCTCCCTCACCCTCTCCTATCTCGGCCCTAATGCCTGCCTCGGTGTGTCTCTGCTACGTCTCTCTCTGATGGCCTCTCTATTGGCTCCATCAATCTAGGAAATGGAAAATCTCTCAAATGTCTCTCAAAGTCTACTATCATCCCTAGGTCTACCACCCCCTATCTCATTGACCATGCCTGAAATGACATGTCCAAGAACTCTTGTTAGTCAATCTCAAATGACACCATTGGGCCCCAGTCTCACCTCTCCTCGTGTGTGCGCGCGAACTTTGTAACTCCCTGTGGCATCCCCTAGATCCTGCCAAACTATTAGAGGACTCGGCTCACCAACTATCTCTCTATAATGAAGGGAGTCCTCCCTATCAACCATCTAGACTCAAAACAAAATCCAAGCTACCACTCATCATCCCATGGCTCACACCCAATGTAGGGTCTCCAGATCACTATATTAATCATGTTGAAAGTGTAACACCAAAACTCTAATCGACCCAGCTTATGCTGAGTCTAGATAGCTGAATACAGAAAAATATAAGGTTGTCCAGCACCTCAGAATATCATAGCTACTGGACATGTAACTACAATATGCTCCCATGCCCAAACATGGAGCAATGTCACACCAGCTGATAAAGATGCACCTTTGTGGTACACCACCTGATTTAAATCATGATAGAGATGTGTTAGTAGGCACACCCCCCAAGAAAAATGGGTCCTATCCTCCAACATCCTCTATAGAGTATGACCCCAACCAACTGCACATATGTGTGATCTACGATTGGGGCACACATAACCTCCAATCACTCCAGCTAAGACAATAGGAAGAGGGTCATAGAAATCAACCATGTCCTCCCAGGTGATCTCTGTCTCATCAATCTCATCATCCCCGAATACAGCTCTGCACTCTGCTAGCCCTCCACGCCGATCGTACTAAACTAACTCTCTAGTGATTGGTAGCTGTAGGATGCAATATACATCCTCTAACATGACTATCATCTCTCCTATAGGGAGATGGAAAGTGCTCATCTCCGAGTGCCATCTCTTGGCAAGTGTTATCAACATGCCCAGGTTCGCTTGAATCTCAAGTGTATAAATAATGTCGTACAGTCTAGTCACCCCAATCAACAATATGTTAGTCTCTGACAGTGTCAGCCTTAGATTCTACATCATAGGATATCTCTCCCGTGACATCAAAATGTCTATAATATCCTCCTATCATAATTAATCAATCAAACTATCAGATTTCGATCCAAATGATCTATCTATCTATCTTATCCTATCAATTGAATACTTGTTTATCACATATACTAATAGGTAATTTTATCAATTATTTGAAATCAAGAGGGTTAACTAGCAATCACGCTACAATGTTATCTATCTTGACTAAATCGATCACAATACAATGCTGACGGATCATTTTAGCTTATCGATATCCAGTTTGACCTAATTCACGCTCTAATTCTTCAAATTCCATTCCCTAAAACAAATGTGAAACACTAAAAAATGCTTGCGCAGGAACCCCTCTGATTTGCATAGACTTTTATAGTTGCTCAGTTTCCCTAACTATTTTCGCATAATCCCCTAACACTTGCGCAGATTGCACATTTGCACAGTTTCACTAATCAGTTGCGCCACTAAACTTAACAAATGGGCAGGAACAACATATGCACACTTTTATTTGACACTTGTGTAGTACAAAATTTCCTAAACCTAAATGTGCAGTTGACCTAAATGTATGCTCATAAATGATAGTTTGTTGTGCAAACATGGCCTGTTGCTACACATTCATGCGTCGTAGCTGCACATTTGTTCGCCGACCAAGAACATCAAATGTTCTAACCTAAATCTACAATTCAAACTAACCTAAACATGCTCAAATTCTATTGCAAATCATTCAAAATCATAAATTGACAAAGAGGATTGAGTCACCTACTAGCTCTCCTGAATCGGGTGGTCTCTGGAATCATCTGGCCCTCTCGAAGCGATGATCTAATAGTGGGAATGGCATCCTGGTGACTCTGCTCTTCTCTCTCTCAAGCTCCAATCTCCAAATGACATGTGTGCACAATGAGCCTATTGTGGACCCCTTTGCCCTATTTATAGCCTATGGACCCAATGTGCTTGGTGTGTGTGGACCCTACCTCCCGTTATTCTTTCGTTTCCCCCCGTTCTCATCCATCTTTTCTACCATTTCTTTCGTGAGATTGATTGTCAAACTCGACATAAAAAAAACAAAAAAAAAAACCATTAAATAATTTTTGTCAATCAATCTCTCAAGGGGGCATGCATAGGTCATCTGAGACATTGTCTGGGGCAGGGGCAAAAATGCTTGAATTTTTCTTTGAAATAATGTGACACGCACATTATTTCAAAGAGGGGCAAAATGTATACACTTAAAAATGGCTTAATTAATTAATTAAATAATTATTATTTAATTGATATTGACTTGATGAATTAATTAAATATTTATTATTTAATTAATATTCATTTTCTCTATTTATTAAATAGATTATTCAATTTATTTAGTAAATTCACTATAGTTTATTCCTCTATCCTAAGTCTTTTAATTAGTCTTATTAAAGTGATTTTAATTAAATACACAATCACCTAAATATGACTAAGTCCCCTAGTCCACCTTATAAACCTAGTCACTTGACACATCACTTGGCTAAAATAAATAATTATTATTATTTATTTATTGATAATTATCCTCACCCACACATGTCCTATTCTTAAGGGCTATGTGGCCTCATAGGATTTGGTCTCATGACCACATGTCTTCTCTCAAACCAAGTCAAGAGACATTCCCTATTCCTAAGGGGCTTCTCAAGCCACCTCTAAGGGTCAAAGGTGACTCATGGGACACTTGTACCAAGAGTCCTATTGAGGAAAATGTCTCTCCCTCTTCCTCTCTTTGGTCTTTGTGAGACACTTGACATGTGTCTTTCCCTTCCACCTTCTTCTCTTCCATGTCAATGTGAGAGGAACATCATCCATATTCTTCCTCTCATATTCCAACTACATCCCCCTTTCTCTCAACTCCTTCAATGAAGTCAATTCTAGCCCTAGGATCTTCCACCTTTCATTCTCCACCGTAGGATTGTGCCACCTAGGCTTAGATCTTCCAAAATTCTATAAAAGGAGCCTCATTTTCCCTTCATGAGCTAATAGGTAATTTGTAATCAAGCATTCAAGCACTCAAACATTCAAGCAATCAAGCATCCACACTATCATCATTCCATTTGCATTCCATCCATTAGTTGCATAATCAAGCTTTGGGCTATTTTGCACTCACTCATTCAATCTCCACACTTTGGTGACATCTTGGGCAAGGAGCTTCAAATTGGAAACCTGAGAGCTCAACCATCCAAGAAAGCAAGGCTAGGAGGACAATGGAGACAAGCTGCATGGTAGGTGAAAGCAATTGATTTAGTTTCATCATTTGTGATTACTTTGCATTCTTATTATGTTGCATTAGATATATTTGTTAGCTTAGGATAGTTAATTTATCATTTCGAGTATTAGACATCTAATTTTCATACAACAGTGATCAAACCAATCACTCCTTAAACAATCGCAAACAATTTCCTCACAAAAAACTCCACCAACGTAACCCACTAGTAACCAGGGTTTATTCTCCCAAATTTGATAGTCTAGTAGTGCTTCAATGCAACTCCTAACCTCGTGCCCTTAAAGTATTTTCAAAACTACCATCAAAGACAAACTTACTCAAATGTGATAGCAACAATATGCAAAGAGACATTGAGGGTTGGTAAGGGTTCATGACTTGTCTCCATTATACTTGGATGTCTGTTGCCAAGAATTTGATCGGGACTAGGACATCATAACTTGGTGAACTCCCTTGTTCCTTAGTCCTCAAAAAATCCTTACCAAACTAACACTGATCAATCCACATGAAAAATACCTCAGTTCTGCAATAGGATAGTCACTATCCTTAAACTTGACAATCAAACTTGGTCTTGTGTGATCAATGGCTAATACTTCTAGTACCTTTCACTATGGTTGGAAATAAACCAAAAATACTTTCTAAAACCAAATAAAGTTGAGTTTACAAATAGGAAAGTGCATTCTAGTTTAGATCTTGCAATGATGTCTGTCTCAACCATAGTGCCTTCACAACTTCCAATCAACCTTGTGAACAACACTGGATTCACACTAATCTACTATGTGATGATCTTATCAAGATTAGTAAGGTTCATTACAACCCTTACTACTACTCACAACAAACTTTGAACTTTAAACAATATTAAATGTGATCAAACAACTTATATACTCCTGCAATAGTCAAAATCTTCATGACAAATATACTAGGGCCTCCTAAAAACATGGTAAAACCACTTCACCTTTGTCTGCAACTTTTTGAACATAAAATATTCCTAAAAATTAGTGTCTCACCAACTTATAGTCAAATAACATGGCTAGATCAAATGTTATGGATTTTCCTTGGTTCGATGTTTATCCTAGGAGGGTTTGGACCCATTCTGAGAAAAAATATCATGTATCTCCCTCCATTCTCCATGTATTTGCCTCAAACTTGGTTCATTGAAAAGTAGACTCTCCTTATAATGTAAAGGATATCATTTTAACATAGTTCCAATCCATATGGGGGTGTATCAAGTGACTGTTTACACAATAGGCTTAGGAAATTGTAGAATATACATGAATATCATTGATTTCCCAACTCCATTACATCCAAACTTCCACCCTCATGTTCTCATTCAAAGGAAAACATGTTTAAATAGACCAAATGGAGTTAATGGATCAATTACAATTGATCCAAACCACTGTTGAACCATTTTTGACAATTATGTTACAAAAGTATCATTTTCCAACATGACAACTTTTTGGTATCTTGACAATTTTTCAACCACCTTGACAACTTGACCTTAAAACATGATAAATTGATCATAATACATACCAAATAGGACCAATTAGTCCAATTACATCAAATTAATCTATTTTGGATCTTTTTTTGCAAGTTTGAGCAATGTTGACCCCATGGTCTTGATTGGCCTTACAATAGTAATTTGCCTTACAAAATGCCTTCCAAAGATTACAATTGTGATTGTAATGGTCCAAAGGATCTTATTACATCCTTGACTATCTTTCTAGACACAAAATATTCTCTTCCTTTTACCGATATGTGCTCAACACCATAACATCAGTCTTACAACTATAAATTATAGATAGTTAAAGAATCCAATAACATAAATTGTTAATGAATGTAAAATGTTCTCTACCTTATACTATGTAATAATTTAATTGTTGGATCATTATGAAATCACCTTACGACATAAGGTTTAAAAGTTTGGATTAGACTGTAAAGACAATAGCTATTCAAAATGTTTTTGTACATTGCTTTTGTATGGTTTCAGACTAGGTGGTACAAGACACAATTGTACACAACTTGTAAATGATTTCTTGCAAATATATATTTCTTTTTTGACATTTTTTTATGGTCTTTATCCTCTATTTACAAAGTTTTAATGTAGCGCATTCTAAATCCAGAACATAAATAATGCATACAATCATACCATAGAACATACCAAATAGTGCATACAATCATACAAGAAAGAAAAGCAAAATAGAACATCAATGACAATAGATAGAAGAATGTGGCAAGTTTTTTACAAACTGATTTAGGGCTTGTTAGGTTGAAATAAACTAATTACTCACAACCCAACTCAGTCCCAACAATATGGAATTTGGGCAGTATTAGGTCCATGCTACATACCTCTTATTACAAGCTCAACACTTTCTTCTCTTTTCTCATACATAGTAGCCTACTATTTCCACTCTTGGGCACAAACCTATTATTCACAAGATGCGGCAATACTGATACCAAACATAATAATCAATACACATACCCTAGATGATTGGAGGGAGGAAAATACAACAATATTTTTGACATACCTACAATGTTGTAAGTCGATATCTTCTATGAACATCTATGCTGAAAAAAAAGCCTCTAATTACGGCCAAAACCCTCTTTATTCACACATTGATAGAAAATGCAAACTACAATATTCATACCCTAGACGAGGGAGGAAAACACAACAATATTTTTGGCATACTGGCAATGTTGCAAGTCGATATCTTTTGTGAATAGCTATGTCGAAACAAAGCCTTCGATTTGTGACCAAAACCCTATTTATTCACACACTGATAGAAAATGTAAACTACAATATTCATACGCTAAAGGAGGGAGGAAAACACAACAATATTTTTGGCATACCTACAATGTTGCAAGTTGATCTCTTTTATGAATAGCTATGCCAAAACAAAGCCTCTAATTTTTGATTGAAACCCTATTTATTCACATAGCGATAGAAAATGTAAACTACAATATTTATACCCTAGACAGTTCAAAGGTAGAAAACATAACAATCTTTTCAACAAACATACAATGTTGCTGACGCAAGGGAGGAAGGGGAAGGGGCCAAAAGGCACACCCTAACCAAATCCACCTTGCAAAACAATACGCGAAAGCAACAACATGCAACAGTGAGAGAGAGAATGCAGATCCTTTCATATGTTATTCTCAAATTGATTCATACATGTTGGGCTGTAAGGCCTTCCTGGTTTCAGCCAAATAATACAATCAAGTATAGAAGTCCTCAAACATGTGAGGATCTATGAATAATCTCTAAATTTCTATCTTCTATCTTCTATCCAGACTGCCTAAAACTCTAACCAAACTACATTTATACAAGAGGCTACCAAGCCAAGTTGGCCTTCAGATCCACAATCAACGGAAGGGATGACCAGATGTAGGTCCACATGCTTCCCAATGATGGATACCAACATTAAATCCATGACCCAAATTAAATGCACAAGTCAACCTCAAAAGAAATCCAAGATAAACAACTCGGTAAGCAAGGAAATCGAGCACTAGAGAAATTAACCGAGCGCCAGAGAGATAACCGACCAACACTGGTGAACAAAGGAAATTGAGAAACATCGAACCACTCGGTCAAAGTAGGAACCGAGCAACACAAAAAAAATCAAATATGTTTTTGGTGACACAAGACTACCAAGGACTCGAGATGCTCTTGCATCAGACACCTGGGGTTATTTGAAATGATTCTCTGAATCATGAAACAGGTATGATCCGAGATGCATCCAACTTAGACTGTGAAATCCATGAACAATCTTCAATTGGTCTATTCTTTCACTTTACCAGATATTCCATATACTATTTTCCTCTTGTACTTCTACCAATTCTTTGCTCCAAAATATTTTCAACTTCTTCGTTTTGCTTCTTAGGATAATCCATCGCTACTATCATGTCTTCATTAGGTTCATGAAACTCATACAAATCAGTTATGTTGAATATAGGTGATATATCCATGTCATCAAGTAACTCAATCTCATATGCATTTCCACTATCAAATTTTCTCAAAATCTTGCAAGGTCCAAACTTCTTCATCTTTAGCTTTCCATATGTTCCAACAGGAAATCTACCTCTCTTCAAATGAACTATCACTTTATCACCAACATCAAAAGTTTTATGTCTTCTTGATCTATCATCTATGTCTTTGTATTTCTGATTACTCTTTTCTAGCTTAAGCTTCACATCTTCATGCAATGTCTTCATGTACTCAACAAATTTTATTCCTTCAGCACTTCTCTTTCTTTCATCAACAATATCTCTTAAATTTGATATACCTCTCAGTTGTATGCCATTTACAATCTCAAAAGGTGTTTTTCCAGTACTCCTATTTATTGAATTATTGTATGAAAAATCTTCTTGTGCCAACACATAATCCCAATTACTCAGTGTGTCTCCAACTAAAAATCTCAAAATATTACCCAAACTTCTATTCACAATTTTTGTATGTCCATTGGTTTGTGGGTGAAATGTAGAACTATATTTCAACTCAGTACCAAACTTTCTCCAAAGAGTCTTCCAAAAGTATCCAACAAATTTACTATCTCGGTCAGAGATAATACTCCTCGGTAATCCATGCAATCTGACAATTTCCTTAAAGAAAAGATCTACTACATGTATTGCATCTAATGTCTTTCTACAAGGTATAAAAGGTTCCATTTTAGAAAATCTATCCACAACAACAAATATAGAATCATTACCTCTTACTATCTTCGGTAAGCCAAGAACAAAATCCATACTGATGTTAATCCCAGGTTTCTCAGGTACAACAATTGGTGTATACAATCCAGTATTCTGACTAAGTCCTTTTGCAACTTGACAAACTCCACAACTTTTCACAAATTTCCAAACATCTTTATACAACTGTAGCCAAAAGTATTTCTCCTTAAGCAAATTCAATGTCTTATCAACACCAAAATGTCTAGCCAAAACTCTACTATGTTTCTCCTTTATCAAATTAGTTTGCATTGCTCCTCTTGGTATACACAACTGAATACCTTTAAACAACATACCTCCTGGCATAAAATATTTATCCCATTTAGTACTTTGTTGATCTTTAATAGGTGCTCTACACTTTCTCCATGGCTTAGAAAAATCAGGATCAAATTCATAAGAATCTCTCATGTCATCAAAGTGTAGAACTCCAATTTTCATCTTGGTCATCAAGGATCTTCTTCTACTCAATGCATCAGCGACTCGGTTAGTGACTCCACTCTTATGCTTTATCACAAATGTATAACTCTATAAATACTCAACCCATATCATGTGTCTCTGATTCAACTTATTCTGACTACCCAAATACTATAAAGCTTTATGATCAGTATACAACACAAATTCACTGGACATCAAATAATGTCTCCATTTCTTCAGTGCTTGAACAATAGCATAGAATTATTGATCATACATAGAATATTTCCTTTTTGTGTCATTCAACTTTTCACTAAAGAAAGCAACAGGTTTACCTTCTTGACTCAACATAGCTCCAATTGCACTTCCACTTGCATCACATTCTACTTGAAATACCTTATTGAAATCAGGCAATGCAAAAATAGGAAATTCAACAACCTTCTGCTTCAGAGTCTCAAAACTTTTATCAGCTCCATGTGTCCACTTGAATTCTCTTTTGTCTCCTCTCATAGTTTTAGTCATAGCATTACAAATTGAACTGAAATTCCTTATGAACTTTCGATAAAAACTTTCCAAACCATGAAATGATCTTACCTCACTAGCATTCTCAGGTGTAGGCCAATTCAGAATATCTTCAACCTTTTTAGGATCCATTTTCAAACCATCAACTGAAATCACAAATCCCAAATACACAATCTCCTCTTTCATGAGTGAACACTTTTTCAGATTTATCATCAACTTTTCTTCTTTCAATCTCTGCAAAACTTGTCTAATATGCAACAAATGTTCTTCTCTAGTTTTACTGAATATCAAAATATCATCAAGATATACAATCACAAACTTACCTAAGAATTTCTTCAAAACTTCATTCATCAACCTCATAAAAGTACTCGATGCATTAGTTAAACCAAAAGGCATAACCAACCACTCATACAAACCTTCTTCTATCTTGAACGCAGTCTTCCACTCATCACCTTCTTTGATTTTGATATGATGATACCCACTTTTCAAATCAATTTTAGTAAAATACTTTGCTCCAGTCAAACTATGCATTATATCATCCATTCTCGGTATAGGAAACCTATACTTCACTATTATCTTGTTGATTGCTCTAGAATTAGTACACATTCACCATTCTCCATTCTTCTTAGGTGCTAATATTGCAAGTACTACACAAGGACTCAAACTTTCTCTGATCAAACCTTTCTGCAACAATTCTTGAATCTCACTAGTACATTTGACTTGGTTTTTCTACCAAAATTTTTGACCATGAATTAAAAAAGTTTTGGTTGGTCGGATTATAGAAGGAAAACTTTCATTTTTTTTTAATCCATGCCCGTGTTCATCAAAATTTCAACCAATACTATGTAGTTTGAACTTTCGACGACCACAGGCATAACTTTACAAAAAAAGATTTCATTTCATTATTACCACTGCGTATTTTTTCAAGGTTGCCGCGTGCAAAACCTCATTGGCATTGTGTATTGGAAGCTCATTGAGGTAACCTTCACTTTGGAGGATGGATTCAGCACTATGGATTTGGCACTAAGGTAACTTGATTTTGTTTTCTTGACTCTTGTGATATTTTGAACGCATCTATTTATTATTACTAGTTTTAAAAAGTTTGAAGCCAATTTGTTCCCCAAAAATGTCGTCTGCTGCATATTTTATTATTTTGTTGGGATTGGGATTAGCTGGGATATTGTTGGTGGTGCAGAGAAGGCCAAAGCTTTACTAGGGAGCTAGCCAAAGCCATGGATTGCTTATCCATTATACAAATTACCTAACGAAGATTTCAAAATTTAATTTAAAAAAAATTGCATTTTCCATCAAAAACGACTGGTGTTTACATTCATGCAAACCCATATTGAAAGAAGTCAAGAATATAATTGGATAGAAGGCTTCTAAACACTTCTATCTTTCGTTTGCAAGTGGTTTGAGTTTATTTGATTAAGTGTGGAAAGAGAATCAGGTTGCAAAATAGGAAAACCTATGGGTGTGCGCTAGCCGACAGTTTGAATTTCAAACATTTGTTTCTTTCCTACGATTTGATGAAAGTCATTGGCATTTGGTGAGGAGGGAAAATTGTAGAATGTATCATAAGATTTCAATAAACTTACCATGGAGAATGTGGATTGGAGGATTTTGATATGAAGATAGCCAGGCATTCGAAATGTGACTGGCATCATGACGAGCATAGACCCGTAACTATTATTTGGTTTCAATTTTGAGTCTCAATTCAAGGATTTGAATTTGAATTACTCACCTCTTAATGAGACCATCGTGGGATTGGTCGAGTGCCAAGTTTTGAATGCACCTGTTGTATCAAACCGAGCATCAATATTTTTATCTTCGAAGGAGATGTTGTGGATTTGGGAGTTTGTATAGGGTCCAAAATCTATAACTCGAGGGACACTCTATCCAAGAGAACGTAGATTAAGACATGATGACTGTCTTGAGGGGTCTTTTGGGAAATTTAGAAACCAAAACTTAAAATTGTGCCAAGTTTGACTGGCAGCCTGCATTGCCACAGGGGACAGTCCTAAAGATCAAGGTGTGTCAAGACCGAGTTACAAACTTGGTAAATGAGAGGGATGTCAATATGAGTCAATTGACATTTAGAAAGGGTCTGAAGGATTATGAAGAATCTATAATAGTTTAGGTGAGTGAAAGTACTTAGGGAGTACAGGGGTGCATCTTCACTAATGAGACAACAACTGTGAAGAGTCTCAGGGAGGAGTTACGAGAACACAATGTATTGATTGGCTAAAAAGATTTTGAACACTTCAGAGTGTAGAGCCTTGGTGGGTGCCATAATTAGGCCTCTAAGATTATTGCAGTTGGGAGGCCTAGAGAATGATCCAGGCTTTGATCTTTTTGGAGGATGACTGCCTCAAGGAGAGTGTCCAAGAATCCCAATAACACTTGGGGATTCTGTGGTAAAACTTGGTGTTAGATGCAGAAAGCCAGGTTTGCAATCCCAGGAAGCATTCTGTACTAAAGTGACAATCATGCCTTGAAAGGTTGATAGACTGGTCTAAGGGGTTGGTTGGGCCATTGTAAGGTCACTTAGGTTGGGTATAGTAGTTAAGAAATAAATAAGAAAATATAATCCAGCTATGATTGAAAGTGGAGAAATGGTTTATAATGTGAAATTCAAGCCTATATATATTTTAACCTCTTGAGAGAAATGTTGAATCAAATGTGCAACCTTTGGCATTTTCAAGAGTTGTTTATACACTACAAATTTAAGCCTATATATATTTTAACCTCTTTCTACTTAATGCATGTCCATGAAATCACATTAGGTTGAGGCATTCTTTTAAAACACTGTAAAGCTTCATCGAGAGCACCATTTTGTGCATATCATGATATCATTGTATTCCATGAAATCGTAACTTGTTCAAGCATTTTGTCAAATAGTTCACATGCTTTCTGCATCCTTCCACATTTTGCATACATATCCATGAGATCATTTACAACTACAACATCTGAAAGAAACCCTCTATTTATTATACTTTGATGGATTTCCATACCCTCTATCTATTATTCTAAAGAAGAAACCAAGAGTTAGATGGTTGTGTGATATAAGCTATAGAGACATCCTTAAAAGGTTAACCTTGTGGTAGGGCAGCCAAGTGTGGTTACTGATTGACGAACCTTCATTCATCAGTATTGTCAATCGCTGCAGGATAGTGGGTTCCCACTTTAAGCTTCTTGTTGTGACCACTTTGGACCAAGATTGGATGTAGATCATATTTGGGTTCCCACTTTAATCTTCAACCCCCCATAAGATAGACTTGTCATCCTTCATTATTGGACCAAGATTGGTACCTATCCTAGTAAGTCATTATGAGACAGTGCATCATCCATCCTGGAGTAATTGTTGAATCTTGTATTCAGGGTTGGGAATGGTAGTTAGGACATGTTATTAAGTGGACTTTGAAGGTGTGGGGTCTAGGTTCTAGTAGGTTGTTTTCCTGGAGACCTTTGAGAAGGTTTTGAAGGACAAATTTCCCTAATCTCTCACACTTACCCTAGTCCTTGCATCAACATAAGAATCTACTTGTGAATAGGATACAAAAGAGAACCATTTAAGAAATAGTCATTTTCACACAAACAAAAGATATTAGTTGTTATGATCATGGTCTTCCCATTATAAGAATATATAATTTTTTTATTAGTATAGATATGATATTATATGTTCCTATAAACATCTACAATTTTAACAATATCATTGAACTTATGTAAGTTGCATCATTACCACTATTTTGTGAAACAATCTACAAATTTAAAGTTATATTTGAGTTAAAATATAAGTAATATTAAAATAACACTTCAAATATTTATCAATATCAAATAAGTATTCTCAGTTCACATCATGTGGCCAATTTGAAACAATTAAATACTTTTCAAACATAATATTGTTTGCATTTAATTTTTATTTTTATGATAATTTATTCATAGTTATTTATTTATTTATTTATCTTCAATCTTTATTTGAGAGGTCACAATACTTGGTCATTGTCCATGTTTAAATGATTGTTTGCTTTATGTGACTTGTCTTCAATTCTTATTATAAAGTGTGTGAGTTCCAACGCTAGTGAAATCCATGCATTTGAAGTAGAATTATGTAAAAGTTTGAAGTTAAAATAATGTGAATATAATCTAAAAGGAATGAAATTTATTAGGTAGATATTGCATCTTTGATCTTACTGTATTTTGATGTACATCATTGTTTTAAGCCTTACACAGTGCCACTTCTATGAAAATATTAGACATCATTGTCCTTTGTTCTATTATTGCTTATCATTGCCTCATTTTCACCATCTACTATCACATGCTTTGTGACTATCTCAGTTCTTGATAGCATTCTATCTCCTTGCTGCCATTAGATATTTGACATTACTGCCCTTTAATACATATTAATGATATTTTATTTTCATTGTCTATGATATGACATCAACCATTTTCCCAATTTACTTGGGGTCTAACAATGAGTAATAAAAAGGTAATGAAATACATGAAAAGAGGCCTTTCACTATTTCATGACCTTTTGAAACCCGATCATTAAAGAGCCTAGAATCTACTACTAAAAAAAGGAGAAAACTCATGGTTTGAATGCTTATCAATTTAGAAGCATAAAATTAAGGGTAATTGTAATATTTTAAATTTTAAAATTAGCCACATGGTCAAAACCATATGCAACATAGGATAAGGATGATCTTCTCTTGTGTGTTGTCCATCTTGCCACTAATTTTTGTTTCTAATCCATGGGGCCCTTTGTTTATGTTGGTGGTGTATTTTTCTTTGATTGATGTAAAATGGAATATATGTGTTAGTTGCAAAATCTCTGTTTGAGAAATCATCTTATGGGCCGACAACATTACATTATATATGATCATGCTTTATTTTGTTTGACAATAGAGCCTCAAGAATTTAACCATGTTGAAGGTGCCTCATTTTATTGTTTGGCCAAGTGACTTCTATTGCTATGTTTCATTCATTATTGGATGATGGATCTGTGTCCTACATTCCATATTTCTTTTTATCTAGGTCCAGTTTTGTGGCACACAAGATTAATTATTGTTTCATTAACATGATTTCTATTTTGACTTGGAAATTCATTTGACTTAATATTTATATTATCTCCCATTATTCTAACAACATATTCTCATCTTTGTAACCATTTTGTTTATATTAAGCCACTCTTTCAAGTAACCATTAGAGTTATTTCATATGCACAGGTAATGAACATGCATATTTGTATAAGCACTACTGGGAGCTTACCCTGCAACACATGTACTATTGTGAAATATCATCACAAGTTCATTTGTTGCAGGGTCGAGCTCCTAGTAATGCTTGGTCAATAAATCTGCATGTTTTTCACTTGTGCATATACCTTCTCTGATCGACTCTTATATGCACATGTAGTATTGTGAACATGTAGATTTTCTATAGTTGTAATGATTTTTCTTATTTCTTGTCTTTTGTCCCTTTTTTATTTCCTATGTCTATACTTGGTGACAACATTTTGAACATTGTTGACATACTTAAATGGAATACACAATACCAAATGATGAATGCTCAATTATTGTAATGGCAAAGCATCAGAACCCTCCATTTCTAAACTTTGATTTGGTATGATAAATGTCCCTTTGTGTCAAGAAAATTATAGTTGAGAAAATGGTTTTTCAGTAACGATTTGTATCTATAGGTTGCAAACAAATCATCCTTCTTCCACCAATGAGTCATTCCATTCAAGAAAGACCATGTCTGATGATATCAACGCACAAAAAAATAGGGAGACAATTGCTAGACTGTGGTCTAACTTAAAAAGAAAAGGTGATGGAAAATGTTATTGTCCTTGCAAAATTTGTAAGGTCTTAAAGACTCGAAGATATCTAATCAAAATAGCTGAGGAATATTGTAGGCAACATGGTCACATTGAAGGGGGAAATGAATTTCGTCCATTGGTATGTATTTTAATAATTTATAAAATAAATAAGACATGATTTGATGATGACATCATGGTCATGGTTAATATAAGTTCATCATTTTCATATAGGTCAACCTCCCTAGGTTTCATGTTATGGACCATGACAATCCAGAGAATGTGGATTTCCAAATGAGGGAACATGGAGGTGTGAATATAGAAGTAGAAGGTAATGATCCCATGGAAGAAGACCATGATGATGAAGAAGATCACGATGATCAAGATGATGATGATGATAATGATGATGTTGATGCAGACCTTGATGTACGTATACTTGAGAAGGCACACAAGCCCCTATATGAAGGCTCCCAAGAAACTCTTCTTGCTGTTGTATTGTTGTTGGTGAACTTGAAGGTTATGAATGGTTTATCCAATGTAGCAATGACATGTATGTTAAGGTATGTCATCTTTTTTCATTATTTTGATCGTAATTCCCTTACAATTAACATTGGGTGAATCGTGTAGCTATTAATATTCTTTAAATTAATAAATTATATTTTTGGTCATAGGTTGATAGGTGAGTGTTTGTTACCACCATCAAACATTCTACCTCGCTTGTATCGAGAATTATCTGCCATTATGAAAGATATTGGAATGGAGTATCAAACAATACATGCATGTCTGAATGATCATATTATATATTATAAACAACATGAATTTGCAATAGAATGCCATGTTTGTCATATTAGTAGATATCAATCAGATCGAATAACAAAAAAGGTGCATCGCAAGGTTCTTCAGTTTATTCCCATTATTCCATGTCTGCAATGATTATTTAGGTGTAATAGCTTGGCACAATTTATGGATTACCATGCACACAATAGAAGTCGAGATGACATTATGTGAATGCCTGCAGATGGTTTGGCATTTAAGGAAATAGAGGAAAAATGACCACACTTTAAAGAAGAACCTTGTAATCTCAAGCTTTCATTGGCAGCAGACGGTGTCAATCTATTTGGAGAGATGAGATCTACTTACTCAGTGTGGCTTGTTTTTGTTATCAATAATAACATTCCTCCTTGGATGTCCATAAAGAGGAAGCACATAATGTTGGCACTGATTGTTCTAGGTATTTTTTCATTTAATAGTCATCTAAATTAATTTATTATAAATGATCCATCAAAATGGTCATAATAATTATGTAATATTTTTGTTCATTCAATTAGGTAAGTACCAAGTTAAAGATATCAATGTATATATTGAGCCCCTTATCAATGAGTTGATGGTGTTATGGAATGGGGTCACTATGTATGACATCTCTAGACCAATGAGACAAAGACAATTTCAATTCCATGCAATGCTTGTATGGACAACACATGATGCCCCTACGCTAACACATTTTTGTGGTATGTTCTCTTCTTAACACCTCTTTTTTGGTATGTTATAGTGCTAACACAAAGTTAACATATTTAATCCAATTATACATGATTTTGTAGGTCTTCAGACAAAGGAAAAATTTGCATGTCCAGTTTGTGGTCCAAAGATGAAATCTCATCATTCAAAAAGTTTAGGAAAGCAGGTGTTCGATGAGAATAGACACTTTCTCCATAGAAACCATAAGTACCGAATTATCGAAAACATCTTTTCAATGGGAAAAAAGAGACTACATCAAAGCCATAGAGAATGACACCTCACATATGGAAGTTGGAATACAATAAAATAAATCATCGAGGTAATGTCATTCCATCTGATAGTTTTTGTTTGAAATTTATATTTTGATATTGTGTTTTGTTTACTAATGATGTAATTGATGCTCGTGAAGGTCATCAAGGCATTAATGACCAACTTCCAAAAAGACTAAAAAGTTATCCTACACAATTTAGTAGGTTGCCATACTACGAGAAACTCTCAATCATGCATTTGTTTGATCCTATGCATATTGGAAATAATGTAACAGAGACATTATGGAAAATCTTGGATGGAAGGCATGACAAAGACAAAATTATCAAAATTTGTAGTGACATTGAAGAATCCAACCATGCAATGAAAAATGTCATTCGATCAAATAAAAATGGAGACCTGATTGATACAAGTGCCCTTAGTTGGTTATTGTCGGAGCAGCAGAGCAATGATATAAAAGAAGTCAAAAAAAATATGATTTCCCATAGGGTTTGCTACGAACATAAATGATCTCATATCAAAGAAAAGTGAATTTGGGCCAGGGATGAAAACACATGATTGGCATATATTTATTAAGGTAATTCATGTTATTTTGTATTCACTATATATTTGTAAACTACATGTAGTTTTCATTACATTCTTTTATAAAGTATTGATAAGATCATTTTATAAATATTGCAGTATGTTCTACCTCTATCTCTCCCACACCACTTCGCTAGCAGTGTCAAACAAGTTATATATGATCTTGGAAAATACATGAGGTGGTTGTCATCAAAAGAAATCAATAAATTAGATATAAAATATTGGAAGAGAAAAATTCCTCTTCTTATGTGTGAAATGCAAAAGTGTCTCCCTTCAACTTTTTTCAATGCACAAGAACACTACCTCATACATTAAGTTGAGCAGATTGAATTGTGTGGACCTATACCAACTAGGTCAATGTGGATGGTTGAGAGGCACTTGAAATTTTTGAAAGGCTTGGTTCGATAGAGAGCATATCCCAAGGGTTCTATGGTGGAGGGATATATGGTATACTAGACCATGGTGTACATTAGTGAATATCTTCTTAAGTTTGCAGCAAAGATCCATGTAGATCATATTTGGGATCCCAAATCCATTAACAAATTTGAAGGGGAGTACTTGATGGGTAAAGGTAGATTGAGGAAAGTGAGAGGTAAATATAAGATGTTATTGTAGTTAATTAATTCTTATAAATCTTCAATATAAGTTATTTATAATTGGTGTATTTTTTTTATACAGTTGGTCGAGAGTGGGATGCAATATATTTGTATATTGTGAATAATCTTGATTGGATGATGGTATGGATTGAACGATGTCAACAAAATGGTTTCTCATTAACATGGGAAGGTGTTGCTTCATTGGTTAGAGAAGCTCATCGTAATGGAGATTCCAATGTTATGCCAATGGTAATTGATCTAGCATATGGTTTAAGAGTTAGAGAGGTATGTACAAATTTATTAATGATCATGACTCGTATGTTTCGTATCAACTCATGATGCAAATAATTTTCACATGCTTGAAAAATTGTAGGTCAAGCACCACAAAGCTATGTACTATCATGGCCATAAATTTCACATAAAAAAGTTGGATGACACGAAGAAAACTTGTGATTCTGGGATAACTACAATTTTTGAGGTCACTAATATATCATCTAGAAACAACATACATCCTCAAAAATCTCAAAATCAATACTATGACATCTTGGATGATATAATTGAGTGCGACTTTAACTCCTTCAAAGTAGTTCTATTCGTTGTCAGATGGTACAGGCTACGACTGAATCAAAATGATCTAGATAGAACTGTTATTCAACATGATAATGGATTTACAATGATTAATACAAGGTCATTTGAGTTAGTTGACGATGAGCCCTATGTTTTTTCAGGCCAATGTGAGCAAATGTTTTACTCAGAGGTTCCACATAAACAGGGTTGGTCATTTGTTGTTAGACATGATCCAAGAGGAAGGTCGATAAAGTATAATGTTATAGAAGAAGAAGATATTGAAGATGATGAAGAAGCAGATGATGAAGATCAAGATGATGATGATGATGATGATGATGATGATGGGGATGGTGATGATGGTGATGATGATAGTGGTGATGATGATGATGATGATGATGATGATGATGATGGTGATGATGATGAGATGGATGAAGATGATCAATGACATGATTGAAATGTACAAGGTATATAGGTGATTTAATTATTTATATATATTTATATTGATTAGTATATATGTTTAATATTGATTTATTGATTTCAATTCTAATGATTACATATTTATTGTGTTCAATTCTAATGATTACAACATATGTGATTTATAATTACTAATTTTTTTTCTTATGATGCTCAATTAATTACTGTTGATACATGTATATATTGTGTTTGATTATCACCCTTTTTTCAAACAGGCAATTGACTACAGACATTGTCACCCCTTTTGTTATTGATCTTGCATTTCAGATATAAGGTAAATTTGTTCATGATTACAATGTTGCATATTGTTCATGTTGTCTTCTAATTTATTTGTAGCATACATATCATGTAATTTTTAGCTAACTTAAGATAAATGATTAGTATATGTAGGAAATTTAACCCCTTTGGTGTGGATCGTGCACAGTGACATGGATCAGCAGGTATAAGTCAATAAATAGACATAATTTTCTTATATTCTTCTTGTTTATCACTGAGCACGTATGTTATAAATATGTAGATCTCTATAGTTTTTTTGACCATTACTGCTTCACACTTAGTCATATATCTAGGTAATGATGGTCAGTCATCACTGCGCTGAGTCATTTTATAAAGGCCGAGTTATGTATTGTATACTTATCGAGCAGTAGTACTGCCGAGTAAAGTCATGGTCACTATGTGTTTGTATTATGCCGAGTATAGTTTTTGCCAAGTTACATATACAATGATTACCGAGCGACAAAGAAGATTAACAGATGCTGAGTACAGTTAATGCCGAGTACTAGGAATAACTTTTGCCGAGTTAGCCAGGAATGACATACAAGTTTGAAATGGCACAATGATCGAGGTAAACCATTTTTGGTGATAGTGGTGTTTTGTATTTTGTTTGTTAAGGTAATTACAGAGGTAATTACACATCCATCTTATAATCATTGATCCCTATGTAATACCTAGAGCCAATCAGAAAATTGTATAGCTTAAGCGGCAATAGAAATAAATCTGAACTGTAGATCTTGAATCGGTAAGACATTTTGGTTATTATATAAAGTCAAGATCTAAACCAAGAGAAGTGTGTGAATCAGAGAGAAAAAGAGATATTAAGATCGAATGTGGATGAGAGAATGATTAGAGAGGTATATTCAGAATAGTCAAGTATTCAGACAAAGTCCAGTGACTGAGCTAAGCAGTGAAAGGATAGAATCAAGAAAGATCAAATGGAAGAGATCACCAATATACAGTAAAGAGGAGATTTGTAATCTACATACAAGTGCAAACTGAAAGATCAGGTACTGAGACATTTTAACTAGTGTATCAGGGTAAATATCTTAACCAAGTAGTCTTAACAGACTTTATGTAATCTCTTTACCAAGTGCTTACTTTGTTGTAAGTTTATAAATCCTTTAACAAGGTAGACTGTATAAGTCTTTTAGATTTTAACAGAGTAGACAATTCACAGGGTAGATCATGAATTGATCACATTTTGTAAGCCTTAACAGGAAAAACTTATTACTGCAGTAGTGAAGATTTGTGGGTGTCATCCCCACCCCAATTTTACCTTTCAAGGGTTTTTGGGTTACCAAAATTATGGTGTTATGAGTGATTTCATGTATGCTGCTTAATATGTTTAGTTTCTTACAATGATCAAATTTTGATTATGTCATGCATAAAGTTTTATCAGAATGAAAAGTTAAAGTAGCTAATATCTAATTCACCCCCCCCCCCCTCTCAGTATTACTTTCCCACTTATATTTCCAACAATTGGTATCAGAGCAGCAAGGTTTCTCTTAAAGAAGTCTAACCACTTGAGGAAAAAGATCTTAAAATGGAAGCTTATAAAATGGGGAAGATCATAGAGAATCAAAATATTGAAGTACAACTGGCATTACAACAACTGAAAGCAGCTAGAGGGGAATTGAAGAAATCCTTGAGCAAGAGAAGAGAGATTGTAATTCAACAAAATGAGCCACAGTACAAAGAAGAAGACATCTCTGGACTATTTGACAATGGTAACTCTATTGAGAGTGATAAAGCTATAAAAGAACTACTGGAGAAAAATACCATACTAAATGATGACATCAAAACTCTAAAGAAAGAACAAGAAATTCAATCTATCAAACTTTGTGAATTAGTGGAACAGAAAAAGAAAGCTGAAGATGATAAGGCAATGGCTGAAGAAGACAAAAGACAAATTGCAATCAGGTTAGATGAAAGAACAAGTGACATGCAAAGGATGACTAATAATCAACTAGATATGGTAAATCAACTACTGCTAGTTAATTAGGAATTGGGCAGGAAAGATATGGAAATCAATCAACTAAGGTCTGAAAATGATCAGTTGAAACATGAATTGAGAATTGAAAAAGAAATCAATGAAAGGATGAACAAACCCAATGAAGCTGCAAAATATTTTGAAGAGTTGTTAAGATCACCTAGAAGATCTGGTGATAGATCTAAACTTGGATTGAATGAACATTCATCTACTGAAGAAGGAGAATCATCAAAGAATGGAAAATAGAAGATTGCTAAACCAAAGAACACCAAGCCCACATGCCATCACTATGGAAAGCTAGGACATACAAAAAAAAAGCAGAAGCAAACATGGTAAGTTTGACTCTAAACCTAAGTTTAATGGACATTTTTTTAACTGCAAGAAGCATGGACATCAAGCACATGAATGTAGATCTAAGGCTAGCAATTCATCCACCTCACCTAAGTTTCAAGGAAGTTGTTTCAATTGTCAGAAATATGGGCACAAAGCATTTGAATGTAGATCTAGACCTAGGTGGTCATCAAATGAACAAACCAAGCCAGTTGCAAAGAACAACTTATAAAATTGGGATTACAACACTTGGTATAATTGCCATTATTGTGGTAAATATGGACACTTCAGAGAAAATTGCATGAAGACTCATTTTAGAGGCAAATCTAAAAGCTGGATGAATGGAAGCATGGTCTATTACAAATGTAATAAGGTCGGTCACTTAAAGAAAGATTGTAGATCACCCATGCCGAGCAAAGATAATAACCAAAATGAAGATATCCGTGAGAAATTGAAGAATCAGATGGAAAAGACATGGAGGAAGAAAGAAGAAGAAAACTCAAGCAAAGCTAGCACGTCTGCGGTCACCCAATCCAATGGATTAGATGATCACACCTCTTCTAATTAAGTATGGAAGGTATGTTTGGAACTGAGTCTTGCAAAGTCTTATTTTTCATCAGTTCCTAACATAAAATTGAGCAAAAGTCCATATCTGCATAGATAAAGATGCATTAGGACATATCTAAGAAAAATTGAGAACTTCATTTTGATGTCGGCATCAGTGTCTTGACTAAGCTATCAATGTATGTCGAGCACCTGCTATGGCCGAAATGCTATATATGTCGAGCTGTATCACAATGGTTATATCGACTGAGCTTGTGAGTTTGTCGAGATAGTTGTATACCACCAAAATCTGTTTGGAGAATTTATGAGGCCCTAATTCTATTTTTCAGATTCTATAAAGTGGAAAGTTGCCATTAATTTTATTTCACTAGGCTATTTGAGATTTTAGAGAGCGATTCAGAGTTTTTGAAACTAGTTTAAGAAAAGGCGATTCTGAATTTTCTCAGCGTGTCGTCGACAAAATTTATCTACAGGGTTATTGACGAAAAAGGTACTCTACCGAGTAAATTTTTTTTTATAGAAATTATTGTTTAAAATGGCATCATCTTCATCTGCACCAGTCAAGAAACAAGGGATGGAAGTTTTTAATGTGCAATTAGTAAGGAATGAAGTTTGCAAGCCAAAGGTATTCAAGGCAATATCGGAGAGTGCAATTAAAGGAGATTTAAACAAAGCCCTATCTTCCATTCTAGAGAATGTGTTATTAATGAATGATGTTAGGTCTTGCTACATGTGTAAAATTGGAGAAATTGATGATTATGAGATCAAGGAAGCTTATGATAAACTATGTGTCAATGGAGTGCTGAAGCTAGAACATAAGGTTGTTGCCAATCAAGGGTTAGTGCATGCCCTAGATTTCCTACAAAATTTTAAAGTGGGATGGATAAAGATCATTTTGAGTCGAGTACATGACATGCATTTATGGCTAGAAGATGGACCAGTGAAGATTACAAAGGAAATGATACATAAAGTCACTGGTTACCCTACAATTGAAGGAAAAAGAATGATGAAATGTGTAGGTAAGGAAGATATTCAAGCTAACACCCAGGCAGTTTGGAACAAATGAGGAATGAAAATTTCCACCATAACTGATCTAGAAATTGACTTTGTTGTTAGAGTCATCTTGCACAAGTTCTATCAATCTAGTCGGTTGGACAGCGTCCCCTGTATGGTAGTGGACCAAGCATGGAAGATAATCAAGAAAGGACACATGTATGACCTTGCCAAGCTCCAACTGACTCAACTTGCCGAGAACTTGAACTCCATCCAGATGGTGAAGAATTCTATGTGTAAGTTCAGTTCCTTACTAATATGTTTGTTCTTTTATGTCAAGATGAGTTTTCCTACACATGGAGATGTTATATGGGACAAGAAGAAACCCATCACTGTTCAAATCAATGAATTTATAAATCATATTGGAGATGATTTTGAAGGAATAATGGATAAATATTTTATTGAGTTTAAAAAGAAGATGAGAAATAGGACTAGAGTCCCTATGTCTTTGATTGAAAAATACAACAAGGATATATGTTTTCTGGTAGACATAGATTTTACTTATGCATAGGTAGTCCTACCTAGGGTTTCATGGTTAATGCCATTACCCTATGAACTTAACATAGATGAAGCTACTACTGCAATCACAGCCCTCTTAGCTGAAGAAATTGATAGTAAAGCACCTTACTTTGGAACATTTACTGAAGCCAAATCCAAGATCTCTTTGGGATTATTGGTTTCCACCACAGAGAGGAAAAGAAAGAAGATAGTGAAGAATTTGGAAAATTATGTTAAAGAATCTGAGAAGGATGCACCACTGGAGTTGACCCAAGGATTGGGAGAAGATGAATAGAGTGAAACTAGTGGTAGTGAAAAAGAATAAGAGAAAGAGAAGAAACCAGTAATTGTCAAGTCCCTGGCTAAGAAAAGAATGTTGAAACCTAAAGTGTCATCGACACCATCACTTAGGCCCAGAACTAGAAGAACTACTGTCGAGACTCCTAAGATGCCACTTGCATCTGCTAAGCGAAAACCTGCACTACCCAAGGCAGTGTCGACTAAGGTTATGAAGAGGCCTAGAAGGAAACTTGTTCTAGCACAAGATGATGATGAAGAAATTGAAAGTGATGAAGAAGTAAAGAGGAAGATTACACAAAAAGGTACACAACAACTCACTATTGATGAATTATGTCAGAAGATTACTAGCTCTGCAGCAGTGGATGAGTTGAAAAGATTAAAATTTGGGAACATGAGCATTGGAGATAAAGAGAAAGTAGAAGATGCTATTCTTGAAATGTTGTGCACTTTCAAGATGCTGCCAATTCAAAATGAAAATAGAATTCCCAAGGAATTATGCAACAGGGTTGCACAAAAATGGGAATATGCTCTGCAAACAGAAAAGGAAATAAGGGAGAGTATATTAGCACAAGTTGAGTCCACTCTCATCCCTGCCAACATCAAATAGATAATTAAACAATACAGAGGTAAGTTTGATCCCAAACTTAGAGCTTATCTAATTCTTCAACACAAGGTTGAAGATGTTGTATAAGAAAGTATCAAAATCTGGAAGATAGTGTTTGGATTGTTGATCGACAAGGATGAAGGAAAGGATGCTACTACTTTGAAAGTTGTTGAACCTGAAATCAAACAAAATAAAATGGAGACTGGAACTCCTAAGGAAGTGAAAGCACAGGACACATCTGAGGTTCACATTGTTGACATACCCAAGGAGAGCCCCATCAAGAATTCATTTTTGACTGAGGCTGATTTAAAGAATACGAAAGCAAATGATACACTCTTGCCAGGTAGTAACACTGTACTTTTACAGGTCATGGATTATCCAATAATTACTGGCACACAATCTATTGATGTGAGTCCTACTCTACCTAAAGTTGCTACTATTGACAAGTTAGTCGGTACAAGCCTTACCGAGGAGCCCATAAAGTCAGTACCACTAACTCAATCTACATATGCCGAGGAAGAGGACAAAGTAGAAGGCAAAATCCAAAGTCCTATGGAAGATAACAACAAAGAAGAACAAGGAAATAAGTTAGATGGACAAGTTGTTAGTCCTCATGCCGAGGATACGGGGAAAGGAGAAGCAAATATCAAAGGAAAATTCATTTAGGAGCAAGAGCCAAAGGAGCAAGAGGCAATAAAATCTCTTGTATAGATGTCAAGTCGAAGCACCCCACCGAGAGCACAAAAGGAGAATGCTGAGGTCATAATTGATGAGGTCATTGTTATTCCTAAATGGGATACTGATAACCTCTCTTATGAGCAACTATAGATATTGAAGGATTTGTTGACGAGGAAAAGCAAGCAAGCAGAACTCCAAAGGGAACATTAGTAAAAATAGGTCCTTTATGAAATAAAAGATATATTTAATGAAGTTTATGACTTATCAGATGTAAATAGTTCTACCCCCATATTGGAACAGCTTGTACACATTGTCCAAAAAGTAAATAATGAAGTTAGTTGTGCCTCTGATAAGTTATTTGAGTGGTCAAAATGGAAGTTTGAGACCAAAATGCTTGAGAAAATATCTGTCGAGATAGTAGTGAAATAGGTTGAGCTGTCTACTTTAGTAAAGGAGACCGAAGAGTTAGTTGTGAATGGACAGTCTCTATTGACCAAAATCTGTAATTTTGAACTGTTCACTGATGAGAATCAACGACTACTTAATACTCTAAAGTAAGAGATTAAGGCTACAAGTCAGTCCTTGAGCTTGGATACCGACACCAGTGCAACACATTATGTCAAAATCATGCAAACCCAAGGTAAGTTAGCCGAGTTGAAGGCTAATGATGGCAAGATTCATTCTCACCTACTCTCTATCCAAACAGTTTTGACACCTCATCTAGAGGCGATATAGAGAAAGTTAGCAAAGGCTAAGGAATTAACACAGAGTAATCCACATTTATCCACAACTGAGAGCCTCATCAGTTTAGCTGTCGATCTAGAAGTGTGGACAGAAGTTTTAAACATTGCTTCAATAGCTTGGGCGAATGCACTCTACATGATCATGGTGCTGCATAAACCTTTTCTAGAGAAATTTTGTGAGCTACCTACTAATGAAGAGATTCGTCGTGTCAAAAACAAGGGGGAATCATCATGACATGAGTAAGGATAAGGATAGAACAGGGACAGGTAACAAAATTTTTGAATGTATATATATCTCAGGGGGAGTATTAGGCTAGTACAAACATACTTTTGTAATTGTAAGTACAAATGTCATGACAAAGTGTTTTTTCCACTAATGTCAAAGGGGGAGATTGTAGATCTCTATAGTTTTGTTGACCATTTGTGCTTCACACTTAGTCATATATCTAGGCAATGATGGTCGGTCATCACTGTGGCTGAGTCATTTTTATAAAGGTCAAGTTATGTATTGTATACTTATCGAGCAGTAGTACTGCCTAGTAAAGTCATGGTCACTATGTGTTTGTATTATGACGAGTATAGTTTTTGCCGAGTTACATATACAATGATTACTAAGCGACAGAGAAGATTAACATATGTCGAGTACAGTTAATGCCGAGTACTAGGAATAACTTTTGTCAAGTTAACCAGGAATGACATACAAGTTTGAAATGGCACAATGATCGAGGTAAACCATTTTTGGTGATAGTGGTGTTTTGTATTTTGTTTGTTAAGGTAATTATGGAGGTAATTACACATCCATCTTATAATCATTGATCCCTATATAATACCTAGAGCCAATTAGAAAATTGTATAGCTTAAGCGACAATAGAAATAAATTTGAATCGTAGATCTTGAATCGGTAAGACATTTTGGTTATTATATAAGGTCAAGATCTAAACCAAGAGAAGTGTGTGAATTAGAGAGAAAAAGAGATATTGAGATCAAATCAAATGTGTATGAGAGAATGATCAGAGAGGTATATTCAGAATAGTCAAGTATTCAGAAAGAGTCCAGTGACTGAGCTAAGCAGTGAAAGGACAGAATCAAGAAAGATCAGATGGAAGAGATCACCAATATATAGTAAAGAGGAGATCTATAATTTGCATACAAGTGCAAATTGAAAGATCAGGTACTGAAACATTTTAACTAGTGTATTAGGGTAAATCTCTTAACCGAGTAGTCTTAACAGACTTTATGTAATCTCTTTACCGAGTGCTTACTTTGTTGTAAGTTTATAAATCCTTTAATAAGGTAGACTGTATAAGTCTTTTAGATTTTAACAGAGCAAACAATTCATAGGGTAGATGATGAATTGATCACATTTTGTAAGCCTTAACAGGCAAAAATTATTACTACAGTAGTGAAGATTTGTGGGTGTCATCCCCACCCCAGTTTTACCTTTCAAGGGTTTCTGGGTTACCAAAATTATGGTGATATGAGTGATTTCATGTATGTTTCTTAATATTTTTAGTTGCTTACAATGATCAACTTTTGATTATGTCATGCATAAAGTTTTATCAGAATGAAAAGTTAAAGTAGGTAATATCTGATTCACCCCCCCTCTCAGTATTACTTTCCCACTTATATTTCCAACAGAATAGATATATTATATAATCATATAATGTATATATAGACAAAGAAGATCCGTATAGACATATAATTATATAATCACTTTCAACTTAGTACATTTTATATCTCCCACGTATAGACAAAGAAGAATCGTACGTATGGGTCACGACTTGATTATTCTATATATATTATTTAAATATTATCAAAATTCTATTTGAAGCAAGGACGTGACAATATCTCATTTGATGGATTGTAGGACCCACCAAATAGGTACTTGTCAGATCTATTTACATCGAATGAGGGAAATGAGGGAATGGTAGATGAAAGTTCTACATGTAGTATGGCTAAAATGGGGAGATTAACTAGAGGTCAAAAGATTAGAAAAAAAATTGATAAACGCATGCAATTTTTTCTTGCTAAAGGGGGGTCATGTTCTTATGATGATGAGACCAAAGGCAACATCAAGGTGCCCTTTTGGTACACACATATTGAGAAAGAATGGGTACCTAATGAGCTACCTCCAATTAACACTGATTTTTGTGTTAATGAGAGGATATATCACATAGCTCCATCCTCATTACATGGTTTGGGCCTATTTTCCATGGATGGGATAAAGGTATGTTACAACAAAGTTGTTGAATTGTTCAAGTATGTCGGTTCATGTTACAATTACAATGATTGGATGCGGATTGTTCAATATAAAAAAAGTATGTGTAAGTATGCACTATCAGCAAATTATATACAATGGAAAGAAAATGATCAAAGTAAAAGATTTGCAATGTACATTGATGGGAGACCAAAAGCAACAGGTAATATTGCGGGTTTTATAAATAGTACGTGACCTTCCTTAACTAATAAATAACCCAATTGCATATTTGAGGTGCGTGAGGGGAATCAAGTTTTTGTATGTGCGATAAAATCAATAAGTGCAGGGGAAGAACTGCTAATAGATTACCATTTAAATCTCATAGATACAAACAAATTTACTATCATGAGGGTGGTAAGTACTATATACCATTTTATTAATTATTATTTTTTGCTAAGTCTGTTGCTTGCAGTTCACTGAAGTTTTTATATTTAATCTTTGTCACAGGATGATATGGATCCCCCACATGATAGAGGCCATAGGGATGCTCCTCCCACCCATTCTTCAGCAATGGTAAGCCTTATTGAAATTGTACAAATTAGATAGTTGAAAAATATTATATTATTACGTTATTTTATTTAAGGTTTTGGAGTTTTTATGATAGTTTTACTGATATTCCTATCACAATTTGATATTTAGGATACGGGAAAAGCACCTATAGCAACAGAGGCAATAGCTACCCCTTCTGATGATGATATCATAGAAATGCCTAATATAACAATTATGTTGAGGAAAAAACTATAAAAAATCAATTTACAAATTATGAGCATTTTGGATGAAGCAAATCCAACTGAGATGTTGAAGTCAAGGCTATCTGAATTGATGGCACAAGCATGTCATTAGGAAGTAAGTAGTAATGAATCTTTACTTATAACAAAAGTTCAATAAAGGTTTATATTTTATACTCTTTTATGTTGTGAAGTAAAATATGTAATATGTGTTCTTGTTACAAGATATTTTGGAAACTCAAGTACCTAGTCAAGGAAAACACGGTGAGGTCGGTAGTAGTAGAGCTCCAGCCGCCTCAGGTAAAATAATCCTTTAGTTGACAAGTTACAAGAAATATTTTCTTTGGAACATTCAAAAACTTCTTAAGTTAACTCTTACTTTTATTATTTCAGAATGTCTTTGCTAACAATGTATTGTTCAGGTCATCAAGTGTAGGTGACTCCTCCTAGGAGGTCGATGGACGTCCATCAGAGATTGTCGAGTGCAATTTCGGCAACAAGGAGCATGCAAACATCGACGCCTTCACGGTCTATGCCTGGTAAATCCTTGTTTTGCTATATTTGGTTTTGTGTTAATTATGATTTGATAATTTGTACTTTAATCTTGGGTGCATCACATAGTGGATTAATTTTGTGGAGTAGGAGATACACCAGCGCAGTCTGCTACGACAAATACTGATCAGAGTACATGTATTGGTGATAATTCACCATCATTTCCTGGATCTACCCGTCTTTCTAGCACGAGAGTTATGTAGACGTCATTGTTGATTGACGATAATGAATTGATGCCTTTAAAATGTCCTAAGCTTCCAAGTACTTTAAAATTATTATTTTTTATATTGTAATATGGATTTACCTATTCATAACAAGTTTTGGATTGATTATCCCATGACATTTTTTGCAAGAAATGATTCATTTTATAAGACGCTTTATGACCTCGCACTAAAGAAATTCAAGCCCACCATACGTACAAGGTGGAACATCATAAGTGAGCTAACCCTATCCCACTAATTTTTTTTTCATATCATTAATTGGTACAGTATTTTTCTTTTCATTCGGGTCTTTTCTTTTACAATATTAAAGGTACACAACTTTAGTTAATTTTTCTATCTAACAATTTTGTGTTTTTTCTTAAAAGGTGGAACTTGCAAGACAAAAAAATTAAAAGATCAGCTCATTAAAGATTTAGAGCATGAGTTTGGTAGTAATCTTTTTGAGGAGAAGAAAATTTAAGAAAAAGCTTGCAAACATATTAAGACTGTGAGGGACTCATATATAAAGAGTCTCGTCTAGAACCCAAAGTACGAGCGTCCTCCCTTTATTCCAGTGAGGGATTGGAATGAGTTCATTTTGGATGCAAAGGAGAAAGGGGATGCTCAAAGAGGAATTACACCACCAAATGAGAGAAGAAGGTATGCAATAGTATTAACTACTAGTACAATGTAATAATGCACTAATTAGTGATCTTTATATCTATATCATCTAACATATTTCAAACTTTTCATAGGTTGCAAGACACATCAAAGGCAATAAAGGCCAGGCTACAAAATATTGGGTAGCACAAACTTGGCTCTGGTGGATATTCCAAAATTAAAGCACGAATTTTAAGTAGCAGTAAATGAATTGCAGAGAAAAATTATTTATAAAATGCAAATAATTTTGTTTAATAAAAAAATGTAGGGCTCTAAATTTAATTTAGAGGCCACGATAGAACACAAAAAAATTGCCTTCAAGGAAGGCTATCAAGCCATCGCTGAACGCATATGCCAAGCTTCCACTGGCCCAACCCAAGAGTCTCCTACATCATGTGAACAGGTAAATATGCCAAAAAATATATTAGAAATTGAATACTTGAGCAACAATCTATTTGATAATAATGTGCATGACATTGCAATGCAGCCTCTTAATCGTAACACAGATCATACGCCGCATGATGAAGCCCCTGATATGCATCGTAGTGTCGATAGAGGTGCTCATTTTCTATTTAAAATTAATTATGTAATTATTAATACAATTTAACATCTTAAATTGAACTTGGTGTAACCTTTTTTGTGTATATTTTAGAGGATACAGAATGTCATGTTGAACGAGTGCCAGAGGATTTTTAGAGTGATCACCATGTAGATCATGTGGCACATTCAGGTAAAGAAAATCTATTTTTTGTTCTTTTAAATTAATTATGTGTGAATTTAACTCATGACGTAGTTTTTATTGTAGCGGACCCCCCTTTGGGGTAGCGGCCTTCTGTTCCTGAATAGATGAGGAGGAGACATGTGTTGCCATTATAAATAGTAAAGGAGGGGAATGACAAGGACATTGATCTTCCTCTTAGAAATTACATGAAAAAAAATAGCAAGAAACCCAAAAAGAAATTATTACAATTAACATTTTTTGGTAATGAAAGAACGTTGTCTTAATGGATGTAATTTTGTACTAGTAAGTTGATGAATGATGTGTTAATGAATTATTCATGAATGTTGTGTGTTAATGAATTTTATGTGTTAATGAATCATTCATGAATGTTGTGTGTTAATAAATTTTATGTGTTAATGAATTATTCATGAATGTTGTGTGTTAATGAATTTTATGTGTTAATGAATGTTATCATGTGATTATAATGATTGAATGTTATATTTCAAAAATGGATGAATGAATGAATGTTATTAGATGTTAATGGGGAATTTAGAGTGATGTTAGGGGGGGGAGGGGCCAAATGAGCTTACACCTTCATGTGGTTGGCCTTGTTAAGTAGAGAATATTAAACTATTCTTGAAACCAAGTGAAGCTCAAACTTTAAAGATAAGCTTAGAGTTAATAGTGACAACCAATTAGCAAGTCGAAATGAAGTTCATTGTTATAGGTATCTTGCATTCTCAATGTTTGAAGCATTATTAAAAGCACTATTATAAACATTTATTACTGTTATGACATCAATGCATATCAATACTCTATCACTGGTTTTTTGCACACTTTACTAATCAATGTTATGTATTGCTAATGCATTATAGCAACATTGTCTTTAAGCCCACTTGACCATTATTTTTGCAATAAGGTTCTTGTGATTGTCACTTCATGTCCTTTTGGCCTCTAATTTGCCCCATATGATACTTTATTGTGTTCCTATTAGGTATCTTTTTTTTCTCTTTATGACAATCATTTACAAACTCACCATGCTATATATTCATGATGACAAAATAATAAAATGATACCTCTTTATTATGGTTCTTGGCATCCCTCTCTAAAACGTGACCCCTCTATCAAAACAAAGACTCCATCTCTGTTCTTGAAAACATGCCTTCATCATTTCTTGGGACAATGCTTTAACATAGTTCCTAGATAATTGTGACTAATTTTTTTTATGGCCTTCGACTGATCTTGTTGACTTTGCTACATCAAGAATGGTGAACAACTCATATTCCTCATGGATCCTGTCATTTCATTGTTTTGTATCAATGTTTGTTCACCATTGACTTTGTATAGCAAAACCCTTGAAAAATCACTATTTTTTCACTTCCATTACATCTGTGTCCTGCATTCATTGCTATTGCAACATTACTTACTACTGTTCTTACTGCACTCTTCACATTCTAAAACAAATCACTATTTTATAACCTTGAGCACATCTTTGTTCTTTGATTGTGAATACCACAATGTTCTTTGACAGTGTACACATCACTATTTTTTGAAACCTCTTTGTTCATTGTCAATCCATCTATAAACATTGATTTGTTTGTATATGTCATTGTCCTTTAGACATTGAACCATGGGAATGACAAGGACATTGATGAGTTTCTTGTCCTTTTGACAATGACTATCAATTCTCAACTAATGAAAATTTAAACAGCTAATTAATGAATGGTCTTGTATTATTACCTTTTTAGTTTTTAAAGCACAATGTCATGTTTTAATATTATGTAGTTTTTTTCTTATGTCAAAGTATTCTTTTACTAATCTAACATCACTATATGCTTGTGATTTGTTTATCTTGTTTCTTTGCAGTCCTTGGTGCACTTGGGGAAAAGTATGATGAGGCAATGAGAAGAAATGATGTGAGGGCAATTATTGTTACTGGTATGTATACCCTTTTAATATCAACACTCAGTTTCTTATTTTATATTTCCAAAGGTTCATTGCATTACATGATCTGTCTTAAGTTTCCAATTCATTCTATTTGTGAAGTCTTGTCATGCTCGTATTTCAATGCCAAAAGCACAAATTGGGTATTTCATGCTTGTACTATGATATTGCCATATCAAGTAGAGCCTCATATTCATAATTGCAAGGTTATATCAACATATCAGACACAAAACTATATAACATCATTATTATCATTAGAGGGAGGTTCACTGTATAGCTTATATCGATACTTCAGGAAGAGCAGAGATCTCTATGAATATCTACAAATTGGAATATCTTAACTTTGCATAATTCCTAAAGTCATCAGATACAACAGTGATTTAATATCATATCCACATTATTATTTGTAGATTATACATATTAATCCAGATAATCTTAGCATTACCTATATATAGACCTAATCACCTTTCATATATCCAATTGTCAAATTAGAGATAGCAATGA
>BSBK01000986.1:55000-126747 GCA_027943335.1 Chamaecyparis obtusa | reverse complement strand
TGTCAAAACACAATTAAATTGTAATAATTATCTAATCTATATTACTACATACTCAATAAATATTTGAAAAAGTGAAAAGTAGCATTATTTAAATTAATGTATAACTAATAATAATATAAAGAAATAATTGATCCAACCTAAATTAAGAGCACTAAGACTATAAATGATAGTGATAAAAGAATTTTAGATTCTGCCTTTTTTATTATCAAAATTTATAGTAATAAGATAAATTATGATTGATAATAGTATTTTTACTTCTAGAATTGGCACAAAACTACATAGATTTTATTTTATATTCCTATAGAGAGCCAATCTTGTAAGTTAGTCCATGTATTGTTTCATCCCATGTCAATGTTTTTTTCTTAATGATTTATTGCTTCCAAAATCTAATCACATGTATGTACATGTATCACGTGGTTTTATAAAGAGAATTTTTATATTCTTTTATAGATAGAGAGTAACCCTTTTGATTTTCTTGATAACAACTAAGTTCTATTGTTGATGTATAAATATTGAGGAGAAGCCATGCAATAATGTATTTAGAAAATGGTAGGTGTTACATCATTTTATCATAATTTGTAGTGCCGCTCCAACCTCATCATGGAAAGAAGGTAATATGGTCTCAGACCTTGGATTGCAAACAAGATGAAGTAAGCATGTACCTGATATTAAAACTAGTTAATGTAGCTAAAAATACATGCTAGTATTTTAAGTGAAATACGATGATGCTAGTTAAAGATAATTGATGAGAATTTTCTATTACTTGATATTTGTAGATTTAATATCTAATGATGCTTATATGTTATCTTAGATAGATTATAATATGTTGATTAGATGATGGTAATGATATATAGTGTTATTTACTATTGTTTAACAATAAATGATGTAGTTAGTAGAAAAGTATATATTTGAAATAATCAAATGTTGGTTATGGATTATAATGCATAGGTGATGCGTATGCCAGTAGATGCCATGAGGGTATATGAGGATAGTTACATGTTTACGATTTACTGATGTACTAATTCATGTATCTATTGATGTTTTGGTTACTATTATATGCTTATGTTACCATTCTTATGGATCTTTTTTTATGTGCTTATATGAAGAGGACAAAGTCATAGTTACTCACTCATGAGGCCCACACAATGTCTTGTTTCTCTTTACTACTTACCACTATTTGATATTATATATTTATGCATATGTGCTTCGACTATTTTGTTAACATGGTTAGGTACTAAGCACTAACTTCATTTGGATCCACAGGTCTGAGTGTTCCTATTTCTCCAATGGTGATTATTTAAAGATGACACATTGGCCAATTTTCCCTAATCCCTAGCCGCATCGTGCTCAATTGAGTGTGATTTATCTTTGAAAATATCCTTATTACATCTGACTACTGATATGGTAATGTCAATGACCCTAACCCTATTTAGATACCCTGTAAAGAGTTTCTTTGTGTTAGATGCTTTTCATAGGAGTTTAATTGTAAATTATGAATTTACATTTAAATTAAGGATTTTATGATTTAATTGCTAACTTTGATTAAATAAGTTTAAAAAGATTATTATATGACTTTGAATGATGAATTAATGTTTGAATATTATTTGGGGCACTTGGGAATAATTGGGGGTCGAAGAGGAAGCAATTTTTTATTAAATTTTTTATTTATCATTAAATTGAATTTTGTTGTGCAAATGCTTATTAAATATTTGAAAGAGAATACTTGATATTTTAAAATATCTAAATATGGCATATGTGTGCTCATTTTGATAGGTATTGCATTATGAATGTAAACTGGGCATTTGAGAATGAGAAATGTATATTATTAATTAGTTATTTTAAATGTTTTCAAAATGTAAAGTGGAAGTGATCATTAAATTATAAAAGAAAAAAAAAAGGGTTCATTCTTTACTTAGTCAATTTTTGGAGTTTTTGAGAATATGAAACCCTCGTACATTCAAAATTTGATTCTTTTGCTAGGAAAAATCTATTGGGAAGATTTTTTGTGGGTAGGATCTCAATGGATTTGTCTCCTTGAATGCTTGTTGATGTCCAAAAGATTTAAGCTATGATTGGGTATGAGAAAAACTCTTCAATTTTGAAGTTTTACTCAAGTTGAGGTAGGAAAACTTTGTTTTTTCCCTATTTCCTCATTCCCTTTTATTCAAATTTATTTCTTTGGTTTAGCAATATGATTTAGAACATTTCTCCAATTTGGGTTGGATAGTTTTATGCATTCTATTAATTGTATTGTTTGAAAATTTAAAATGATGCCCTAGGTAGTGTTATGCTGCCCAAATTTTTAGAAATGATGGAAATGTGAATTTTATATTAAAAGATGAGTGTTGGACATTTTTAGAACAAAATGGTATATTTAGAATTTTTATTTTTGAAAGTTGAAATTTGAAGCTATTTTAATGGAGTTTATAAGAATTTATGGTTTTCTTGGAAAATGAAGCAAAATGGAAAAGATGGAATTTGGGTATTTTGATTTCATAGTATTATGTGGAATGATGGATATGTATAATAAAATTTCTTAATTGACTCAATTTGAATTCATTTTCAATTACTTATGGACAATTGAATATTTGGAGTGATTGTGAATAATGAAGTCAAGAATTTAAGATGCTTTGTGTGGTTTATATTTAAAACCTAATGAAAATGATAGATTTTGAAGTGGAGTGATATTTGGCATGCCTTTAAAGTTTCTATGGTTGAGTTTATGTTTAAACTTTACCAGGATGGATGTCAAAGAGTTTATGTTTTATAAATTTGAGCAAATTAAGAAGATGAAAAAAATGTGTTTAATGAAACCTATTGTGAATGTAGCATTGTGTTTATTCATATATTTATATTTGAGTTTCGTGTTCATGGAGAGCACAATGAGCCTTGGGTGCATATGATAGGGGCAATTGGGAAGTGGCTCTCAACGTGCCACCAAGTTGAGTAATCACTTGGTTGGATTATTGCGAGTAATCTAAAATAAGTGTTGAGACAAAATGTGAAAGTGGATTACGTATGATTATATGTGGATTATCCTCATGTCCAAGAGCTTGATGGGTTCAAGATGAGATGGGAAGATGAGTCTACCTATGAGAGGTGGGTTATTGATCATTGAATCCTTTTCCTTATGAGAGGAATATCCATTATGTTTGAGATATTGGTGCTACATGATGATACTTTCCCCATTGTTTTCTCCTATCACCTAGCCTCATTATAGATTGAGTAGCACCCTAAATGTATTACATAATATTTAGTAGATGATGTATTATTTCTTGATCATGTGAATGATGTGAGTTCTCTTGATTGGTGTGTGTAAGCCTACACCCAAAGTGTATTCTTTTTTGGTGTATTTGGGTTGTGTGTTCATCTCCTAGTATGGTGGGGCTAGGCTATGGTTTCCACATGGTCGGGTGGCATTGCCAACCACTATTGGGGACCAGAGATTGACATCAACATTGGCATTAATTTTGGCATTGGACTTCATCTTCTTCCTCACCTTCTCTCTTTTCACTTGCAGTATTTGTTATATGTTATACCATCCTTATGTATGTACTTATGTATGCATGTCCTATGAAATGTAAGCTTGAATAATGGATCCTTGATATGAAGGAAATATACATGTATGCATCAATGAGATGCTTAGTAGTAGTTTATGTGTGTCGGTGTTGCTACTAAACATGCTCGTTTATGGTTCTTTCCTTGATCTCGTGTATAGATTAAGGTTATCATAGGCACATTTCTACTAGTATTCTAAAATGAGCATAGTGGTTGGGTAAAAGCATAAAGCTATGTCACATTTCAGGACAACTTATCAGCACAGCTGAATTTGAGTATTTCTAACTAAAATTATTTTTTGTCAAACATATGGTCTAGCTAGATTCATTATAGCTAAGTTAGATAAGTTCTTCACCTTTTCCAATTGGAAATATCTATTAAATGCATGTTTTATAACAATTACTAAAGAAATAAAATTATTTCAGAAAAGCGACGTTTCAATAACTCTTACTATTTTTAATGATATTTTTTTACAAATATAAAAATACCCTTTTTTAGAGCACAGAGTCAAGATTATCATCATATAATTTTTATAATATTTTAATTAGATCTAATATATTATAATTTCAAAATACTACAAGTAGGTATTTTAACATTTGAGAACAAGATGCTTCAAAAATAGAAAAAAATAGTAAAGCTTATCAAAAAAATTGAAAATTTATATTTAACACTAGAGGAGAGAGTTATCTTCAAGAATGTGTAATTTATTTTTTGAATGGTGTAGATTTGATAGGGGAAATTTGACGCGAGATGAAAACTGTCGATTTTAGGTATGTTCGACTTTGAGTAGTTATAACAGAGAAAATATACATTGAAAACTAATTTTTCTTCTTTTTTGCACTAGCTATACATTTTATCTATGACACATTTTGAAATCAAAGGAAAATGAGATTATTTGCATATACTTTTTTGGTGCGGACAAGACCCGCGTATTTCTGCATTTTTCAGCAAGTAAAAAATGGATTAAAAAATTTAAAAACTATGTGAATTCTTGTTCAAAAAAAATTAAAAAAATTATAGCCATAAACTTCATCCACTTTTACACATTTCATTAGTTTACATCATCTCCAAATTTTAAACATAAATGCCATTTTTATGTCATTAAAGTTAAAATTTGTGTGTGTTGTTGACCTTTTCCTTTATAAAAGTGTGACATAGCTTTGTACTTTTACCCGGTTCTTAGTGTAGGCTCAGAGGATGATTTATTCATCCCCAAATGTGGAACTATTTTTATTTTAGCTATAAATTGGAGTCGGCATAGGGATTTTCTTGATTTTCTTTATTTTTAGAGAAAATTAAAGATTGTGCATGTGTCTACATTGGTGTTTGTGTTGATCGACATCATTTCCTATAGAGTGACATCTTTGCCTCTCTAGTCTGAGACCTTTCTATCTTAGAAATTTTCTATTATTTAGATCAACATTTATGTTTAGGAATCGATGCCTACATGGATCAACATCTTTGTCAAGTTTCTTTCTTAATTGGCTACCTTGTATTTCTCAGGATGTTTCATGTTCACGGCCTATTTTATGATGTTTCTTCTTGGTTCCTAATGGTTAGAAGGAAATTAACTTGCATGATTAATCATTGTAGGAACACTATCTTATAGTATTAAAATTAATATCTATGTAGATATTTTATGAGGATTGATAGTCTCCTCTATTGATAGTCGTGAGTTAGTGTTGGCTTCTCCTCTTGCAACTCATTGGATGTTGTATAAGCTCTTATTGGTCAATCTCACAAACGTGTGTATTCCATTCTGAGTGTGTTTTTGGGTTATTTTGGAACCCTTAGAGGCATGTGAAGACTTTCTCTTGTGCACATTCATGTAATTATAATCATTTTCATGAACTTATGTTGTGGTTATGTTATGCATGTGATAGGTTATTGTTCAAAAAAAAAATTATGCATATTATATCCTTAGTTCCGAGGGTTCCTTGGAAAGGCATTAGATAATTTCACAACATATAGAGTTCCTTGTATAAGTGCTAATAATACTTTACAAAATCACAATACTATGTGGTATTTTATGTTACAATCACTTGTGACAACATGTGCTCCCATACAATCCATACAAATAATCCATATAACATTTGGTGGCCATTTGTGTAGTTAACAACCTCACACATGTGGGTCCATAGATAATATTTCCTTCACTATATTGAATGTGTCTATTTTAGTTTCCCAGTTGTGGAGAGTAATTTAGATAATACAAGAGGAAACTAATCCTATTCAAAATTTAAATTCCCTTGTCACCTTCGCAAGATGACTATTATACCTTCTAAAGTAATAATGATGAGTAGATAAAGTTCTAATAGTTAAAATAGTATACTTCAATAAAGTATTGAACAAATACACCAATGAATTCCATGGCTAATCTACACATGCTCACAAGAATAACCTAGTGTAACACAAAGTGCTCAAAAACATTAATATTTTAAAATTAATTACATATTTATTCATTTCCATAATGGAATCCTATATTTTTACACACCTTGTGGAAAGTTTTCCTTAGTGTATCCAAGGTTGAAGCTAAAGAAGAATTGAATAATATATATTTCCTCTTGCAAGAGTAATCCTACATACATGAATAAAATAAGAAGAAAAAATGTGATAAATGGTGCTATCATAATCATACAAAATATCATAGGGTTATCAAATGTTGTACACAATAGTGTTTGGTTGTGCAATAGACATCATATCATTCAAAATCCAAGGACATTAATATAGAAATATGATATATTAGTGCTATCATTATGACCACTAGAGATTAAAAGTCAAATGCAAGTGTATATCTTATACCAACTTGTAGGTTAGTCAACATAAAATATATGTCACCATCAATAAAAAATAAAAGAATTAGAATACAAACTCAAATTCTTGGGTATTTATACTGTGTGTACTAGATACATATTATTTGTGATAGTTATAACGCAAGGATGTTCAAATAATATACCAAAATATATTTTTAATTATTTAGATAAAACCTATGTAGGAAATGGTCACTTGTGATATTTCTTTTTTGGAAACAAGCAAGACAATCTACTAAGAAGGGCATACTTTCATGAAATATATGGTCTTTACTAAGAAGAATCATATTTATGGATGATGTACATAAGCAACGACTACTTCAACCTTATATAGTCTTAACATTGAGGTCAATTATAGCCTCAAATCTACCAAAAAAAAATCATAAGATCCTTTTACACATAAAATTCATGATTCTCATGGTCTTTCCTTAGTTACTTAGACAAGAAAGTAAGTATACATTTGATAGTGCGCAACGTTGCATAAAAAAATATTATTTTCTTTGAGGATTAAAAATATATTATTTGAGGTGTCTTTGAGGCATATAATGCAATAAAAAAATATGGAGATGTATTTGAGGAATGAAATTGTATTCTTGGATATTATTGTGCAAACCATTGTCAATTTAGTTCTTAGACCCCCTCAATTAAATAGTCCTTTGTGGTATACATAATTTTAGGAGAATTGTGAAGCTCGGCACTAGATCTAGGAGATGATTTGTTAAAGAAAGATTAAAGTAAGATATTCCATTTGTGTTTACCTATAATTCCTTGAGCCTTGAAGAATGATGCTACATAACTCCTTTACATCAATCCTCATGTGCTTAAAATTCTATCATAGTGGAGAATGGGTATCTCTAAATCTACACATTGACAAGCTTATAAACTAGCTCCATTATGCAAAATACTTAAGAAATATTAATGTCAAATCATGATTTAACATTAGTTACTAGTACATCTTGAAGATTTTGAATGTATATCTAAAACCAAAAAGGTATTTTGTGGATGGATGATTATTCCTAAAAAAATTGAGCTAGTGCATCACTAACATTCTACTAATTGATGAAAGACATTTTATTATCTATTGATACTAACTCTATTATTATCTACTTGGATGAAATACTAATTTTAGTAAGACTTGGGAGGGCTATGTGAGCATATCTAATGTTTCATTGATATTCTTGCCAACACAAGTTGTAATCCAAATTCAACAAGTGTAATTTAGTGTTATATAAAATTGTACTCTGGGTTATACAATTAAGCACACATTTATCAAGTAGACTTAACAAAGGTCAATGAGAGTTGAAACTTCCCAACTCTATGTAGCATCATTGATTGTAAAGCTTTCTTAGACTCACAAATTTCTATTGGAGATTTATTCTTTGATCCATTAGATTTTTCCTATTCTCTCAATCAAATTATTCAAATGAAAGTGAAATTCTTTTGGACATACATATAACACATCTTGTCAAGAAGCTCAAGTAATAACTTTGTGACACCTATTTATGTAGCGAATGAGATTATAACTATCATCAAGATTCAAATTGATGCATATGAGCATGCACTTAGCACAAGATTTATTATCCACACTACTCTGCTTATGAGAATGAAATTTATATACCATTTTCTCAAACTAATAGGTAGTAGCACCACTATATTTTGGATAAAAATAATATCATTCATTAAGGCTATAAATAACTTATGTTTGAATAAATTTCGAAAAAACATGATAGTATTCACACATGATATGGTTGGCATACTCGTATTAGTTTCATTCTATGATCAAACACTAGAAATGGAAAAGTAATAAGATAAATAAGACCTCAGTAGACTAGTATGTAGACTACATTCTTGCACTTTCCAGAGTGTTCTAATAACATGCCTACAACTTCTTTTATTTGGTGAATAGAAATAATTAGTCAACCTAGACTTTTGGTATAGCATGCAAGTTAGTGAATAGCATTTATCCAACAGGCTTGTCTTCAATATTAGGAATATTTAGATCTCAATATTAGAAATATCTAGATTTCTAATAGATAGTGACATCTCTAAAGATCTATCTTTGATGATTACTACACAAATATTTTTCGACACTTCAACATTACTAATACATTGGTAGTACTAGAGTCCTATTTCTATTTGCCTCACATGTTCAAATGCTACATAAAATCCTACATTTGATATTGCATTAACAAGAAATATAAACATTTTAATACTATATTTCATGTAAACAAATGGAGCTGACAAACTTCTATATTACAACAGTGCAAACGTTGCTGACCTTAAAGCAGGAGGCCATTCAGAAGGATGTAGGGACTTGGGTGCATATAAAATCCTAATGGCATCTTTCCACTCCATTGCTTTTAGCTTGTTAAGGTTAAACCCTGGTGCATAGTTGATAGGTCTGGTAGGATCACGACTGTAGTATTTCATCTTTTCTTCAATGGGTTCTTCATTAAATCTACGTGCTGCACCCATCATTTTCTCCATTACTGTCATTGGGACTCCATGATTCACCACCTGCAAATTCAACAACTATCCTCAATTCAATCCAAAATGTATGAAAACATAAAAATGCCCACAAAACCCAAGAAACTTTAAAAAAAAATAAGTGTTGTTGATGCAATCCAAAAAAACCTAAAAATAAAAATTGTCTTGAATTCAATCCGAGAAACCTAAAACAAAGTGGTATGAATTCAATTCAAGAAACCTAAAACAACGTTTTATGAATTCAATTCAAAAATGCTGAAATTAAGCAAAACACCCACAAAATCCAAGAAACCTGAAAAAAATACTGTTATGAATTCAATGTACCTGAAAGAATCCCCATGTCTCACATGCATCCGCAATTTGATGAAGGATTTCTTCCTGTCTTTCACCTTCCAATCCATTCAAATCTACAATAGGAACTTGTTGGGCTTTTACAATCTGAAAAGCTCTAGGTTTTTTCTTCTTGCACAAACAGTTGAGGAACTTGTTGAATTCCAGACTCTGAAAGTTCTTTTACACCTCTCAACAGTTCAGACCCATCTAAGCCTGCCATTGTTTCTCTTTCAGATTAACCAAACTGTTCAAAGTGCTATGAAGTAGAAAAGCGATTCCTGTATATTGAATTACTTAGATCTATAATTATATTATATGGTTTCATTTTGACTATTAGATATATCTAACCTGACATCACATTCCCATCTACTACGCAAAGCTTATGAAGTTTATTTGTTTACCAAAGGCAAAAAGCATTGACAAGTACGGTTTTTGAAGTTTTGTTTAAGTTGAATGAATATCTAACCAGAGTTACAAGCGATGGAATTCTTCTTAATAAACGTGTGCTTTTAGGCATGATTAATAACGTTGAAAATCGATGTACGTTAAAATAGTTGAATATTATTAATGGGGAGGTAGGTAAATAAAGTAATTAAGAGTATTTTTAGGTACTAATTAGTTGTGACATTGCATTTAGGGTTTGAAAATCAATTCCAAACGGTTATTCACAACCTTCTCCCGCTGGTATGAGGAATTGGTACAGCTGGTATGGGTATGATGTGTTCTTTGAATTGGATTCAGGGTTAGGTGTAAGTTATAAATGAGCAGATAAAACTAATAAACATATCTAAGACAGCAATAGAAATATAAAGACAAAATACATAACACAGTAAATTACACTGGTTTATCAAATCTGGTTATATCCACTCTCAAAGCGAGGAAGAATTTTATACACAATACATGGTCTATACACATCTATTTATACACACATATACAATTATCAAATGAAAAAACAAAAATAGAAAAAGACATGTGACCGTTGAGCTTCACATCCCAACATTAGACAGCTTGAAATGATGCCAAACTTGTCCTCAATGCTAGCATTCAACTCTAGTTTGATCTTTCAAATAGCCTTGAGAGTCTAAAGGTGGGTTGTGGATTTGGGATTGGTTGTAAGGTTAACTTAACTCTAGATCTATAGGAAATGGTCTGTGTATACTACAATGATCAATGTCTTAAACAATGAATTTGAAGAGATACAAAATAAGGTTACTAAGAGGCAAGAGATAAACTACAATGGAAGGTTGATCATGATCATTTTAAGCTCCCCAAACATTAGTGATGGTCTAAATTGTCAAAAACATATGCTTCCATCTAGTAATTATAGCCTCTCCATTTTGCATGTTGATCATGATCATTTTGAGCTCTCCAAACATTAGTATTGGTCTAAGGCATCAAGACTATGATTCCACCTAGTAATCATACTATCTTCATTTTTTGCTTTAACAAGTGGATGAATGTTATGAACAAAAAAAATACCAATGCAAGACCAAGATTTTGGAAAAATCCACTCATCCAAAAGACCTCATGGTAATATGGTTTAGAAGAGGCCAAAAGTAGAAAACATGATTAAAAATACCACAATAAGACTCGGCTTTGGCCCTCCTTGGAGGGAGTTGGAAAGAATTTGACTAAGATTAATGTCCACTATGAGCATTATGATTATGGACACTATGGGCATTATTTAATAAATGTATACTATTAGATAAAGCTAATCTACATTAAACAAGGGATAGTTGGGTATGGTAAATTAGAATAATTAGAATTTTGACTAGGGAAGTTAAATGTGAAAAGAGAATGCACTCATTTCTTAATTTAAGGAAAAATAATCAAAGACGGCGATTTATAAAATTGATTCATCTCTATGTTAGAAATGGATGATCTTGACGAGAAAACTTTCTCAAAATTCTATGTAAGCCTACAAATATTTAAAAGTTGATCACACATTTCTTGACCAACTCCATGATATGTGGATCTAATCTTTGATCCAGAGATCTAATCTAGTGCATTCAACAATTATGAGCATATGAGTTATCAAGTTTAATACTATGCATTAATTATCAAGGATTAAACATGTTTTGAAATGCCTTAGGGAGACTTTCATAGAAATTTGATCAAGTTCTCTACATCAATCATTTGAAGGATTAGCTTCATAGTTATAAGAAATCAATGAATAGTAGATAAATATAAGTGATTTATAAAATGATATTATTGCAATTATTGGTTCCTTTTATAACTCTAAATTGAAATATTCAAATTGAATTTTCCTTAAATTCTTAAGCTTTTGAATAATGATTGTTGGGTTAATTGACATATTTAAATGTTTAACTGAATGTATTTAAATCCAAGGAATCAATTGTTCATCACGAAATGTGTATCAAGTCCCAATGGTTATAAGAAGGGTAGAAGTCAACAACATAATTTTTTTATTAAAATCCAGGTTAGGCTTGCATAATGTGAGATCAATCCTATATGTCATGGAAATGATCCAAGATAAGGGATGTATAATCTATAAATTAGGGATGAAGTATGAAAATTAGGGATAATGAAAATAAAATGCATTGGTTATATTTTGTAGTATAGTTGGTAAAAGCACTTTAAAATTTCCTACCTTAAATTTTTTGAAATTATGACTCTTTAAGTGCCTGATTAGATTATTAGGCAAGGGGCTACAGGGGGCTCCTCTATCCAAAAATATTATCGTAGGAAATCATTAGTAAAAGGATACAACCTCAATACAAGGTCCTCTCCCCAATGGTTTATTTTCATCTCCTGCCTCGCTACCTCTTGGCTTGGATTCCTTCTTTGAAAATATAGATTTGGTATTGTATGTGGGAAAAATAGTGGGGGGAGAAGGTCCCCAAAGATGGCAGATTCAAAATGTGATGCTCCTTCTATTATTGCATGCATTATTGATGCAGTGCCAAGGTGGGAGAATCCCCAAAGGAGATGCCCAACCTCGTAGCTAAGAGTAACACAAGGAAGAAATAACACAAAAGTGGAGAGAGAATGCACAATCTAGTATATTCATTAAGAGATCAAATAACATACATGTCGGGCTATCAGGTCTTCCCAATTATGACCATAAACAAGAAAATGAATCTCAAATCCTAATTCTGATATGCCAAAGTCTCAGATCTAGGTTCCATGAACCAACCACTCTAACTGCTAGTCAAGATACATTATTTCATATAGGCAGCACCTCTATAGGTCATCCAAGAGAGAATTACATTCCCCAAGAAGGAAACGTGTACAAACAAATAGGTCTGACCAAAATGAATCAAAGATCCAAGAAAGGAAATAACAAGATGCACGATCATAGGAAATGATTCACAGGAGATCCAAAAACCACACGCTACGATCACAATGGTCAGAAACCAAAGATCAACCACCGCACATCGAATCTCTAAATAGGTCCAAGAAATAAATGAACATGTTACCCATAGATAGAAAATGAATCAAATCTTGAACAGTCATGAACAACATGAGTTGTGATCATAGGAAGATGATCCTAGATAGGTCTAGAATAAGTCATTACGATCACACATGCTATCTCAAACAAATAAAGATCAACCATCATAATCCCTCCAACCCTTGTAAAGCAGATAAAAAAAATAACAAAGAACTATTTATAGTTGATGTAAGATTTCCATGAACCCAAGATGATTTTGCATTAGACACTTAGGGTTACCAAAACTGATGCTCCAAATCAGAGTTATTGTACAACCTAAGAGGAATCCAAAGGATCCAACTCATATTGGTAAATTTCCAAGTAACGTCCTCAACCGGTCTATTTTTCACTTGATTAAGTACTCCATGTAATCCTTTTCCCTTATGCTTCTCCCAATCCTTCTATCCAAGACCTTCTCAATTTCCTATGTCTTCTTCTTAGGATATTCCTTCTTCATGTCTGTCTCATCATCTGACTCATGGTACTCATACAAATTTGCAATGTTGAATATAGGTGATATATCCATGTCAACCGCTAACTCAACCTAAAAATCATTACCACTGTCAAATTTCTTCAGTGTCTTACAAGGACCAAATTGCTTCATCTCCTACTTACTATAGGTTCCAATAGGAAATTTTCCCTTTTTCAAATGAATCATAACTTCATTACCAACCTTAAAATTCTTATGTGTCCTAAATTGAGCAGTTGTATCCTTATATTTCTGATTTCTATGTTCCAAATTACACTTCACCTCATCATGCAAAGTCTTCATGAATTCATCATATCCCTCTGCTTCAAAACTTCTCTTCTCCTCTAAGCCAAGAGATTTCAAATTTGATATTTTAGGATCAGGCTAAGATCTTACCCTAGGGTACAATCTTACCCCCCACTAAAAGTCATCCTTGACTTGAAACTGCTCTGATGAAAATTATGTTTGCGGATCTCGGAAGTTCATTGAAAAGGGTATCCAGATCTGCACTGATATTCGTTGTCCCACACCTGTACCTACAAGAAAAAGAGGGTTTTATTGTTTGGATGAGGGGTTTTTCTTGGTCAAACCCCAATTTGGAATCAACCTTAATAATGGAATTGAAATAGAGAATGCTAGCAAGTAGTAGAAGTAGATCTAACAACGAAGTTATGATACTCAATAGATATGCAATTATATTTGAAATGTAAACAAGTATGTTGATATGAAAGCTTGGACTTAACACTAACAATAATTGTATGCTTGGAATCCACCTTGAAGAGAGAATGAATAGATCTTGAAGATGGACAAAAGGATCTTGAAGGAAGATCACACCATCATGATGGATAGATCTAGGGTTTGAATGATGAATCTTGAATGCTTGAACCAAATCCCTTCAAAGGCTTGAATCTTGAATCCTTGATCTTCAATGGAGAACTTGAATGCTTGAATCCTTGATGACTTGATTAATTCCTTGAAAATGCTTGCTTGAAGAATGGAGAGCTTGATTGAGATATTCTTGCTTGAGAGTGCTTGAGCATGAAAGTGGATGATCAAAATGAGAGGAGGAAGGCTTCCTTTTATAGTGATCTAGGGTACAAACTTCTAGAGGGTCCAACATAGGGGAATCAAATTTTAATTAAGCCTTAACCCCTAGAAATGGACCTAAATTAAATATAATTTAAGATTTTATCATTCTGAAATTTGAAACAACCGACTCAGAAGCGGGAAAACAAATATTTCTAAAACCCGACATTCGAAAATCATGGAATCTTGAAATTTGGACCTTGGGTCAATGTCGAGGTCAACTTTGACCTAGGTTAGAGTTGAGGTCAACCTTGACCTAGAAGGTCGACCTTGACCCTGAAGTCAAAGATCTCAGGATCTCAGTCCCAGATGCTAAAAAAGTACAAAAAGGGGTAGAGTGAGGAGAAAATCTAGATTCAAGCCAAGGACCTAACCGAGGTGTTTGACATGACCCCAAACTACCTACTCGAAGGGATAAACCAGTCTTAAATAGAAGTGCTTCCATTTTTTGATGATACTAGTAAAATAGGATAACAAGGGTAAAACATACTCAACTAGAGGAAACCAACACATGTAGGAAACCTAAGATGCATATGGGGAAGTTTCATCACATGAGCCAACTCTAGAGTTATCTTGGAAATCTCTCAAGATCCTGACACCCTAGTGACTCTATGTAGTATCAGTAATCCTCTCATGTAGATGAGGTATCAACTATGCTATATCCAAGTCCACACAGGCGGGAAGCATCATCTCACAAACCATCCTAGCATGTACAAGCACTCAAGGCATGGGCGAGGAACATAGACATCTTATTAATTTTTCTATCCTAGTAGATTTTATTACGTTATCACTTTATTAAGTCACTTGCAATAAGTTATCTCAAAATCCACTTGCGGGTCTCAACGCCTATTGCAAGCCACTCCTCACCTATACACTTAGTTAACCTATCTAGGCTCATAAACTAGATAACAATAGAATGATAACAATAATCCTTAAATCAGTTCCATAATATAACACAAACACACTAGTTTTCACATAACCACAATAACATAACAACACTTTCAAAGTGTCCTTAAAATCATAAGCTTCAATAAAACAAGGTTGGAAATAGATATCAAGACCATATTTCCCCATGTGAATATGTAACCCAAACATAGTCATATAGGACAACCTTTATACCACATGATAAAATTACAAGGTGACCACATATCATATAAAAGATTAATTCAAAATTAAGATTAAAATAACGATTACAAAAATTAACTCGCGCATTCCAAAAATACCGCAGAGCCTCTGGTATACAATTTCTAAAAGCCAACGTAGTTCCCCAATTACAATCAATCAAAGTCTCAAATCATGCAAAAGTACCCAAAACCAATTTATAAATTTCAATTGACTAAAGCAATCATCTTGTTGACTAAAGTCCATTTGACTACAATCGTGTTCATATAAATGTCTCCTACATAACTGTCTATTTAAAATAAAATCTCATGCACATATACTTTTTAAATAAGTATTTAACTTAAATCTCCATGCATATCAAAACACCATGTATTTAATAATAAAATAATGATATTAATTTTCTAAATATAAAATAATTTAGAAAACACCATGTATTCTAATTTTCTATATTAATAATGATATTAATTGATCTGTACTCACAGGAGGATGAGAGAAATGAAATTTCAAAATGGTCGCATGATCACAAGCGGTAAAAAAATACCATGCGATCATGCGGGGAAGAGGGGAGTATCCAACAGAGAGTCCATCGGATTCGATGGAGGGGAAGGTAGATAGCGATATCTGGAAAATAGCCGCTCCCATGATCGAGGTCGCATGATCACAAGAGGTAAAAAAATGCCTTGCGATCATGCGGGGAAGAGGGGAGTATCCAGCATAGAGTTCAACGGATTCGATGGAGGGGAAGGCAGACAACGATATCCATATGGGGCCAGGCAGCAACTTCCGTCACAGAAGCAGGTGTTTGATCAGTACCAACTGCAACAAGATTTGTCACACTATGGTAAGGTTTCCCGTCAGCCCTCTCGCCCTCCACATTTTCAATCGGTCCCGTTTGCACAGAAAAACTGGGTGAAGGGCAACACTGCTACCCATTTTGATCCTGATGACATAATGAAAATATTTAGTGGAAAAGTAATAGTCCAACCGGCCAAGCCTTTTTTTGTGAATCCTAGATTCATTAACGCACCAGTAAAGCCCCAGTCTGGGTTGCAGAGGAAGGAGGGTTTCAATAAGGTAGTACAACATCTCAAAGCCCCTTTTAACAATGCACATTCTATTCATGAGGCGGGAGGTAATCTCTTCTTGCCAAGACAAAGAGCTCAGGGTAGATATCGGCGCTTCCACAAGCAAGAAATACTGGACATTTGTGAAGGCACGCCACTGGGATCGCCTATAGCCATACGGTATAATCAGGGGCCCGCTAAAAAATAGGGAGATTTGAGGGTTACGAAGCAGATATCAAATCAACATACTGGGCAATCTCATCAGGTCACAACAAATAGAGCCCCTTTCAATCCTAAGCAACCTATTCAAGTTTGGCAGATTAAGCAGAGCACTCTTCATAAGGCAACTCATCAGGGGACTAAGAATCATGATTATACATCAATATCCTTTCCAGATCATCTACTTCAAGATCAAATTCATCATCTTCGAAATATAGCATTAATAGGTACATTTTCGAGAACAGGCTTATGTATTGATGATATTAAAATTTGGGCCTTTGACAATTGGCTAGGGTTAATTGATGTTTTTTGGTTAAATATTGAGTTGGGTTATTTTCTTGCTAAATTTGAAAACTCTGTTATGAGGGATGGGATACACAAGATCAAAAGTTGGTTCTGCAAAGGAGTTGGACTCTTTACTGCAGTATGGACCCCTAATCTAAAACTACAAGATAGAGCTCCACTTTTCTTCCCCATTTGGATTGCCTTGCCAAACTTGCCTTTAGAATTCAGAGATATGGACATAGTAGAAATCATTGCTAATCAACTTGGTATCTTTGCTAAGCATGACCTAATACCATTTGAGGTGCCACACCGAGAAGTTAGAGTGTGTATCCTTCATGATGGGACTTCTGAATTGCCAAAATGTATTTCCCTAAAATCCAAATGGGGGAAGTGGGATCGGAAAATTCATCTTCAAAATGAGGAGACTATCATGTTATATCAACATCAATTAGGGCATTTCACAACTCATTGCCAATCCCATCCATTAACCCAATTGAGGGTATGTGATAACTTCTGTACAAATCCTTTCCAGTGCTCCATATCACATATCCCTCAGCAAGCGGAATTGAAATCTTCTTCACCATACTCTGTTGAAGTGCTGCCTAACAAGATTTACCCATATGAAGCTTCTATCTACTTTTATTGGGCTATAAGTATCATTATGGTGTTCTTGAGTGCCTCCAAGCAGCCTGCCTTATTAGATTGGAGTAAATCAGAAGACTCAAGTTTCAGTCAGGATGACATAGTACAACACTTAATGTTTTCAGATTCTCCTGCTACAAATCCAATTACAAATGATGTGTTTGATAAAGAGGTGTTGGTAAATCTGTGAGCTAGGAAAATTTCAAAAGAGTTATTGACAGACCTAGCTACCAAAATAATATATGAAATAGCAAAAGAAGAGGGGATCCTTCAGTATGAAGGTGTGTACAACAAACAAGATCAACATAAATGCCTGAGTGATGGTTTTACCACTATTCCAGTAGAAGAGAATATGCAACCGCTTGAAGAGCATCGGATTCTAAACATGCACCAGCAAAGTGACAACAATAAGGCTCGAGTGGTAAATGAGCTCAGTACGGATTCTAAAGGCTCTTCTTCTTCAGATTCTACCAGTCAATCTAAGGGGAGAGTTAATGGGCATAGAGAAGCTATATCCGTCGACCATAATAAAGACTACATGAATGCAGCTAGTATGTTGGTGCCTCCATTTGAATCAGAGGAGACTGTTCACTCCCGCATTGTAGAATGGATATAGAGTAACACATTTCCTACATCAAAGGAAAACCTAGCAAGATATGACCAGGAATTGCATGATGATCCAGATTTGGCTATTGATGGGATAATCAGGAAATATGTGATGGCCCAAACAATACCACTTGTGTTGTAGGAGCAGGTCCTATGGCTTTTGACCCTAATATGTTGCTATCAATTGACCAATCATCATTACATCAAGCACAAGCCAAGGCTTCACCAAAAAAAAGAGGTAGAAAGCCTAAAAGTACTATAGTCAAAGAAGAAATTGAATCTGGAATTCAATCAACACTGGATGGGAAGTTCACACCTTCCAAAAGATTGACGAGGAGAACAAAAGGTTCTCCTTGTCAACAATGAAGATAGCATCTTGGAATGTTAGAGGACTCAATGCCTCTGACAAAAGAAATAGAATCAAGCTAGAAATTGATTCTATAAAAGTGGATATTATACTACTTCAAGAAACAAAGATGTCAGATGAGGTTTTGAACAAAACTATTGGGAAATGGACAAAATGGAATGTTGTTCATAGTCCAGCGATAGGTGCATCAGGTGGGCTAGCTATCCTCTGGGATACTAATCTTTTTCAAGTCCAAATTATTGAGAAGAAAGATAATTGGCAAGCCATCAGATTGGAATGTTTTGATACTAAAATATTATTGTTTAATGTTTACGGGCCCACAGCAACCCAAGACAAATTGAGATTTTTGTCAGAGATTACTCAATTTTTACAACTTCAATCAGACACGCATATCATAATGGGGGGGGATTTTAATGCCATTTTAAAACTGTCAGAAAAAATGGGTGGAATTTGTCCACCAATGAGGACAATTCAGGACTTTGCAAATTTTGTTGAAGATAATGGCCTAATGGAAGTTGTGCCATCAAATGGGTCATTTACATGGACCAACAAAAGGGTGGACTTCTCTCAAATAGCAATCAGATTAGACAGATTTCTCCTCTCCCAATGCTAGAAATTAGTCAATGTTACATTTCACTCAGAAATTCAACCACAACCAGGTTCAGATCATTTCCCAATTTGTCTGCATTTGTACATGACAGTAACAAAACAAGATTTCCAACATAGACCATCATTCAAGTTTGAAAGAATGTGGTTATGCCACCCAATTTTTTTGAATTCACTTAAGCATTGTTGGAATTCAGTACCCGCGATAGATGGAACTAAAATGTACCAGTTTGCACACAAGATGAAGCTCACCAAACAGTGGATCAAGAAATGGAATGAGATGATATTTAAGAATATTTTTAAAGAGAAATAAATAGTCAAGGCCAAATTAGAGGACATATATAACACTATTATAAAAAAAGGGATGAATAATGACTCCTTCGCTACTCAGAAAAGTCTAGTACAGGAGTGGGAGGAAATATGCAGCAGAGAAGAGGAATACTGGAGGCAGAAGTCAAGAGAACTTTGGCTAAAAGAGGGGGATAGAAATACAAAATACTTTCATGCGTCAGCTAAACTAAAAATAGCGAGCAATCGTATTCTCTCTATAACCAAAGCTGACAATGGCATCTTATTGTCAGAACCTCAAAGCATACAAGATGAAGGGGTCAGATTTTTTCAAAATTTGTTAGCCCATCCTGCCATTGTTTGTCCACTGCCACCTCCAATGGAGGAACTGCTAGAGGCAATCCCCAACATGATTTCAACAGTGGAAAATTTAAAACTCATGGCTCCATTTACCAATTAGGAATTAAAAAAAGTGGTCTTTTCCTTGCCTCTGGACAAAGCCCCATGCCCAGATGGCTTTACTGCTCTATTCTTTCAAGTATACTGGGACTGGATTGAATGGGAATTATTGGATGTTATAGAAGAATCAAGGACCAGCAAGACCATGTTGAAAAACTTCAACACCACTAATATAGCCATTATTCCAAAAGTGCAAAATCCAAAGACATTTGTAGACTTCCGACCGATATCCTTATGCAATACTATCTATAAAATCATCACAAAGGCTATTTATTTAAGGATGCAGTACCTTATCCCTAAGATTGTCTCGCATCCACAAGGGGGCTTCATTCCAGGTAGAGAGACAATGGAAGGAGCTCTAGTGGCTCATGAAGTTCCTCATTCTATCCACAATAGTAAATCAGCACATTTCGTTATTAAACTAGACATGATGAAAGCATATGACAGAGTTAGTTGGGATTTCCTCATTAAGGTCCTACAAAAATTTGGATTTTCAAGAAGTTGGTGTAAATGGGTAAAAGCTTGTGTTTCGGGTGCATCTTTTTCAATTTTGATAAATGGTGTTCTGGCGGGTTATTTTTCATCTACACAAGGAGTTAGGCAGGGGGATCCTTTATCACCAGTCTTATTCATTTTAATGGAAGAGACATTTAGTAGGTTCATACTTTGAAAGAAAGCGTCAAGCAAGTGGCTAGGTGTGCAAATTGGTCAAACAAATATTTCAGTGACTCACTCACTTTTCGCTGATGATACATTATTATTTGGTACATCAAACATCAGGGAGGCTAGGCAAATCAAAGAAATCTTGGACCTGTATACTATAGCATCAAATCAGAGAGTTAATCCTCTCAAATCCAAGATATATCTGTTTAATACAAATCAAATTGTATCTAATAAAATTGTTAACCTTCTTTGATTTTTAGTGGATTTCCTTCCATCAGTCTACCTTGGTATCCCATTTTTCACGGGGGCAAATAAAATTAGTTATTAGACACCAATCATCGAAAGGATTAAAGCCAGGGTGGTTGCATGGAAAGCAAGGTGGCTGTCTCTCTCAGGTAGAATACTTTTAATCAAAATAGTTCTTTCAGCAATCCCCAATTATTACTTATCAGTCCTCAAGGCTCCTATGTCAGTCATTCAAAAAATTCAGAAACTGATTAGAGATTTTCTATGGACTGGGAACATGAACGGAATAAAGAAAATCCCTTTAGTCTCGATAGAGAAATTGGCACAAGTTAAGCAGCTGGGTGGGGTAGGGATTCATGATCTACAAAAGCAGAACATAGCATTTGGGGGCAAATTAGTATGGCAAATGTATTCTAAGCCACATAATATTTGGTGCCAAATTATGTAAGCCAAGTACTTAGATGATTCTAACCCGGCTAGAATTATATCGGTATCTGACCCCCCTAAAGGGTCATCCATTTGGGACTTCATGATCTCTTCCAGAGATTTAATATGCAAGTATATTACATGGGAAGTCAATAATGGTCAATCAGTCAAGTTTCGGCGTGACTCATGGAGTGGGGCACCACCTTTGATTAGTAAAAATGACATTGGAATGGAGGATATTATCTTTGTAGCAGAAAATGTTTGGGGTATTCACTTAATTGGATATGTATCTGCTATATGCCTGCACTCAAGGAAAGTAATTTGGAAAGACCCCCAAGAGCTACCTCTCTCACCACAACAGATTCAATTATTTCATAAAATCTTGTCTCAAAGACTGATCTACTTATCAAACTTGGAGGATAATTTGATTTGGGCACCGGGGGCAGATGGGAATTTTAATATTAAGGATGGATATAAACTTATTCAGCAGAGAGATGCAACCAAGCAACCATCCCATGCTTATTCCTTCTGCTGGAATAATCTAACATTACCAAAAGCAGGATGCTTTTCTTGGCTAGCTTTGAATAATAGGGCATTAACAAGCGAGCAGCTTCAGAGACTTAATATAGCTCAGCCTCTTAATTGTCTGCATTGTGATAATCATCAAGAAGACACAGACCACCTATTCTTAAAATGTGAATTTTCTCAAGAATGTTGGCATTTTGTCCTTAGAAAGTTACAATATCCAACTCCTCTTCCATGCAAGCTAAGGGACCTATTTGACTCATGGCCACAACTATATTCATCCTCCCTTTTTTCAGCAATTTGGAAGTGCACTCCAGCAATAGTGGTCTGGGCAATTTGGTGGGAGAGAAATAAAAGAATCTTTCACAGATAATTTTTGACAATCCAAGTGATCAAAGCTCAAATAGAAAGATCGATATCAGAACTAGTTAATGCTAGTCATAATAAGCTTAAACATAATATAATTATGACATCATGGGACTCATTTATATTGCGAGAGTGGAAATAAATACATGCTCCCTTTGGTTGGTGTTATCAACCAAAACTAAATAAAATGCTGGATAGAGAAGGGATTAAGTGGATGCTGCCATCCAAAGGGTTTAGCAAGATTAACTTCGATGGCTCCTCAAGAGGAAATCCAGGTAAATTAGGGGTGGGAATTTGTATCCAGAATTTTCAAGGAATATTACTAGCAGTAAAATGCTGCACGCTTCCTGATGGCACAAACAATATGGCTGAGGCCAAGGCATTATTAGAAGGTCTAATATTAGCAAAAAATGGAGGCTTCTGACAGATTCAAATAGAGGGAGATTCAATAGTGATTATATCAGCATGTATAAGCAGAATATCCCATAACTGGAAACTATCATACATCCTTCAGCAGATTTGGCTGTTACTAGATTCATTTCAAGAAGTTCAGATCTCTCACACGCTTAGAGAGGGTAATAGACTAGCAGACCATCTGGCAAACAAAGGTTGTGATGGGTATGAACTGGTGGCTATTAATGATGATTCAATTATTAATCATGATGCCAAGTTGAAGGAAATCTATAGTCGAGAAATAGTGTCATGTGCAGTTGATGCCTCAAATGTCCGGATGTGAAGTTTGTTCTTTAACAGATGTATGCATAAATGGTTTATGTATTTGCCCCAGGTACAATTCCATTTTTGTGTTTAATGGGAGGTGCGGACAGTTTTCATATGCCATAGTATTTGGCATGTGAGAAGTACATAGTAGATATAAATTTTAATAACTTTTAATAAAAACACAACTTGCTTGTGTATCATTTGTGCAGGCATATCTATTTCCCCATCTGCAAGTTCATTGGCACACATGTGTTTGTGGTTGAGAAAGTTTAATCAGTGTACTATTGGCAGAATCCCAAGTTCCAAAAATGACATTGAAACTTATGCATAATCTCACTCACACTTGGGATATCCTGATTTTATTTTGGCTGTACTTGGCAATTTATTACAGCTACAAATATGTGGGCTTTTGATCATATCCATCACTCATTGTCGAGTTACAAGCTGGGAGCCAATGGATTTGCGGGTTAGTCAGGTGATGTAATGCAGACAGTGTGCCTACTATCACCATGAAGTCATGCCCATAAATTATAGAGTTAGGATGCGATTGGAACTTTTGGAAGAGGCTCTACCATCTCACATCGATGAGGGCTCATTTTCATCAATGTTTATATGCCAGTCGCAAGCAATAACAGATGCAATTCAACTGGTTGTTGGGGAAGCGAGCAATTTGTTGGAGGAAGATACACACATTACAATGCTGGATAACAGAACAGAGTAAATAGAGTATATATTAATGCCAATTTTTTTGATTTACAGACTGTGCCCAGAGCTGCCAATGCTCAGAATATCATCTATATTTCTATATATGACTGAACTACAAAACATTCCTTTTGTTTACAAAATATTCTTCCTGTAGAAAGTTCTTGAAATGCCCTGGATTACATTTGAATGAGAGAAACGTCAGAGAAAAAAGAATATAAAATATACTGCATTTAATACAGTAGTTGGCGGATGTAAAATGGGCTAGTCACATGATCGCATGAAGAAAATAATGCCATATGATCATGCAACAAGAGCAATAGAGGGGACCCATGCGCTTTGGAACATTAGCAAAAGTTATCGCATAAGGAAAAAGAGCCTGGCCAAAAACATTAGGCTGTGCAAAATATTTGAGGTTGTCGCTGTACACACTAAAATGGTGCACTTCTATGAACCATTACATGCAAGGTTGCTCAAGAATGAGGCCTCACAAAGCGGCTCATAGCTCTCTATGTATGGAGTTGCAAGATTGAAAATTGCTCTTAGCTAGAGCTACAAGCTTGTGACCTTGCTAGTCAACCACACAATGAGAGATTCAAGTGAAGACAAGGGCAACAATGCCAATATCTCCAAGAACCAAATATGTAATGCAATGCAAATCTAAGTGAGAATGCAATCTAAGCTATGAAAGGAAAGTACAATGCAACTAATCTATGAAAGGAAATAGCAATGGATTACAATGCTTCCTATTTAGACTATGTGAGCTTATTCTATTGCATAAAAAGAAATCTACACTAAGAATGCCATTATCATGCAACTTAGAAAGCAAATATGCAACTAAATGATGAAAGCAATAAGTCTTCAATATCCTCAAAAGCTCCCTCAAAAGCTCCAAATGCACCTAAAACCTACAGCATAACATTAGCATAAAAACATGGTATATGCAAATGAAGGAGAGAGCTCTCCTTTTATAAGAAATGAGGTGAAATGGACTATTGAGATTAAGAGGCAAAAGTCTTAATTAGCGGTGGAGCTTGAAAGAGGAGCAATCCATGTGCACAAGTATCCTCCAATAGGAAAATAAGAGTTGACTTTATGTCCATATGAGACAAAAAGTGCTTTTCTCTTTTTTATTAAATATGAATAATGCTTTATTTGTGCAACTTAGGATAAGAGGAAAAGGTGAGACTTTTTATTTATTAAAAGGGGAGGAAATATTCCTTTTGAATAAATAAAGACTTAGGATAGAATGGTTAGCCCAAGGATAAAAATCTAATATATGATCGAAATTAAGACTTGATCAAGAGATTGATATTGTTGAAAATATTGATTATTGATAAAAATGATTCAGGATTGATAAATTGAATAAATGGGGCCCAAAGTCTAGGTGACCATTTTTGGGTGCATACAGCCGCATGATCGCATAAACCAAATAAGGGTTATGCGATCATGCGAAAAGGTGAAAGGAGAGGGCCCGGTACAAAATTATCGTAGGTTCGCATATAGAAAATAAAATCGGGCAAGCTTTAGGCAGTCGCATTTAAATCGGTGGTTGCGGTTCAAAAAGAGTTGGGCAAGTAGAGAGGTCACATGATCGCATGGGTGGGAATGAAGCTATGCGATCATGCGACAAGGCATGAGGCACAACCGGTGGTAGGTGCGGAAGGTGGACGGAAGCAGGGGTAGTTAATGCAGAGAGGCGAAAAGGAGTGTGGTCGCATGATCGCAAGAGAGGAGAGAGAAGCCTTGCGATCATGCGACAAGGCATTGAGAAAGCCTGCGGTAGAAAGAAGTACGATGGACAGGGAAGATTAAAAACTGTCCTGCTGGCATCCACATCCTTCAACATACTGGACTCTCATTCATGGAGCATTTGCAACGTGATGGACTTATCCCAGTCAATGTCTTTGGTGTCTTCGCTGGCTCACAATGCGCTCTCGAGGGCTGTTCAGCAGTATGAACTATGGGATGGTTTGGTGCTAGTTGGTGGATTGTTTTCGCATCATGAGCTGCTCTCAAATCATGATTGCTTTCTAATCTATGAAAGTATTAAATGCTCCCTCTATTGGCAAGATGCTCAATTTGCAGAAAATGCACTTCGATTCTCGAAGAGGTGTTTGGGGTTTCACTTGGCAAACAAAGTCAGCATTCAGGTTAATGCTATGTTAGACATCATGGAGTTGCCAAATCCACATCTTCCCTGCGTCTTCTCTGGTAGCCCGCGAGCTCTTTTGCGGGTCCCTGAACTTAATACACATCTGACTAGCTTGGAGTTTGGTGGTGGTTAGATGTATAAAATGTTGTTGTCATAGGAAAAATTCACACAATCGGCGTATTGTACATGTCACCGTCATTAGGGCACTTTTGAAGGCTTTTTGGAGTATGATCTAAAACTGGATTAGAAATATTGACATATTGCTCGAAATATGTAATATTTATGTATTTATATATCCTCGGATATATGCATGTATATAACTATGATCTTGGGGTTTCTTACTAGTTCTTCCACGGGGGAGTTATTGAACCAGATTAATAAAATATGGTGGTTACACCACTTTTGCTTAAAAAAAAGTAAAAAAATTTCTAAATATAAATATAAATGAGAATATTAATATTAAAACCCGCATGTAAAAAAATCAATTAATATTTATTTATTAATAAATTTTCTTTTTTCAAAATAAGTAAATAACAATAATAATAATTTAAAAAAAAATCCAAAAATTAATAAATAATAATAATTTAGAAAAAAAATTCCATCTGATTTTAATTTCAAGGGTTTTATGAAAATTTCTAATCAACCCTAATTGAATCAATCTACAAATTTTCTTATTGTTTTTCAATCAAAATTCCTAGGGTTTACACAGAACATCTATAATGGAATTTTTCTTAAATCTGAATTAACTAATAATCAAAATATGATTTTTTCTAAGACCAACACATGCAAAATTTTGCTAAGAACAACCTAGGTTTCAACATGCATAATTTCTTAAATTTTTAATTCATAAAACATTCTAGATCTGGATTTCTCTAAAAAATTTCCCAAAAAGCTTTAACAACCAAATCAAACCAAATAATGGGAAATCAAGTAATAACGGAATCAGACATTCAACAAACATTCCAAACACAATGTAGACAATCTTTTTGAAAGAAAATTAACATGGGCTCTTTAAACCCTACCTAAAAATCTACGAGAAGATCTGAAACAACAATGGCCAAATTGAAGACTTGAAGATTCCAAATTACTCCTAAGCTTTGAAATAATAGTTCAAACAATCCAAACAATTTCTCTCCAAAATCTAGCCTCCTCCAAACTCGTGTGTGAATAATGGCTAAAAGAATTCCTAATAATGAAAATCCCCCCAAATAGAACTCAACATGAAACTCCTAATAAAAAAAAGAACTCAACATGCAACTCCTAGTCAGAAAATAGAACTCAACTCACTAATCTTGTTTTTATCAAATTATGCTACATGATTAATTATAATTTTTATAATTAAATATGAACTTTTCAATTATCAATGCTTAACTCAACTTTAAACTTAAATTCCTAATTCAATTTTATTAAATTGAATGTGCAACTTAAATTGCATTTTAATAATTTATTAACAATTATTATTTTTCAACATATTAATAATTATGAAATTGATAATTAAATATCAATTCATTAATTATACTTTTAAATTTCAATCTTAGATTTAATAATTAATTTAATATTTTATTTATATAATTATACTTTTTAAATTAAGTCTTTTTAATTAAATAATGTATTTATTAATTCTCATTAATTAAATACCCTTGTATTAATATTTCTATATTTAATTAGATTTAATCATTTATTCACATAATCAAACTTATAAATCACTTAACCATAATAACATAAAATCACATTAAACTATTCAACAAGACAAGATGAGATATAACTGACTAAACCAAAAATACCAAATTCATACCGAGGGAAAGGGTTCATGAATTCACCTCACTTTAACAAATTTGGATAGAAAAATCAATCAGAAACTTGTCCCTTAATTTAGGACAATAAATGGCTTGGGTTGGGATTGGACCTGCATGTTATCTCCCCTCTCTTACCTTTTGGGATATTGCGATAAGGCACGCTCATCTTGACAATTCATGGAAGTCAATGCCTGGTACTTGAAATCCTGCATAAAAGGTGAGCATGTACATACATGTATAATTATATAACAGATAATGGTGAGGATCAAACGATCGTGTGGATCTCGCAAGCAAGCAACTATGACTTCGTCCCTCAACCACATCAGGCACATCAAACAGAAATATAAAACATACATGCCAACCATACACATGCAAGTATGGGGTTAGTAAAACCATAAATGTAAATAACATCAAATCTATCTGAAGATCTAACACACACATGAAAAGTGGCCTAAAAGGGTCTGGCCAATTAAACTAAAAAATAAACTATGGGAGGGGTGTTACAAACGCAGTGCCAATGTGGGAGAATCCCCAAAGGAGATGCCCAACCTCGTAGCTAAGATTAACATAGGGAAATAACAACACAAAAGTGGAGAGAGAATGCATGATCCAATATATTCATTCAGAGATCAAACAACATACATGTCAGGTTGTCAAGATTTCCTGGTTATGGCCATAAACAATAAAATGAATCTCAAATCCTAATTATGATCTTGCAAAGTATCAAATCTAGGTTCCATGAAACAACCACTCTAACCTCTACTCAAGATACATAGAGTTATTTCATACAGGAAACACCTCTATAGGTCCTCCATGAGAGAATTGCATCCCCCAAGAAGGAAACATATACAAACAGATAGGTCCAACCAAAATGAATCAAAGATCTAAGACAAGAAACGACAAGATGTGTGATCATAGGAAATGATTCACAGGAGATCCATGAACCACACACTACAATTGCAACAATCAGAAGCCAAAGATCAGCGACCACACATCAAATCTCTAAATAGGTCCAAGCAAAAAATGAACACATTACCCACAGATATAAAATGGATCAAATCTTGAACTTCCACAAACAACAAGAGGTATGATCATAGGAAGATGATCTTAGATAGGTCTAGAATAAGACATTATAATCACACATGCTATCTTTAACAAATGATGATCAACCAACACAATCTCTCCAACAGGTAAAGAAGAACAAAAAAATAATAAAGAAATGTTTTTGGTTGATGCAATATTTCCATGAACCCAAGATGCTCTTGCATCAATGGTAGAGGTCTTATAAGTGATAGTCCTTGATGAACTAATGAATGTTACTATAGAAGACCTACAAATCTCCTTGGTGGGTAAGTTTCTTGCCTTTTGACCTTATGTAGATAATGTTAGAAGATGGGAAGATGTAGTTTGGAATCTAAACTAAAATGTTACTATTACTATCATGGCTAATAGTCTATTTCTATTTATATTTGTGGCTTATGAAGGTCTGATTAAGGTCTTCACTTGGGGTCCTTGGGTTTTTTTTATAATATTTTAAAGAACTTCCTATCACTTTGCAAGTGGAATATAGGGATTGACTTAACTGTCGACCTAATTTCCGTGGGTCTTACCTATATCCAAATTCTCGGTCTTCCATTGGAATTTTGGGACTACAATATTTATAGATGCATTGCTAATTCTTTTCGTTCTCTATTAGAATTTGATAAGGTGACTTAGCATAAATTGAGGTTGATTTTTTGCTTGAATTTGTGTGAATGTAGCAGTTAATTCTATTCTCCCAATAAGTGTAGTCCTCTAATCCAAATTTGGGATATGGATCTAACAAATAGAGTATGAGAACACAAACACATGTTGCAGAAATTGTAATAAATTTAGACATTTGAGTGATGTATGCAAAAACATTTTAATGGTGTTAACATAGTTGTTTTGGAAAAATAAAAGCAATTCTTGGCATTCGAAAATGTAAATAAAATAAAATTTTAAATGAGAGTAAGGAAAATAGAAAGAAAAAAAGAAGATACAACTAAAGAAAAGGCAAATAATTCTCAACATAAAGAAGAACCTAGGACTCAAAAGGAAAAGGAAACACTTCTAAAGAACATAAATTCAAGAAAAGTTAAGAAGAATCCCCATCAGAAAGAGAAAGAGGAAATGGACAATAAAAGTATCTAAGAAGAACCTCTATTAAAGAATATGGAAATCCAAAAAAGAGAATATAGAAATTAATTGGTTAGTAGGGTTTGTTAAACAAGAAAATGATTACAGTTCTAATGTTGATCCCTTTATCTCATGAAAAGGATCTCTAGGAAAAGGTTCTCAACTTTTGGATACCGTGTTGTTAGGAACTCATAAGAACTTGGGAGTGGTGTTGTATTTTTCCCAATTGGACAGGTGAATACCCCTTCCCATCCATGGAACCAACAAGTTGAAATTAGTTTCTAGGACTAAAACAACCAAAATAGTGGATAAAACAAAAGAAACGGATGCCCCAATCAAAATGAATAAGGAAAGAAAAGAGCCCAAGAAGTCTTCATCTCTTCTAGGTTTTGGATCACCAAATATGAAGGCTAAGGAAGATGCCTTAGAGGAAGAATTAACTCAATTAGGAAGTAAATAGAAGAATAATAATAAGGTAGATATAGGAGTAAAAAATAGATGGAGAAAGCCTTCCTAAAGAGATACAACAAGAGACGTGGCAATTGCAAAGCAAAGAACCCTCGATTTCTTATTAGGGGATAAAATTAAAAAGAAGTAGCTGGTAGGAGCTTGTGTTCTCTTCAATATAAAGTTTATATTTCTTGTCTCAATATTTAAATGAAGATTTTTTCTTTGAATGTGACGGGTCTTAATATCCCTTTCTAACAACATCTACTGAAGTGTTTCCTTCTGGATACAAAAATAGGTATCTTGCTACTTCAAGAAACTAAGATGAAAGCTCGATGTGTTTTGATAAGATTGTTAAAAATCGTAGTATTCAAAATTTAAATTAGTACAATTTTGGTTCTTAGCTAGATCCCATTTTAGTTTCTGAGTTTTTCATGTATCATTTCCCCTTTTGTTATGAAATTAATTAATAAATATTTAAATTTAAGTCTTCTTTGGATTTAAATATTATGGAGGCCCTTAATTTTAGGTGCACCTCTTTAATTATTTCCTCATATTTATTTCCTCTTGCATACATAGGTCATATTTCATTATAGGTTTTGTTTTGTATTTATCTTGATTTCAAACCATGCCTTCACATACATTTTTAAAATCCCAATATCTCGATGGACTCTTTTTTTGCCTCACAACTCATGCCTCACTTGTCCACTTGGAAAAGTGGGGATCCCCTCTTTATTTTTTATTTTTACCCTTGTGTTTCCTTGCATTGGTTGATGTTAGAAGGTTTCATCATCTAAGCCTCAAGGAAGTCAGATTGTGAAGAAAGTCTTGATACTATAGATTGCATGATGAAGTCTCCTTTGCCCTCCCTTTTTTTTAGCGTTTTGTTTATTTTTTACCTTTTATCTTTATATTTTTTTGTTCTTCTTTTTTTGAGCTTTTGTAGTTTCAAGGGTTTGGGGATGGTAATGGCCTCAAAGTGCGTGATCCCCAAAATACCAATTTTACCTTAAGAATTTTGAAGGAATAACTGAAATTCAATTTCAAGCTTTCAGGGATCTGAAGACCTCCAACCCCCAAAATGGGTCTAGGACTTTGACACCCCCGATCTTTGAAAGTTTCAAGGATCACCTTTGAAAAATTTCAAGGGATGACCTTATATTTTTTTGGGGGATCATCTTCAAAAAAATTTGGGGATCACCTTCAAAAAATTTCAAGGATCACCTTCCAAAAATTTTAATGACCATCTTCTAAAATTTTTGGGGATCACCTTCAAAAAAATTCAGGAATCACCTTTAGAAAATTTCATGGATAATCTTTGAAAATTTTTAGGGATGACCTTTCAAGGATCATCTTCAAAAATTTTTGAGGATGACCTTTGAAATCCTTGGAGATGCAACACCCATGATGTTTGAAAGTTTTAGGGATACCACAACCCCAATCTTTTAAATTTTTAGGGATGCCACACCCCAATCTTTGAAAGATTTTGGGATGCTACACCCTTGACCCTCGAAAGTTTTTGGGATGATGTATTTTTCAAACCTCGAAAAAAATTATTGATGACAAAAGGGGATTTAAACTTGATGATTTTCATACACTCAGTAGGATCTAAGGAGGATAAAATATGAGATCTTTTTTAGAGTTTGATGGTGATGGTGCTTTTATGTAGTTTTATTTTGTTTGTAGTTAGTTTGTTTCTTTGTCTTAGTTAGTTCAATAAAATCTTGAATGGTTTACTAATGCCTGCCCATTGTGCAGAAGGAGATATGAAGACCCAAAACATCAAAGAATCAATGAGGCTATAAACACATTTAGAACTACCTACTCAAATCTTGTGGCATATATCTAAACTTGTGGAGATAAATTTTGGGATCATCTTTATGGTTTTGCATCTGTTGGTAAGTGAGAAAAACGGAAGTAAAGAGTGACCACATTTCCACTATTGTGGTGGTTTTTCAAATATGGAATCTTCTTCCAAATGTTGGATTTCTTGTCTTCATTCATTTTCATGGTCATGAAAATGATAAAGCTCAATTTTTTTGTAGTTAGAACTCAAGAGGATACCTTAAAATGGATCTAGGTGAGTGAAGGAGTTGCAACTTGAACTAGAGTTCATCTCGTAATGTTAGGGCATGTTTCTAAATGAACAAAGGTCATTTTCATTTGTAAACTCAATAAAATCATTATCAGTCCATTATTTAATATTTGAGGAATAGTTTTATGGAGTTAAACTACTATTTTATTTTTATTTCACCCATAAATAATACCCAAAAACACTAGTTACAGGTTTGGAAAATTGAAAAATATAAAATCCATTTAAAGCAATAGTTTGGATGTAATAAGGGTTGTGATTTGTTTATTTGAATTAAATAGACATATGTTGTTGTACTCTTAGTGTGCATTCCTACTAACTTTGTGAATTTGAATAAAATTTTAGATTCAATAGCCATGTGTATGTTCATAGCATTTAGCCAATAGTTTTTTTAATTCTATTAGCTATTAAATACTTTCTTTTTGTGGTAGATAATTTGGTTTAGTCACTTCTATCGATCCCTTGAAGGTTAGTTTTTTCTTTAATTTTGTACAATTTGATGAAATTTGAGAAATCTTCTATTATTTTTCCTTTGAAGATTGTACTGTAGATTTTATAAGTTGTAGATGTCTAACTTATAATTTCATGGTTATATGATAGAATCTAAACTTCTTTATACAAACTAATTATTTGAACATTTGATGTCCTTATATTTTGTTCGTTATTTCATTTCTTTTAAATCTATCATTAACCACCTTCATCTTTTATTTTTTAAAAAAAATTTAAAATTTTTTTTAGATCTAATTAGTTTAGGAGTGGATTTTCAACAACTTGTTTTTATTAATCATATTTTTCATGTTCACAAGTTGTCTTTTTGTCGATATAGTACTAAAAGTGTCCATTGTACAATAGTTTATTGGAGAAACATGTTCAATCATTGTTATCTTATTTGTTGATCTTCTTGTACATTTAACTATTTGTTTAATTGATTACTAGAAGCCCCTTGTACAAGTATAGATACATATGACACTGAGTTATCCATCATCATCATGACCTAACACAAAGGTACCTTGGGGTTATCAATCACTTGTGGTTCATTCTCTTTCAGGAGAGGTGATGCATTTTTTTATTCTACCTACATGTTGATGAGTGTTTCAAAACAACCCTCAATAGAACTACTGATAAACGGAGGCTTGAACCAAAAGTTTTCATGGTTACATGCACACTTAAGTGGGTTAGATCTTGGGGATATCTAGCTTCAATGGGTAGTCCTTCATGTATATTGGAAGGTCTTTGCGAGATTCCTTTACATGTGCACAATAGGCTTCCTTTTTTCTTCCCTAATAATGGACAAAATGCTACATATCATGTAAGGATTTGTAAGGATCTAATGTTTTTCTTAAATTTAAACATGAATATGTTGTTTTTAATTTAGTTTCTAGGATATTTCAAGGTGAATCACTTCAATGGTTTGTGAGACTTCCATCCTTTTTTTTTCCTCATAAGTTGAATTAAAAGTTTTATTATTAATTCAATTTGATCCCAATGAGAGTGCACAAGATTCATTGTTTGATTTTTCTACTATGAGAAGGACACCTCAAGCATCCATTGTACAATTTAATCATCAATTTCTCCTCAAGTATCAAAGGGTTCAAGATTCAAAAAGGATGGTGCATGATTTAATGTTAAAAGAACATTATTTATGGTGTTTGGATGTCTCTTTGTAGGCACAATTAGATCTTCTGGTGAGGTTACTACCTTGCATGTTGCATTTAGCAATGATATTTTCTTGGCACAATGTGGACGTGTCGTTAAAAATGCTACAAATAATCCAAATGAAATTTTTAATATGGAATTGATTGATGTTTCCAACCATTAAAACTTTATGTAAATCTAGACAAAACATCAAATCAGTTGCAGTCATCTCATTGATTCAATTAGAAAATGCCTAATCCCTAAATTATGTAATCAACTAATAGCCATAATTAGATCAATCACTTCCAAGATCAGATTTGGAGTCAAAATGTCCATTTTACAACCTTAGATAAAAGTATTTTACCTCCTAATGATGTTCCTTTGGTTGTATTATTATATTATAGCTATACTCTAGCATTGAATGCGTCAAATCATGATGATATTTCAAGTGGAAATCTTGTTGATCAGTCATATGAGCATGATAAGTTATGAAAAAATGAAGATGAAATAGGTCTAAAAGCTTATTTCAGTCAAGAACTAGTTACAAAATGGTATTTCCACAAAAATAAGTCATGAAGTATCAAGAAGTGATGGAAAAATCAAAGAGAATGAGACATATGCAACATTGTCCCAAAACTATTGTCACAAATGATCAACAAGCAAGGATTCCTTAGCATCTTCATAAGGTAATTTTGATGACTCACTTGAGACTAAGAAAGATCACATATTGAAGATATAGATATTCATGTAATCTATGCTGGGTGGATATTCCACTTGAACAAAGTAGATTAAAATGGAGGTTGAAAGAATTGGGTATTCCTATGTCATTTCATATTTTGCATGGATGGATGGATGTAGGATACACTTCACGAATCAACATTGTGAGATAGATTGTCCCATTTGTCTTGGAAAGATGGCTATTAAAAAGATGTTAATCCCTATAGAGGATCATTAGGATAGTCAATAAAGAAAGAACAAAGATGGACATGATCAAATCCATGAGACTTTGGATTATATATGTTTTCCTAATGACAAAGATAAAGTGATCAGCATACAAGAGAAAAATGGTGGGACAATTTAAAATTATGAGAGAGTGAAATTATAGATGCATTCATAGACATTTTCACGACAAGTGAAAATGAAGAAGTCCGTTCTTTTGAAATCATGAGTGATGATGCCCTTCATTTTTTAAATTTTAATCATGATGAAACTGAAATGGAGGAGATAAAAGAGGTTCAAGAAGGGAACAAGAAGGTTTTCCTAGAGTCTACACCACTTACACATGACCATCAAAGTGGAGCAAGGGAGTATTTTCATGATTTTTTTTGTTGTTGATCTAATACATTCAATTGAATTATAAAGGAGAGATATTTGTTTATCATTTTTTAATTATTCCAACACAATTGATGATGATGTTACACTTGATTCTAATAACCTTGAAGGTAATTTTTAGGAATGTGATGATGACAAAATATCATGTCATGAGGAAGAGGATTCTCAGACCTTGCCAATCCACAAACAAGATGACTTCTCATCTCTATCAATGGATGAGGTAGATAAAGTGCTTGATTTGGTATTGATGTTTGAGTAAATAAATATCAATTCATAGGTGTTTCATGCATATATCAAACCTTGCCATAGCCAATTAATGTAGATTTTTTTTCCATTTGATCTATACCCAGAAGTACAAGTTGTCTTGATTTCTTGCTAGCTTGCGAGATTTCCTTGGAAACTAAGGGAAATTTTGAACATGTTTCTTTGAGGTTTAAGGAATACTATGATTTTATTGATGATTTTGATAATTCTTACAATTCAAAAGACATGTTTATGAGTGAAATTGTTAGTCCCAGTGAGGTTAAATGTGATAATTTATTATTTAGGACTAATGATGATTATAAAAACTATCAAAGTCTTGATGCTTTACCTTTTGAACCTTCTTGTAATGATGGATACAATAATGAGTATTTTTCCTCATGGTATGTATGTACTTGAGGAGGATGGAGTTGTGTACCATGAGTTAACACCTCCAAAATAAGAAACCATGTTACATGAGCATACACCCATAGTTGAGAACTCATTAAATCAAGTTATATCTAAATAGGGTCAAAATTGGATCCTTAACAATGCACCTAACATTCAACACTATTCATTTGTAATATGTTTTGTTTTGAATTGAAATAGCATAAGTAAATATGGAAATACTTGAAAATTAATTAGGTCAAGATACATACCTCATCATAAAATTGATTTAAAAATACCTATTTTTTGAAGCATGTGCAGAGTTTCAAAAGATTCTGCAACCAGATCTGGGATCAGGAAGCTAAGACAGAGAAAACCTAGAAAAATTTCAACTTTTTGGCGGTAGGTAGTCTTGGACCCTCATAAAAGGTCAAAGGCTACATTTTTATTCTAAAGGTCGATTCTGACTTTGTTTCCAGATCTTAGAAGTTCGGCGAAAAGGGTACTCAGATCTGTCCTCTAATTCCTGAAACAATGACTGTAGATATCTAAAAAAGGGGGTTTTTGGGGTGGCTATATAGGGTTTTGCCTTAGTCAAACCCCTATTTTGGTGATCTCTACCTCCACGAATAGCCGATTGAAATAGAATGTGTGTGTATATGTATTGAAAGTGTAATGCCAAGATCTAATCCTCTAGATCAAAACCCTAGCATGAATATGTATGAGACAACAATGCATATATTTGAAGGAGATAGAAAAGCATACCAAGCCCCCAAGGCTAAAGTACTTCTACCAAACTCACAATCTATAATTGTTACCCCATGATTGTATCTTTGAACGCTTGAAAGTTGATAATGGTTGATCAAGGAAGAAAGGATCTCTCTTGCTCTAAGTATGTGTTCACAAAGATGCTTGATGTCAACAATGGATTGATCTTCTATATCATCCTCTTGCAATCTTGCATCTTCACCATTCCTTTCTTTCTTGAAATCCACTTGATCATGAAATTGCTTGGTGAAAATGAATGCAAATGAGAGTCTTTATATAGAGGTTTCAAGGCGAGGCTCCTAGAGTAATGTGAGGACCCATAATTCAAATTTAACCTCAAATTAAGGTCCAATCACAATAACCAACTAAGGAGGGAAAATAATTAAATGAATTTTGAATTAAAACCTTTTCACACTCGGATCCAAGGGCATGACATTGATTTCGGGGCCCGTCGGGACCAAATTTGAGAAAGGGGCACAGATTCCGGAGGAGGTCAAATATGACCTCGTCTCTTAACTAGGTTAGGGATGAGCTTGACTATGACCTAGGTTAGGTTCAAGCTTGAATCTGAACTAGGTTACGGTCAACGTCAACTTTGACCCTATGGGCCCAGATCTAGCCAGAATCAAGACAAGAGGTCCCGAGAATGCCCGGAGACGTAGAAATGATACCAGAATGGGATAGAATGCCAGGGATAGGCATAAAATCCTATGATGACTATGATGAAGGCTAGGAGGACCTATTTATAAGTCCTACGTAGAAAATAGAGTCATGGAAAAAGGGAAATTAAGGAGAATCCTCGGGATCCTAACCCTAATTTCACCTAGAATGAAGAAGATACGTGCAGAATGCATCCTAAATGCAAGTCTATCATGATAAATTTACTAAAAGAGGGTGCTAAACCTATCAAGATGGAAGTTATTCCATTTTAAGATGATACATTTAGCCTCCACTTTAGCTTAGATATGACACTACGTGAATATGCAAGCTAAAGTAAGAAAACATCATAGTAAATAAAAAGGATATAGCCAAGTCCTCGATGTAAAGATCCTCCAGAAAATTGTTAGAACCTGCAACACACAAGGTTAATTAAAATTCATAAATCACCTAAAGCTTACTATATGATAATTTGAGAAGTGTATAGAGCCCCTTATGCCCCCCCTGTTTCGGCTTTCTACTTTGGAAGGGTAAAACAAGGTGATAAGAAAAACTCTATATACTAGATATGTAGAGTGTTGAAAAGTCCTTTCCTAAACCAATTAGAATGATTCCCAACCTTCCTAAACTAGTTCAAGGAGTTAGGTATCTAAATCATGATTCCAACACCATTGACAACACTAAAAATGGAGTTACCGAACTCAAGTTATGATGAAAAGAGTGGATGTCTGTCTAAATGCATACGAAGGGAAATTTGAGTTTACCTGAAGGAAACCCTAAAAGACACCCTAATTAGAAATTATAAATAAGAAAAAGAGAGAAATACTTACTCATTCTTACCATTTGAAAATTCAAAATGAGGAAGCAAGATGCTGAGAAGAGAGGAACTTCGAGCGATGCACCTGGAGATTCTGAGACACAGCCTGGCTACCGAACGGTCACTACCTGAGGTGAGTTTGTTGTTGTCTACCTTTGTACCTTCCAAATTCCTATTTTTTTGATGATGTAGATGACTGATATGATGTTTTTTTGTGCTTACAGGACTTGGTCTATTTCTGAGAGCATCCCTTTGGAGAGTTGCTAGTCATGGTCAGAGAGAGACTGTCTGAGCTTGATGATGAGGAGATGCAGTTACTGAAGGATGTGGGTGTGTGTGTGAAAATTGTACCTGATCTGTAGACACAACACTCAGTAAAACATTAGAGGTTAGTGATAATCAAAATCGTGCAAAATTGAAAGCTATCTAACCAAGCGATTTACTGCCTTCTAGTAGGTGCGAGATTAATGTTCTCAGACTGTAATCGAGATCAGTGACCTAGACGACACCTAAATGAAGGATTTGAATGCAAAAGATGGATATGAAATTGAATACAATTAAGCTATTTTTTTTTTGATATTTTCTATGCAATAAAGAATGAATTGAAAACTGATATGAAATTAATCTATATGAAAGCTGATATGCTATGCTAATCTAACAATGATATGAAATATGAATGCAAAAATAAGATTGATCTCACAAAGATGTCGATTCGCAAGAGCTTTGATTCTTCAATTCCAATTCTCCAGCGTGATTGTGCAAAATATGAGATGATTTGTGAAGAGCTGAAGCTTTTAATTTATAGAAATCCAGGGCTTTGGAGGTGCATGAATAAAAGCCATAAATCACTCAAATTAACTCATCTTGATTTTTGAGTTATTTGATCATGAAAGATAGTTAATTCTCAAAATCATGCAAAAATAGCTTTTTAACTCAAATTAGAGTTTAGATCAGCTTTTTGAACTCCAAAAGGATGTTGAGTTCCAAAAAGTCAATAACTTGCATTGATTTTCTGATTTGGACTTTAACTGTTTCTTTTGAATATGCATAATAATTAAGAATTAAATAAATAAATAAAGTGATTTATCCTCAACTCAACTGATTTTTGAAAATAAAATAATTAATTTATGGGTTAATTAACTATTTTACCAAACTTTTATTAAAAATTATATTATTAAATAATGACAACATACTTTAATTAATTAAATAAGAATTTAATCAATTAAAGATAGGAATTTTGATTTATTGTCAAAATTAAATAATACAATTAATAATAGAATTAAATTTAATTACACAATTAAGTGGCAAATATTAAATCTAATTAATTAAATATGAAAATATTCAATTAATCAAATTTTTAGGATAAATGTGATTTATCGCCAAATAATCATTAAATTAAAGATAATTAAGATGATTAGGAATATTACTAGGAATATTCCCCGATGTAGAATTTAAGATAATCAATTATGATTCGATGATGTTAGATGTGCCTTAGGTTAAGACTTTGATGTCAATTTCGTTCGAATTGAAGATGTAGGAGATTAATGAACTTATAGCCCATTTTTGGGGTATTACATTTTGCCCCTCTTTGAATTACTGTGCAAAGCGCAGTGGTTCAAAGATAGTCTGTGTTTGATAAAGATATGAAACTGATTCAAAAGATAAACCGATCTCAAGATAGAAACCGATTGAAAGATATCGAGATAGGAGTTGATTGGTATTGAATTTGATATGGAGATAATAGGTCTTGAATGACCAAAGATAATGTTCACTGTAGCAGCAAATGAACCTATGATTGCGAAAAAGTGTCAAAACACCTAATTCTGAACCTTAGGATTTGATAAGAAGTGAGTGACCCGTTCTAGACTCGATTGTCTTAGCAGAACTAGCAGGTATCACATCTGAATCCTTCAGTTGCCGAAGAACCAAGGAAAGAACACTATGATCTGATGGTTGCAAAAACTGATACAGTTTACAAGATTAGGAGAATACCAGATTGATATGGATCGATGAATCTGATATGCCCCAAGTGATGATAGATTTGCCCCGAGCAATGAGGACTTTTGATGAATCAGCGACTAGACGTGATTGTTGTCTTGATCATTGATGAAAGATATTGATAGATTTGATCGATAGAATTTGATTTACAGACTTTGAATGATGTGCAATACCATGCCCCCTTCGGGATTAAAATTAAAATCTGACAAGAAATGTCAGCGTTGTAGTTTAGAAGCATGTTAATTGATTTGAGAAGTGGTTATATACGTCTGAGAACGCATTCTGCATCGTTTGGAGGTCCTGGAGATCGAATTGGACTAGGTTTGACCATGAGTTGACCATGGTTGACCAAGTTGAAATTTTGATAGTGTGATGTAAGATAAGCAGTTAAGTTGAATACTGGATTCCTTGTGATGATTGAAGGTTGATTATGCATGCAGTAGACCGTCCTGGGTCCAAAAATTTTAAATTGTGATTTTGACATAATAAACGATCTCAGATTTCAATTTTGATCCCGAAAATGAATTCAGAACTTCGAAATTAGCCAGGGGTGCAATTTTCATGGAAAACGGAGCACTTTTAAAAATTAGGTCAAAAGCTATATAAAGGCCGGAAGGGTCATTTTCAATTCATTTCAACCCTTTGACTTTAGAGATTCTGTGGAGCCCTCTGAGCGAGAAAATGGCAGACCAGCGAGAACTGAAGGTACCTGTGAGTTCGCACCGTTTTGAGCGCAGCCGGAGACATGACAGACCTCGACAGTATGGACATCTGATAGGTGGACCTCTGTTCCCCCCTGAAAATGCATGTTTTTGATGTTCTATAACATTTTTAATTTTTTTCATACGCGTTTTTAGTTTTTAATTTTCACATCTGTAGAAACTCGTACGAGTCCCAATCCAGACTCGTACGACATTTCATTTGAATGTAGAATGTCATTTCGTTCATGCCCAAGTGTCGTATGATAGGGACCCTTGTGTCGTACGACATTTCGTCGGGTCCCTTGAAACTCGTATGAATCCAAGTGCAATGTCGTACGAATATGAAATGTCGTTTGGTATGTTGTGGAATGTCGTACGACATTTCATGCCAGTCTGGAATGTCGTTTGAAAAATAGCATGTGAAAAACTCAGTTTTAAGTAAAAAATGAAACTTTTCTGATCTTTTTGCCTGATTGCGGACACTTTGCCCTACCTTCTGAAACTTCAAAAACTGTGTCATTCTGATATTTGACCTTATTTCGAACTGAATTTCTGACAAAACACCCTGTTGCATTATGATTTAGGTTACATATCCTGACGTACATGTTTGACATTCTTATCCGGCCACCCAGAGATTATGTGTTGCCTTGCCAGACCCGATGAGGGTTCATCTTGCTGCCTGCGGATTTGAGCACTTGATTCATTTACCCGATATTAGGGTAAATCATGGTTTATTGACTGCCCTGATTGAGAGGTTTCACTCTGAGACCCAGACTTTCCACCTTCCGACTGGGGAGATCACTGTGACCCCTGAGGATGTTTATAGGATTCTTCGCATTCCGTTCCATGCTCCGCGACGTCCCGAGTATGTTAGTGGAGGATCGAGGGGACTGCATGCATTCAGACGACTATTCGGTGATGAGACATAGTTGACTGGGTCTATATCTTGGGAGACACTAGTGCAGAGATATGGTCAGACACATCGTCTAGAGTGTATCATTGTGGGGATGATTAGAGAGTTGATTATGCCTGGCTGTCAGCAGAACGGCTTCTTGATGGGATGGGCACCTATGGTAGCACTCTTGATGGCTACACCGACTGAGCTTGCCTGGGGTCAGTGTCTGTTGGCGCACTTGTATTCCGAGATGCACGAGGTCGTGTATCAGGACTGCAAGACATTTTCTTCAGGAGTGGTGGTACTGCAGATATGGGCTTGGGAGCATATCCCAGTTTTGAGACCAGTGTTTCAGAGTCAGCGACAGCCACAGGAGCCGATTATATATAGATATGCTGGCTACGTTACTCAAGTTCGCATGGGTCACACCGAGTATTTTCGCCGATGCCTGGATGACATGACCTTTGTGATTTGGAGACCATATGTACAGATAGAGGCCTGGCCTACTGCGAGAGAGCAGTTGTCATTCATTTTTCAGAGCAGGATATTGATAGTACGGACCTCCACTGTCTTGGAGAGATTTTTGATTACCAGAGTCTGGCGTCAGTATGGACGCATTCAGGATGTCCCGTAGGATTATACTGCTTATGCCCACATTGTGCGTGAGATAGGGCTCGGATGGGCACCACGGCTGAGTTATTCTATATGTGCTGAGGAGTATAGCTCGATTATTGGTAGGGATTGGGACTACCTTCCACAGGTTGTTGATGCCGGGGTGACAGATGCATATGTGGCATGGCTTGCTGATCAACGGGTACACTAATTTTTTGATCCGACAGAGCTGATACCCTCCATGGAGGAGGTGATGGATGTTACAGGGGCTCCTATGAGAGCAGGACCGAGACCACAGGTGGTACAGCCTACTCCTCCGAGACAGAGAGCTATGACTCCTTTACAGAGAGCACCAGGACATGCGAGGCCTCCACGTCCTCCTACATCTACAGCGGGCACATCTTCCGGCACACAGAGACGGAGCCGAGGTGAGAGTGGCACACTGGGTGGAGTAGGATCTGTAGATGATGTTCTAGGAGCTGAGCAGTTTCCAGGTGGGACCAGTGTGGATGACACATTTGATTTGGGTGCTGAGGTTAGACACCGTAAGGTGCACAGGATGAGCATTCCTTCACATGCAAATCAGCCAGCACAGCCAGCACAGGACACAGATATGCCAGCAGCTAATGCAGAGCCTGAGGTTCCTCTTACTTCGGCTGAGATTATCAGACGGCTTACAGTTCAGGTCCGGGACCTGAAGATAGAGTAGGCCAGATTAGAGGAGAGGCATCGAGAGGTAGATAGATAGCGTACAGAGCAGCGCGCCGAGATACAGAGATTACAGGCAGAGGTGATATTACATCTCAAAATGTTCAATTCATGAATAGGCTCAACGTCATCATAGGAGTCCTCTTCAGCCATAGGTGGATCAGACACGTTAAGTTCATTATTTCTCTCTAGACTTACGTTGGGTTGAGAGACATATTGGTGAATAACATCAATAGATTTCTCTGTTATAAGCTCATCTTCTTCTGGAATGGCACCCCATTCATAATCATTTGACTCGTCTTCTGATTCAAAATCTCCAGGAAATCTTAGAAAATGCGTGAAATCAGGATGAATACCCCAAGAAGGATTACCCTCAGTCTCTGACTTGAATTCATATTCATGGGAATCAGTGTCAGAATAACTACCCCCTACTTCTTGATCAGTTTGATTGCCTTCGAGATTGGCTGGTTCTTGTGGTACAACCATCTCTTGCGCTACAGTAGGTTCTTGTGTTTCTACTACATTAATTCTTCTGATAGGATCATCTGTATCATCAAGAAGATCTTTGATCTCTTTAGGAAATTTTTCATAGGGGATAAGTTCAGAGCTATCTGAATCATCATCCGAGGGTTCTGTTTCTTCTTTCTTAAGAAGGGGTTCTCCTAGTGCAATTTGTTCTATGACATGAGAACAACCACCTTTGAGATGATAGGGTTTCTTCTTAAACCCTATGCCACCAGTATCTTTTTTGGCTCGACCAATATGTGAAATGGGGGTCACAAGACCCTTTCCCCTAATTCCTAGAGGTCCTTGACCGGAATATCCCTTCTTAGCTATCAATTTGTTTCCTGGACCATATGAATTAGAAGGGACTGTAGGTGCTATAGATTCACTAGGTTGAACAATTTTAGATTCAGAATCCTCTTTATATAGCCATGCCAGCATAGCTTCATCCTCTTCAAATTCTTGTTTGGATACTTGCTCCACCACAAAATGTCTTTTGTATGCTTCCATAGGTTCCTTAGGTTCTGATTTAGACTGCTTCAAGGATTGGCCATACGACTTAGGTGAGATTGGGAGAGATGTCAGAGACAAGACTAGCTCTATAGTGTATTCTCCCATCCCATTTTCTTTGATATTGATCTCTTTAGCAATGTCGTCCATCTTAGATGTGGAAGCCACATTTTGTTGCTTGATGGAAGATTCTCTGTTATTGGGAACAAGTTTATCGGCACTTTCCTTCAATGTATTGCAAGTTGTACTCAGATCAGCTAGGATAGTAACCTCCACTCCTTCATAGGGAAATTTCAAGCATTGATGGTATGTCGAAGGAATAGCTTGCATTTCATGTATCCAGAGTCTCCCTAGAAGGATATTGTAAGCCAATGGTAGATCGAGCACCTGACATGTGGTATCTTTGATGACCGGACCCACTCGGATGGGTAAGACAATGGTGCCTTTAGAAGCTCTTTCTTGTTCATCATAGGCTTTTATGGTGATCTTCTTTCGAGGATCAATTTCCATCTCTGAGAATCCCAACTATGTGATTAAGTTGTAAGAACAAATGTTGAGGCCTGCGCCCCCATCTATCAATACACGTTTGACTCGATGGTTCTAGATCAAGACTTCTATGTGCAAGGGCTGATTATGTGGGTGACTTAGGGAGTTGTCATCCTCTTCTGAAAAGGAGATATATTGCAGAGACGTTAGATGACCAACCATAGTCTGGAACCTGTCTAGATCTAGATCATCAGGAACATTAGAGCTGAGCAAAGCTTTGTCTAGGATATCTCTGTGAGCTGGAGATATTCGAAGTAACTCAAGCATGGAGATTTTGGCATTGGTGTGCTAGAGTTGTTGGACGATGCTGTAAGATGTAGGTCTGGTATCCTTTGGATTGGAAGATTTTGAGGCAACCTTCTGTTTAGAAGCAGATGTGAGATTGAAAGGTATCTTAGGGACATCAGATGAATTTGGTGTTTGTCCTTTTAGATGCATCTGAACTTGTGATCTGGTAACTGCATTAGCTGAGGAATGATTTCTATCTCTTCATACAATCGTGATGACATTACAGCTCTCAGAGAGGCATGGTTCCACCATATTGATGACAGCATCATTTCCAGGGTAGGCATAGTTGACTTTTGCCCCCATGTTAGGCTGAGAAGTGGAAACTCCCTTGCCATGTTGTGGAAAAGGTTCTGTAAATGCTGTGTGATCATTATTGCTGGTAGGATTATCGATTGTGATGTCCCCTTGATCTATCAAGTCTTGAATGGTATGCTTTAAATGGAAGCATCCATTAGTTCTGTGGCCCTTAGTCCAATGGAAAGCATAGAATTCATTATCTTTCCACCAAGATGGTTTTGGATCTGGATTAGGTTTTCGGATTTGTGGTAAAGAGATCATGTTATCAGCTATCAAGGTCCCCAGAGAAGATTCCAAAGATTCTCCCAGGGGAGTAAACTTTCATTTATTATCCCATCGTTTGAATGGCTTCTTTGGAGATGGTTCAGCAGATTTTTGCTCTGAAGCTTCAATGGCTTTGGTGGCAAGGGTGAGATTGTAGGCCGGTGCCTTTGATGGGGTGTGGATAGTGTCAACAACACCGTCAGAGACGATACCTTTGTTTCTATTCCAGCTCTTGTTTTTATCTTTTGAGCTAGATCCCGATTCAGACTTGTCCTTTTGAAGTGTGATTTCTCCTTTCTTGACAAGTACTTTCTCAATTTTGATTGCATTATCCACCATTTTATCAAAAGATACATGATCTTGCATTTGTAATGGATAGTTGAGCTCTGGAACAAGGTTATTGATAAAGATTTCAAGTTTCTCCATTTCGGGAATTGGTCTAGCATATAGAGAAAACTTCTTTCGCCACCTCTTGAGGAAAGTTAGGAATGATTCCCCTGGATATTGCTTGAGGTTACAGATATCGTTCATGATAATTGGATGTTGAATATTGTAGGAATATTGTTGATAAAACAATTTAATCAATTCCTCAAAAGTTTTGATCGTAGAAGGTAATCTTGAAAACCACTGAATGGATGCTCCTCCCAAGGATCTAGGAAAAAGATGCATTAGATAAGTCGGTTCATGCATGAATTCCATAGATTGTGTACAGAACTCTCTGACATGATCTTGAGGATCAGAGTGTCCATCATATTTGTCATACTTTGGTATCTCCACTCTTTTTGGGAATGGTGGCATATACAAGTTTTTGTCGAACGGGAAAGGACATAGGGCCTCCATGGAGAACTCCTTGGGTTCCTTCTCCTTCTTAAGATTGTTAAATTCAACTTGTATAGCGTGCATCTATTTTGTCATAGCTGTGAGTGGAGTTTCTTCCTCATGTGTGATTATATCATCAACGTTAAAGTTGGGAGGAAGCTTAGCCCCTTCCTGGGCTAATTGTAAAAAGTATGCCTCTCTATCCACTTTCAAGAAATGGCTCATCATTCTCTTGAATTCATCGTCATTCCGACATCGATGGATTTCAGAGGAGGTAGGTTCTTGGTCAGCATTATGTTGAGAATGGTGTCCCTGGGATCCTCCTCCTAGAGAATCATGGTTTGTCCCTGCTTGAGACATGGTAGGAGTCTTTGGGCTCCCTGGAACAGATTGAGGAGGAGTTTGATGATTACCTCTGTGAGTTGATAGAGGAGGTATGTAACCAGTTTTTAATCGAAAGTTACCGAGACCGTCATCTTCATAGATACTTGACTTGATGAGTTGTTCAAGAGTTGGACCTGGGGTATTGGTCAAAAGTAAGTTCTGAGATGTTTCTTCTGATTTCTTGTGTGAAGAAGCTCTGGTCTCCACCATTAACTTTGAATGAAACAGAAGAAAAGGATGAAGACAACTGAAGAACAATTTGATTCGAGAAAATCGGATGGCGCAACCTTGTCAAGATTATGATAATTTTGAAGATCTGATGAGATGTGGGTGAAGGAAACTGTGCCCTGGATGTATGGGATAGATCGCCCAAAAGATAGCGGACACGAGTTCTCAACACTTAGTCTTTTTTTGAAGATTGATTTAAGATTGATAGTTATGACAAGGTTTTGACATGAGATAAAAAGGACTCAAATTGATCAAATAGAAGACTAGATCGGATTCAAAAGATCAAACTCAGAAAATGGTAGAATGCTCAACAGCTATTGCTCTGTTCCTGACACAATGATATTTTTGACAGATTCTGGATCTAGGCTGGAAACATTGGATATCTTGCAATTTGACAATTTCTGACAACTTTCTCAAATTTTTCCAAACGACACTCTGCAGACTCGTACGACAGTTGGGTATAAATGAAACGACAGTTGTGAAACTCGTACGACAGTTGGGTAGATATGAAACGATAGTTGACAAAACTCGTACGATAGTTGCTAACAATTTTTGGCTTCTTGAATTTTGCTGGTTTGAAAACTCGTACGACACTGGGTTCTTAATCATACGACATATGGGCTTTACTGAAATGACATTTGATAAAAAGTCATACGACTTTTGACTTCTTGAAATGACTTTTGACTCCAGAAAGAACTTTACGTCAATTTTTGCAAAATTTAAGGTTTTCAGTTTTGGATTGTTTGCAAATTGTACTGTCCAAATTTTGAAGGTTATACCAGATTTGATCATTTTTAATAGCCAAGTAGATAAACAAGCACGCAGAACAGCAAGCAAGTGATTCCAAGCACATCTGAAAATAATGAACAAGGGCAAAAGCAACCTTGCGCATGAACAATCAAGTGACCAAATTGTGCTAATCCCTGAGAGTACTAATTGTGTATGTTCTGAAAAAGTTTTGCAATAACGCACATATACCTGAAAGTGAAAAATTGGCCTCTCTAGGGTTTTTAGTAATGGTTTGACTCTGCAACTTTTATGATTCAAAGGGGTGAACTCCAATCCCGGTGCACCAGGGTTTTGACACAGTCTGAGAACTTAATCTTCAAGAGCTGCTAGGGAGATCTGACAACCCAACAATGAACCATACCTGTGGAGATTTCTTCCACAAGGACATTTATATAGCGGCTGTCACTACCATGGTGAAAATGGCTATTACCGCTCAAGGTTCCATCAATGCAGTTTGCCCTGTGAAGGGATTGTCCGCTATGGTTAACCCTCTCTAAAGATGACTCACAAATTTATACCACAAGGGGACTTGGCTCCAGATTCAAGGTTTTGACACCTCTTCACTTTTAACCCAAACAAAACAAGCAGATTAATCCGACACGCTAAGACAAAGTTTTGTTCCACCAAGGTTTGTGATATCAACTCCACGTGATCTATCAACCTCTCCGGGGAGAGAATGTATCAATCAATAAGAGAAGACGCACTAACCAATTTTGGTTCACCAAAGCTCGTGATATCAACCCCACATGATCTATCAGCCTCTCTGGAGAGAGAATGTGTCGATCAATAAGAGAAGACGCACTAACCAAGTTGAATGTGAAACGCACTAAGTATCCTCCCTACCTACAAGGATTTTGTCGTCAAGAAAGATTTCGCTAGGAATCCAATCTCTCAAGAATCACAAATAGTGTTCATAGGGCCTAATTACTATGTGAGCACAGATATATGTTCCGAAAGTAAATCTACCAAAAGCATTCAAAAAGTAGAAAGAGGAACACTTAACGCTTAAAGAAAATATGAGATGAGTCCACAAGGTGGAACACTTAACACCTTACACAAGCTAAAAATGAGTCCCCAACTTAGAAAACAAGTGAGTTCCTAAAAGCACAAAAGGGTTGCCAAGTGGAACATTTAACGCTTCTGTCCTGTTGACCCCTCCCCTTTATGGCACTGAGATTGCAACCACGGGGCGAAAATGAGGGGCCGACGGATTAGCGAGTCCAATAACCCAAGATAGCAATCAAGATCAATCACAAGTATCTTAAGACTACTTAATGAATCCTTAAGGGATCACAACCTAGTATCAAATTATGCAAGTGTGTAGAATAAAAGCATGAGAAGACACACACAAGCTAGACACATAAGAGATTTATTTTAAGCCCAAATCAAAATGTTATTAGATGAAGGAGAATACCTGGTGATCCTCGCAACGCGCTTAGTAGATTTTACCTGATTTTTAGCAATTCTTGCACTTTTCCCAATCAAAACCAGCAGAGAGCAATCAAAATAGAGAATTTCAATTGTCAAAATTAGCAGTTAGCCAAAATATAAAAATCAAATCTGATACTCTGCTCTGAAAAATGAAACGACAGTCAAAAACTGGTATAAAAACTCGTACGACAGTGGGTATGCTCTCATACGACAGTCCAGAAACTTGTACGACACTGGGTATGCTATCATATGATAGATTATCCCTCAAATGGAAGTGGGTATGAAATGAAACGAGTCGTGATCTGATAGACTATCGTACGACAGTGGGTAGAGTATCATACGACAGTGGGTATGCTCCCATACGACATTTGTCAGAAACTCGTACGACAGATGTACGGACAAAATTAAAAATTGCAGTTTTGCACAGATCCCGAGGATAAAAAGATAGAAATTGAAAGAATTGAATTGGAAACCCATTTCAGGGCCCCACGGTGGGCGCCAGAAATGTGTGTGTGAAAATTGTACTTGATCTGTAGACACAACACTCAGTAAAACATTAGAGGCTAGTGATAATCAAAATTGTGCAAAATTGAAAGCTATCTAACCAAGCGATTTACTGCCTTCTAGTAGGTGCAAGATTAATGTTCTCAGACTGTAATCGAGATCAGTGACCTAGATGACACCTAAATGAAGGATTTGAATGCAAAAGATGGATATGAAATTAAATACAATTAAGCTATTTTTTTTTTGATATTTTCTATGCAATAAAGAATGAATTGAAAACTGATATGAAATTAATCTATATGAAAGCTGATATGCTATGCTAATCTAACAATGATATGAAATATGAATGCAAAAATAAGATTGATCTCACAAAGATGTCGATTCGCAAGAGCTTTGATTCTTCAATTCCAATTCTCCAGCGTGATTGTGCAAAATATGAGATGATTTGTGAAGAGCTGAAGCCTTTAATTTATAGAAATCTAGGGCTTTGGAGGTGCATGAATAAAAGCCATAAATCACTCAAATTAACTCATCTTGATTTTTGAGTTATCTGATCATGAAAGATAGTTAATTCTCAAAATCATGCAAAAATAGCTTTTTAACTCAAATTAGAGTTTAGATCAGCTTTTTGAACTCCAAAAGGATGTTGAGTTCCAAAAAGTCAATAACTTGCATTGATTTTCTGATTTGGACTTTAACTGTTTCTTTTGAATATGCATAATAATTAAGAATTAAATAAATAAATAAAGTGATTTATCCTCAACTCAACTGATTTTTGAAAATAAAATAATTAATTTATGGGTTAATTAACTATTTTACCAAAATTTTATTAAAAATTATATTATTAAATAATGACAACATGCTTTAATTAATTAAATAAGAATTTAATCAATTAAAGATAGGAATTTTGATTTATTGTCAAAATTAAATAATACAATTAATAATAGAATTAAATTTAATTACACAATTAAGTGGTAAATATTAAATCTAATTAATTAAATATGAAAATATTCAATTAATCAAATTTTTAGGATAAATGTGATTTATCGCCAAATAATCATTAAATTAAAGATAATTAAGATGATTAGGAATATTACTAGGAATATTCCCCGATGCAGAATTTAAGATAATCAATTATGATTCGATGATGTTAGATGTGCCTTAGGTTAGGACTTTGATGTCGATTTCATTCGAATTGAAGATGTAGGAGATTAATGAACTTATAGCCCATTTTTGGGGTATTACAGTGGGACTATACTGGGTATCAGTCCTTCCATAGATTAGACTACACCAAGCCATGCTATTAGCTCTGATAGAGAGGTGGGATGGGGATACATGCTCCTTCCATCTTCCCTCTGGTGAGATCATAGTGACCTTAGAGGATGTTTACAAGATCATGCGGCTTCTAGTCTGAGGTGAGACCATTAGACCTATAGCACAACATGGTTGTGAGGAGATTCATGAAGACATAGAGTATTGTATAGGATGGGTTCCACAAATGCAGACCCGGTCAGATCATGTCCTATTATCATCCATACTATCAGGCCCTACACCTTTAGTATGGAAGGTGATGCTTTTCATAGTATCCTTGGTTGTGTTACCCAGCTCAAAGGGTACTATATTTTGTTCACCTCTTACACATATCATATAGAGGATGGAGAGAGATAGGACTATGTTCTCATGGGGTTGCAGCATGCTAGCTCAGCTATACCATGAGCTAGGTCAGCTAGTGAGGTATCAGTGGGAGAGTCTGTCGATATGTACAGTCCTACAGATTTGGATGTTCGAGCATTTTTCATGTACACATCCATAGGGAGTTCTTGTGATGGTAGATGTGAGCACAACAAGAGCCTTCACATATCCTTTGAGAGATATTTGGCAGTTTGGAGATATGCTCTACTGGAGAGTACATCTAGACCACATTGCAAGCATTGATGTGATATGGAGACCCTACTTTTAGATGATAGAGTGGCCTGATACATGATTCTAGATGAGACATTCACAACAACATAAGCTTCTAGAGGGTCATTAGAGTCATATAGTGATGCCCTACTATTATGATTGGGTGATGAGGTAGTTCGACTTGTTACAGGGAGTCCCGAAGGTAGTACCTTGCTATGTACATCCGATGAGATACTATCAGAGACCCAGCACCATATGTTGACCATTGATAGCATACATAGAGGATAGAGATGTAGAGGAGGAAGAGAACATAGAGGTACCATCAGATTTGACCTATTCAGGCATGAGCCAGGATTACATCAAGAACTAGAGTTTGTAGGGGATTTGTCCTATCTTTCTTGAGGATTATCCCAAAGGTGACCTAGACTTTACAAAGGGGAGACACCAGGATAGTGGGGCCACATGGGAGGATGAGGATATCAGAGATGAGGAGGAGCACATCTCTAAGGGAGATCCCATGGAGGAGGAGAGAGAAGATAGAGTAGAGAAGAGAGCTGAGGACATGCCCCCAGCTAATGATACTGGTGCAGATATACCTATTATGCATGCATCACCATTGAGATCATGATGGCCGCCACAGCCCCACATAGAGACATGAACATCAAGACATAGATATAGCAAGCGTGGAGAGAGTAGTCACTCCATGCCCCTACCATCTAGATACTTTAGTGACATCTAGGAAGGAGACCCAGGTATGAAATATGAAATTTGATTGAATATGTGATTTGATTTGAGATAAATAGGACACTAGATTGATAAAATTTTTCTTTCTACAACTAGCATAGTAGAGTGGAGGAGATTTGTATCTGAGATTATCAAGGATACAATTATATCCTATCGACTACCAGCTGATGAGCAAGATTCTTCCATCAATCATAGAGATCTCGACAGGCATGCCGACATCTTTGCATACATCCAACGAGAGCTCAGATTGTGTAGAGAAAGAGAGGAGAAGCTGATGGAAGAGGTACAGAGTCTCTGAGGATGTTCAAATGGTATGAGAATATCCAGGAGCCATACATGGACACACAAATCTTCATCTTCCCAACACAGAGTAGAGAGATTCGGGAGCCATCGGCCATCAGAGTGACATAGTGATAGACGTAGTGATAGATAGGGCCATTGGCCACATATGTATCAAAATTTGAAAAAATATTTTTGATGAATGAAAACCTTTCTCTACTGATTAGTTCTATGTTTTATTACTATGCTTTCATCAATATAAAACTTAATATAAAGAAAGATAGAAAGAAAGTGCATAAACATATTCAATATGTAATTTTGCTAAAACTACACAACCTATAAAATAAATCTTTATAAGGAATACATAAATGCACATGGATCAAATGAAATTAAGGGTAATAACATTTAAGATGCATAATATTAATGGGTTCCTTCTCTGAAACACCATCCATATCAGCAAGTTTGTAAGCACCCGAACCAAAGTCTTCAATAACAACAAAATGTCCAAGCCAATTAGGGCTAAATTTTCCTTTTTCGCCTGGTAAGGCATTCACATTTCGTTGATTCTCATAAAGGACTAAATCACCAACTAAAAATGTTCATTCAATTACCTTATGATTGTATTGTTTCTGAAGAGATTTATGATAAGCTTTTATATGTTCTAATGCATGTATTCATTGTTCATCCAACATTTCTAATTTTTGTAAGCGTTGTTCACAAAAAAGTATCTTTATCAATTATCCCATGAAATGAAACATGTAAAGAAGGTATTTCTAGTTCCAAAGGCATAAGGTTGTAAGGAGAAGTACTCGTGGTAGTACAAACACTAGTCCTATAGGCCCATAAAGCATAAGTTAATTGAGTATGCCAATCTTTCGCATGCTTATTAAATGTTTTTCTCAAGATTTGTTCAATAATTTTATTTGATTCTTCAGCTTGTCCATTAGATTGAGGATAGTAAGGAGTTAAAAATCTACGTTGAATCCTATGTTTCTCCAAGAATTTCATGACTTCTTTGTTTTTAAAAGAGGTTCCATTATCTGAAATTATCATCGAAGGAATACCAAATCTTGTTATGATATTATTAAGGATGAAATCACAAATAACATCTGTCTTTGTTGAACGAAGAGGGACAACTTCAACCCACTTCATGAAATAATCCGTAGCAATGAGAATGTAAGTATGTCCTTGAGAAGCCGATGAGATTTTTCCAATAAGGTCAAAACCCCAAACATTAAAAGGCCATGGAGAAACTTGATTACGAAGCTCACGAGCATGAGCATGAATCAAATTACTATGTTGTTGACATTGAGGACATTTCTTAACAAACATAAAAGAACCTTCTTCCATTGTTTGCCAATAATATCCCATTCGAAGCAATTTATTAACCAGGGATTTTCCACCAAAATGTCCCCCACAAGAACTAGAATGAGCTTCTGCTAAAGCTATAGGAATTTTAGTTCTATTGAGACATCTTAATAATAATCCCTCATAAGAGCGTTTGTAAAGCATATCTCCTAAAATGATGTAACGTGCTACAAGTTTCCTAATATGATTACACATGTTCCTTGTTGTTGATTCAGGAAAAGTACCATCCTTCAAAAAATGAAAAATATGTGAATACCATTCATCTGAATGCAAATTGAAAAAGTCAGAGGTAATCTTGTCATAAATTGTAGGGCATTTAAGAGTTTGTATAGTAAATTGAAATTTTTCGGCATTGTTCTCAAGACAAACCAAGGAAGCTGCACTTGCCATAGCATCTGCATGTCGATTATCCTTCCTAGGTAAAGTCTGAATCGTATAAGAGGAGAATTGTGAAAGCATATCAAGAGATAAATCTCTATATTGTGTCATTTTAGCATTTTTAGTCTAATATCCTCCTTTAATCTACTCAACAATCAATTGTGAATCTCCATATATTTGTAAATATTTGATATTGAGGGATGAAGCTACTCGTAGTCCAGCTATAAGAGCTTCATACTCCACAATGTTATTAGTACAAGGAAAGGTTAATTTATATGATAGAGGGATGGGTTTTTTTGTAGGGGGAATCAAGATGATACCCACACTAGAACCTGTCTTACACTTAGACCCATCAAAATAAAATTCCCATTATATCATCCTGTTGAATAGCTAGGATATTATCATCAGGAAATTCTATTGAAGTAGAACATTTATCTGAGTGAGGACAAGGAGCTTCAGCTAGATAATCTATCAACTCTTGTCCCTTAATAGACTTCTGAGAAATAAAATTAAGATTAAATTCAGTAAGCAACATCACCCATTTTTCCAACCAGCCCGAGAGATTAGTTTGTGAGAAAAGATGTTTCAAAGGATCAAATTTGATAATCACATTAACTTTAGCATTTATGAGATAATGTCTGAGTTTCTAACATGCATAAACTATAGCTAGACATTGTCTTTCTAAATCTGTATATCTTGTTTCATAATCAAGTAAAGGCTGACTAATGTAATACATAGGTCTTTCTTTACCATTATCATCAATTTGAGCTAACAACGCACTCACGGCCCATGGAGTCATTGAAGTGTATAAATGAAATGGTTTATCAAAATTAGCAGGCTGCAAGATAGGAGGATTCACAAGATACTCCTTAAATTGCTCAAAAGTTTGTTTACACTCATCGTTCCAAGAAAAAGTGGTATCCTTTCTGAGTAAGGAAGTAAAAGGGATAGTTTGGTCCGCTAAATTGGAAATAAAGTGACGAATAGCTTGTATTTTTCCTTGTAAACTTCGTAACTGAGAAATATTCTTAAGAGGAGGCATATTAACAATAGCTTCAATCTTTTCAGCATCTACTTCAATGCCTCGCTTAGAGATTAGAAATCCTAATAATTTACCGAAATCAACTCCAAAGACACATTTCTTAGGATTCAATCTCATATTATAACTTTTAATTCTTTCAAATATCTATCATAAAATAGTAATGTGATCTTCTCTTTGTATAGATTTTGCCAAGATATCACCCACATAATCTTCAAGAATCTTATGAATGTAATCATGAAAAATCAGGGTCATAGCCCGCTGATAAGTTTCTCCTATATTTTTTAATCCAAAAGGCATCATGACCCAACAAAAGGTTCCCTAAGGTGTTATAAATGCAATCTTAAATTGATCTTCAGGAGGGATAAAGATTTGATTATATCCTAAAAAACCATCCATAAAAGATAACAAGGCATGGCCCGCTATTGAATCCACAATCATATCGATGTTAGGTAACGGGAAATCATCTTTCAAGGATGCCTTATTTAAATCTCTAAAATCAGTAAACATCCTTATCTTATTTCTCCTTTTGACACAAGCACAATATTTGAAATCGAATCTGAGTAATCAATAGAACAGATAAATCTAGAATCTAATAATTTCTCAATTTCACCTTTAACTAATAAAGTGATTCGTGTATTCATCTTTCAAATTTTCTATTTCACCAGTTTCATATTTGGTTTTAAAATGATGTTATCAGTAACAATATTAGAATCTATACCTAGCATATCTAAATATGTCCAAGCAAAGATATCCTTAAATTCAAGCAAAAGGGAAACGATCTGATCACGTTCATCCTGATTTAAACATTTTCCAATTTTTATCATCCTTTCAGAGTTGTTTTCATCTACTTGAATATCAATAGTTTTAGTGATTAAAAAATCACTTCTTATCAGAGAATCCATTGGTAAAGGAAGAGTATCTTGTTCTTCATGTTCTCCAAAATAAGCATTGGTTTTTAAACAATAAGACTTTCCTCGTTTGTGATGAAACTTAGGTAAATCCTCATAAACCCCTAAATATTCCATTAAGGCTTCATCTTTAGGAAAAATATCCAAATAGGATTGTTGATTAAGGTCAATAAGCAATGGGTTAACCAACTTCAACTATCCATTGCAAATATGATTAACATTAAGAGGAAAAGCTGATGGTTGTCTATAAGGATTGAATCCTAATCCATATGTATGATCATAAACTTCATTATCCAAAGGTACTTGTATACCTTGTTCATATTTACCACATCCTTTCCCATTAAATCTTGATTTCTTAAGAAAATGATAACCAAGAGTCCAGGGAGCAGCATATGTCACAATGTCATAACAATCAGGCTTTATAGTTTCAGTCATTTCATTAATCAAAGCGGCAACCAAATTACTTTTTAATTCTTCAGAAAGTGGAGAAGAAATAAAGACTTTTTTCTCAAATTCATTTTGTTGCTTCATAAATTCCAAATCAAAGACCTTGTATTCTCCAATAAATGTAGGATTAAAATCCAATGTCCCCCAATCATCTTCAGTCAAAGAAGAAGAAAATGGAGCTTCTTATTGTTGAATCTTAGGTTGTTTTATCTCAGATTGTTGTATCTTCGATTGTTTTTCAATCTCTTTACTCGATTGAAGATGTTCATAGATTTTGGCATATTTTGCATTTAAGCAAGGATTTGGGGCATCGTCCGCATGTAATGTATACATTAAGTTGGTATAGATTAACCTAACCTTGTGATGAAGAGTAGAAGGAATTGCATGCATAGTATGTAACCATGGTCTTCCAAAAAGAAGGTTATAATTGAGAGGTCCAGGCATAACATGAATAGGAGTATTTAGAATAACTGGACCGACTTTAACAAGTAAGGTAATAATTCCCAAAGTTCTCTTCATAATATTGTCAAATCCATGTATAGGAACATTATCAGGTTGAATAGTAGTAAGATCAGCCTTAATTGCCTTGAGCATATCCATGCTACAAATATTAAGTCTAGATCCATTATCAATTAAGGTTCTTTGAATGATACTTTGATTAATAGAGATAACCACCATAAGAGCATCATATTGATTTTGCACCTCTAAGGAAGGTAAATCATTATCAGAAAACACAATAGGATGTACAACAGGCATAGTATGCATACAATCCAAAATAGAATGAATGTTCTCTTGATTAGGAGGCAAAGCAGGAAGAGTAGATAAATCTTTTTGCAATGCCTCATGATATGTCGGGGAGGTTTGAAGTAATTTCCATAAAGATATCTTAGCCGGAGTAGCACGTAATCGGTCAACTAAGTTATACTCCTTAAAGGTAGATGGATACCTAGGTGCTTGAGGAAGCATAGGTTGAGAAGGAGATAAAGACATCAGAACAGTAGGTTGAGGGTTATTCCGTGTGTGATAAGCATGTGAAACGGAATCGGTGTTATCAAAGAAATCCAAAGGATCTTTAGGTTTACCCTTAATTGTTATACGAGGACATCCTTTTACCGTCATCAAAGGTTTAGGATATATTATTTTAGGTTTATCAATGTTAAAAATAGTGGGACATGAAGGTAACCATGCACACACCCTATGGTAAAGGTCAATTGGAGAGGTTGTGGAGGAGGGTGAAATAGGAATGGGATCCATGGAGATCATATTCAAACCATTTTCATCCTCACTACCATGTACCTCATTAGGGAATCTATCCTTTTGTACAATAAAAGCCTCATCAAAGTACTCAAAACAAGAATCATACATGTTGAATACAAAGAAAGAACTAAAAGCATGAAAATGTAAATATTTTTATATTTTTAAAGGAATTTTGCAATTTTTTTGTATTTTTCATATATAAATGCAAGAAATCTAATCTTATAAACATGCAAGATTTAAATCTAACACCATAAAATAAAGAGTTGTCGTAAACGGGTTCACCAAAATGAATAGGGTTAAAATTGAATCCTTAACAATGCACCTAACATTCAACACTATTCATTTGTAATATGTTTTGTTTTGAATTGAAATACCATAAGTAAATATGGAAATACTTGAAAATTAATTAGGTCAAGATACATACCTCATCATGAAATTGATTTAGAAATACCTATTTTCTGAAGCTTGTGTGAAGTTTTAGAAGATTCTGCAACTAGATCTGGGATCGGGAAGCCGAGATAGAGAAAACCCAAAAAAATTTTGTCTTTTCAGCGGTAGGTAGTCTTTGACCCTCATAAAAGGTCAAAGGCTACATTTCTATTCTAAAGGTTAATTATGACTTTGTTTGCAGATCTTGAAAGTTTGGCGAAAAGGGTACTCAGATTTGTCCTCTAATTCCTGAAACAACGACTATAGATATCTAAAAAAGGGGGTTTTAGGGGTGGCTATATAGGGTTTTGCCTTAGTCAAACCCCCATTTTGGTGATCTCCACCTCCAGGAATAGTTGATTGAAATAGAATGTGTGTGTATATGTATTGAAAGTGTAATACCAAGATCTAATCCTCTAGATCAAAACCCTACCATGAATATGTATGAGACAACAATGCATAGATTTGAAAGAGATAGAAAATCATACCAAGCCCCCAAGGCTAAAGTACTTCTACCAAACTCACAATCCATAATTTTTACCCCATGATTGTATCTTTGAATGCTTGAAAGTTGAAAATGGTGAATCAAGGAAGAAAGGATCTCTCTTGCTCCAAGTATGTGTTCACAAAGATGCTTGATGTCAACAATGGCTTGATCTTCTATATCATTCTCTTGCAATCTTGCATCTTCACCATTCCTTTCTTTCTTGAAATCCACTTGATCATGAAATTGCTTGGTGAAAATAAATGCAAATGAGAGTCTTTATATAGAGGTTTCAAGATGAGGCTCCTAGAGCAATGTGAGGACCCATAATTCAAATTTCACCTTGAATTAAGGTCCAATCACAATAACCAACTAAGGAGGGAAAAAAATTAAATGAATTTTGAATAAAAACTTTTTCGTACTTGGATCCGAGGGCCCAACATTGATTTCGGGGCATGTCGGAACCAAATTTGAGAAAGGGGCACAAATTTTAGAGGAGGTCAAAGATGACTTCATCTCTGACCTAGGTCAGGGATGAGCTCGACTTTGACATAGGTCAGGGTCGAGTTCAACTTTGACCCTGTGGGCCCAGATCCAACCAGAATCAGGACAGGAGGTCCTAGGAATGCCCAGAGACCTAGAAATGATACCAGAATGGGATAGAATGTGAGGGATAGGCATAAAATCCTATGATGAATATGATGAAGGATAGGATGACCTATTTCTAAGTCCTACCTAGAAAATAGATCCATGGAAAAAGGGAAATTAAGGAGAATCATCAGGATCCTAACCCTAATTTCACCTAGAATGAAGAAGATAAGTGCAGAATGCAGCCTAAATGCAACTCTATCATGATAACTATACTAAAAGAGGGTGGTAAACCTATCAAGATGGAAGTGCTTCCATTTTAAGATGATACAGTATCTTTCTATCATACCTTAAATTTGGAAAAAAATTAGTTTGAATATAATTCCAAGGGTAATATAACATGTTTTTGGATTAATCATGATCATGGAGAGTTTCTACAACTGTTGATTTTGTATAATTTGTACCTTGAGTTTGAACAAAAATTGCCTAATTTTTTTTCTAACTACAAAGATGATTTTTCATTCCTTAGAACTATTTGGAGAGGTTTATTACTACTTCATGTAATGAAAAATAAATTAATCAACAACTCATATGCATTTTATTCTAATTTTTAATACATATTTTGACTTTAGTTTTAATTAGGTAGGTGTTAGCTAGTTTCCCTTTGTATTTTAGTGGTTAGCTTTGTTTCTTGTTTCTATTTGTGTTAGTGTGTTTATTTTTCTTCCTTGTTGCTTAATTTTTTTTCTTCTTTTTGTTTATCAATCTTGGGGTAAGTGATTTTTGTTAGGGTTGTCTCCCCATCTGGTGAAGCCTCCATCTAGGTTTGACAAGAGGTAGGGGTATTTCTTGGTCAGAATATCATCAGGTCTATTTTCTTAGTTAGAGTCCTTATCATTGGCATTTTGTTGGAAAAATTTCTTTCTACAATGTTCCAAGATGATTTTCTACTAGCGATTTCTTGATTCATAGTGAACATGCCCTAATAATTATACATGCTTTAAAGTGATACATAATTGTGAGTGATCTCAAGATACAAAATTTATTAAGTTGATCTTTGAAGAATTTCTTTGAGATTTTAAGCCCCTCTAAGGAGTGTTAAAGCTCCACAATTTCGGAATAAAGAAATGAAAATTGATAAATTCTCAAGGAGAGATAATATTCTCCAAAAAAAATATGCAAACTATAAAAGGGGTCATTATATAGTAACCTTCATTGGGGATATGGATTCCTAACTAACAATGGAGAAAGGATAAGAGAAAATTAAAGGTAAATCTATCGGGGCTATGGATGCCTAACTAGCAGTAGAGCTATGCCTAGAAGATCTTCAAAAGCTTGTGCTAAAATATATTTTTTTCACCCAGGTCCTCTCATGAGGTTGTCAAGCTCGTGATAAAGGAATGAATTCAAATTGCATGCACATTGGGGGATTATGAACTGGAAGAGTCCCACAAATATTGGAAATAGAACTATTAACCTCATGGGGTGATGACCTGTATTCTAATTTTTAAAATAGTTTTAATTATTTTTTTTGATGAATAAATGCCTTGGTCATTTCGATTGGGGTTATTTTTTGTGCCTAATAACTCACACCCCGCTTTCCCACTTGGATGATTGGGGACCCTCTCTTCATTTTTTTGTTTTTTTCCAATGTGTTTCCTTGTTTTTGTCAATGCTAGAAGGTTTCATCATCTAAGCCTCAAGGAAGTTATATTGTGAAGAAATTCTCGATACTTTAGATCTCGGATGATGAAGTCTCCTTTTCCCTCCCTTTTATTTTTAGCATTTTTTTTTTCTTTTTTCCTTTTTCCTTTTTCTTTTTATGGACCTTTTTTTTTTTAATCTTTTTTAATTCTGAGGGTTCAGGGATGGTAATGGCCTTAAAGTGCATCATCCCCAAAACCCTAATTTTCCCTTAAGAATTTTGAAGGAATAATTGAAATTCAATTTTGAGCTTTTAGGGGTCCCATGACCTCCGACCCCCAAAATGAGTTTGGGACCTCAACACCCCCAATTTTTCAAATCTTTGGGGATGACCTTTCAGGGATCACCTTCATAAAATGTTAGGGATGACCTTCAAAAACATTTGTAGATCACGTTTGAAAATTTTTAGGGATGACCTTTTTGGGGATCATCTTAAAAAAATTGAGGATGACATTTGAAAGTTTCAGAGATGCAACACCCCCGATCTTTGAAATTTGCAGGGTTGCCACACCCTCGTTCTTCAAAAAAATTGGGAACGTAACACCCCCAATCTTTAAATTTTTTAGGGATGCCACAACCCTATCTGTCAAATTTTTAGGGATGTTGTCATATTCAAACCCTCAAACAAATGATTGATCACAAAAGGGGATTTAAAGTTGATGATTTCTACACTCAGTCAGATCTAAGGGAGATAAAATATGATATATTGTTTAGAGTGTGATGGTGATGGTGCTTTTACATAGTTTTATTTTTTTGTAGTTAGTTTTTTTCTCTCTTAGTTAGTTCAATAAACTCTTGAATGGTTTATTGATGTTTTTCCATTGTGTAGAAGGAGATATGAAAACCAGAACATCAAAAAAAATGAGGAGGCTATGAAAACCTTTAGAACTACCAACTCAAAGCTTGTGGCATATCTTTGAATCTATGGAAATAAATTTTGGGTTCATTTTTATGGTTTTTCATTTGTTGGCAAGTGAGAAACATAGGAGTAAAGAGAAGCCATATTTACACTATTGTGGCAGTTTTAAAAATAGGGGATCTTCTTCCAGATGTTATATTTATTGGCTCCATTCATTTCCAAGGTGATGCAAATGATAAAGCTCTTTTTTTTTTGTAATTAGAACTCAAGACGATGCATGAAAAATGGATCTAGGTAAGTGAAAGAGTTACGACTCAAAATAGAGTGCATCTTGTGATTTTAGGGCATGTTTATGCATGAACGAAGGTCATTTTGAGTTTAAACTAAATAAAATCATTGTAAATACATTATTTAATAGTTTAGGAGTATTTTTATAGAGTTAAACTATTGTTTCATTATTATTTTGCCCAAAAATAACACCCATAAAGCCTAGTTACATGTTTCAAAAATAAAAAATGTAACATCTATTCAAACCCTTATTTTTAGATGCAATAAGAGATGGGATTATTTTATTTTAATGAAATAGACATATGTTGTTTCATTCTCAGTGTACATTCCTATTGACTTTGTAAATTTGAATAAAATTTCAAATTCAAGATCCATGTGTATGTTCATAGTATACACCCAACACTTCATTTAATTGGTATTAGTTGTTAAATAGCTTTTCTTTGTGATAGATAATTTAATTTATTCACTTCTATTAGTGTCTTGGTGGATAATTTTGTCTTGCATATTTGTGTGGATGGTATGGTTGTGCAATTCGATGAAATTTGAGAAACCTTCTGTTCTATTTCCTTTGAAGATTGCACTATGTATTTTATAAGTTGTGGATGTCTAGCTTATAATTTTATGGTTATATGATTGAATCTATACTTATCAAGGAAAGTATTTGAATGGTTGACATCCTTAGATGTTGTTTTCTATTTTTTTCAAAAACTCTGATTAACCACCTTCATCTTTTTTTCTTTTTTAGAGCTGATTAGTTTAGGAGTGGATTTCAATAATTTTGTATTATTAATTATATTTTTCATGTTTTCAAGTTGTCTTATTACCAATATAGTGCTAATATTGTACAATAGGTGATTGGAGAAACCTTCTCAATCATTTTTATCTTATTTGTTGATCTCCTTGTACATTTAACTATTTTTTTTACTTCATTTCCAACAACCCCTTGTACATGTATAGATATGTGTATATGTCAATAGGTTATCCATCATCATCATAACCTGACACAAAGGGACCTTGGGATTATCAATCTCTTGTAGTTGGTTTCCTTATAGGAGAGGTGGTGCATTTTTTGTTCTACCTGCATGTTGATGAGTGTGTCGAAACACCCCTCAACAACTCCTAATTCAAATTTAATCCTAATATTATTAATATAGGGTAAGCCTATTTGTAGAAGATTATTTTGACTCACCCCATACTCCTTATCTTGTGTCTACATTTGAATTAGAGATTGATCTTGGGTTTATAGTAGGATCCTTAATCCTATTCAACCTTCTTCAATTTTTGGGCTCTAAATTAGCTAGGTGATGTATAAAAGTAATTCGAACTCCCTCATTTTCACGTCCATTCTATCATATTCATTCAATTACAAGAATTTAATAAATTAATTACCCCATGTAAAAGGCAATTAATTCACATTGGTGTTCATCCATTCAAGCATGGACGTTAAGGAGTGAAATTTAGATCCAAGAACTAGTGAAGGGATCCTTGTTATTTCTATCCTAGATACAAATTTAAGACTATATCAAGGATCATTTCAAACATCTTTGTAATTGATTCAATAGAACTAAACTTTGTGAAAGTATTGCATATTTTCAAGCCTTTTTGACTAAAAACACACTTTATCTTTTCAAGCATTTTAATTCCATTTCAAGGTTAAATCCTAAACAAGGGTTTGACCAAGGTAGGCCCCTTTTCTCCAACCAATTTCCTAATTTTTGTGAGAAAATGACAAGTGTCACAAGTGCAAAGACAGTGACAAGAAATTCTAACATAGAGAGATAGTCAACTGAAGATGAACTTTATTTTAGTTGGTATAAGGTGATTTAGACTCACCCCATACTTACTAGTCACCCCTAACCCTTAGATGCACCCTATACTTGATACTTTAGATTGGAACTTAGATCACTTGTCAATCACTATACTGGTTATTTGGATTTTTTTAAATTGGGTTTACAAGTCAGATCTATATACATGCTTAAATACTTTATTTCCTCCTTGCATACTTTCATTTTCCTTTCACACTTGTATAGTCATTTTCAACTTTATAGAGAAGTAAATCCCTTTCATCCCCTCAAATATTGATCCTCCTTGAGCCTAGGGGATCATATTCCTTCCAATGTGAGAGCAATTTAGGTGCAAGATTTCTAGTTTGATTATTCACCCTAGTGATCACCACTTTGTATAAACCTATTTTATTTCATCACAAAAATATATGACCTAATGCTATTTATGGGTTTAGTGATGCTAAAAATGCCTTGGGTGGCATTGCTACTTTTTAGAATCTAGATGATTTCTTTGGAAGATATTATTACTACTAAAAAATTGGAGTTAATAAATGTGTATACCTCAAACTCTAAAACAACTAGATCTGATATATGGGAATCTCTTTCATAATATATATTAAGTATAAAAAATGAGAATTGGATGTTAGGAGGATATTTTAGTTCCCCTCTTTTCCCCTAAGATAAACTTGGGGTCCTTGAAGACTTCTTGGAGAGTGCGATAGATTTGGAAGATTTAATTGCTATAGTAGTCTTAATGGATATTGATTTAAGACATACCATTTTCATTTGTACCAATAGAAGATTAAGGGACCATCTCATCAAAGTAAATTTTAACTATTTTTTTTTTCAAATAACTATAATATTCTTCCCAGTCTTACCTTGAATGCTCTGCCAAGAATATGTTTAGATCACAATGTTGTCCTTCTTGATTGGGAAGACAATATGATTATAGGACCTTTTTTCCTTTAGATATGAAATCATGTGGACTCTTCACTCTTGTAATGCTCCACCAAGGAACCCAAGAGAATAACTCATCTAGCCTCTAAAAGATGCAAGTGAAAAAAAATTGAAGTTAACTAATATGATGTGCACCATTACATTGCTTGATTGTATGCAATATTTAATATTAAATATTATGAACACCTAAGTTACATTCATTTTTTACATCTCAAGAATTATTACATGAAAAAAATTTCACTACCACCCTACATCCTCACAGGTTCCCTAATTTATCTACTTGAGGAACATTATCTAAATCTTTTAATATCGATATGCATTACATTATGAAATTTTCAATTCTACATTCATTTTAATGCACCAAAGTAAATATTCCTAGTTCATTCTCTTCCCTTATAAACCTTATATCAATAACCTACTTTTCTAGTCAAACTATTAAATTCCATAATCAACTACTATCCTATAATTCATATTATTTAATTATTTAAGTAAGAAATACACATGTCCTTAACCATCATCTAACATTATAGATCAACTTATCAACTTGTGGTGTTAATTCATAAACTAACCATGATTACATTCTTTCCAAGACCAAATACTAATCTATTATTTGCATCAATTACATTGCATCATTAAAGTAAGAGATAAAAAATTATTTCCTTTCCAACATTCATTTAGACACATCAAAGATTAACTATTTCTAGATTTATTTCCTCTTTAACAAATAACATAAGGAGATAACTAAAGTATGAACAAGTAACATAACAACTTCTTCTTGAAGGCTTATAACATTTCCAAATTATAACATAGTCTTTACCCCTTTTCTTTCACCTAGAACTACCCTCCCCTTTTAGATTGATTTTAATTAAAATTACATCAATATGTCATATACATCAAACTCCCTTTAGGAGTTTACATTTACATGAATACATATATATCATTACATCTCAACATGATGCAAGGTACAATATGAAATCTCCCAACTACAAATCCAGAAAGGATCAAATACAAGTCCATCCGTGCAACCATGAACAATACCTTGATAAACAAGAGATTAACCACCCAACCACCTAGAACTCATAGGTCCATTCCCATGAGCTAGGAGATAGACACAAAGGTCCACACAAGGAAAAAACCAAGGATGAACTCTAGGTGGTAAATCCTTCCCAAAAAAAAGCATGAAAACTCAAACAAACATCAAGTCAAATAGGACTACCAGATGAAAAAGTAATAAAGTGTAAAGACTCTAGGCTACATGTTATGTGAGTGTCATTTCATATCCCTCTCCCATTGGGTTATCTTGGCTAGCCTCTCCAGGCCCTGACCCCCAAGTAGGCACATATGGAACCAAACACCTTCCTTGAGGACAAGGTTGTTTGATTGTGCCATATCATAAAGGCACCTTCTCTACTCTCATCCTTAGCCTATACACACACTAGAGGGATGGGTGAGGCATCACTTAATATTGATTAATGTGTATCCCCCCTTTCCTAGTAATTTATTAAGGTTATCACTTAATTAATACAACTCCCAATTGGTTATCCTGGCTAGCTACTTTAGGGCCCTAGCCCCTATTGAGATCCACTCACCTAGTGTACCTAGGTTCTCTACCCTCAAGTAAACATAATAAATGTATAAAAAAATGATGTCATATCATAAAAACATTGCATAAGAACATCAAAATATTATATTTATAGGTTTAGGTGTTCACTTGTTGCCCCTAATCCACCAAACAACCCTAAACCCTAATAGGTATTCAGATGGATTCAAAATGCATAAGGAAGCATCAAAATAAATAAAATTCATCAACCAAAGTATACAGAGATCAAAAACATTATAAAATAGGTCCTATATGCATGTAGTGCCATCATATAACCCTATAGCCTCAATTTAACCTAAATTTTGACCAACTAGGGAAGCTACGCGCTTGCAGGATTGTACAATGCACTTAATACAAACATTTAATGAACTTGATAGGAATTCAAAAAAAATGATACATTCATTCAATGCACTTGACATGATAATTCAACACACGTGCAGTTCTTTCAATGCACTTGATTGTTAAATGTTGTAAAAAATAAACATTTTCCATATTGACTTTATGGCTAAAACTAGGTCAAATCAGGGCTCTAGAAGAAAAATATGAGGAAGACTTAGTTGGGATATTATCGAAACCCTTCCAAAAACCTAATTAAACCAAGTCTAGACATCAAATAAATTTATAATTTTAACAAAGAACAGACATAGGTCCTTATAAAGAATAAAGGAAAAACAACAGAAAATATTTCCCAATTCATCAAAAATTCATTCCAAGAAATACCAAACATATCATAAGCATAAAATTAACATAGATAATACATCATAGTATCAATTACAACAAACAATATCTTCCTATTGACCATACACTTTAAAATAACATCAATACAACACATAAAATACACATTATTCATATTTAAATGAAGGTTCTCTTCCAGGAATAGATCCTACCTTGAGTCCTATAGAGAACCTTGATAGAAGAAGCCTAGGTATAATCCAATCAAGCCAGCACAAGAAATTAACTCTAGAAGAGACTCCAATCAATGCAACTGAAATCAAAGACTTCATGACAACCACATAACTCTCTCTCCCAAATCTAGATTTCTCCTCAGAACAATTTTTAGATTTAAAAATCATATTAATAATAAAAAAAATATAGCACAATAATCTATATGTTTAAATTTTTATATTTAAGATAATAAATAAGAAAATAAAACACAATAATCTAGATGTTTAGGTTTAAAAATCATATAAATAATGGTGTATCAAATTTGGAAGTAAAAAATCCTAACAAGGTGGCAAAGGGTGCATAGGATGAGAAAAAATGGTGCTCACAAAGAAAGCCTCAAACCATAGAAAGAGATATAACCAATAGAATTATAATAAATGAGATAAAAACCTAGAAAGACCTTAAAAATGATCATGCTTGATAGAGTGAAAAAGTTGAAATCTAACAAATAGTGAAGGCATACACTCTAAGGTCAAACTTGAAGAAGTGTGAGATTAAAAAAGTTCACCAAAAAAATAAGGTAAACTATGATATCCCATTATTTTAATCAATAAAAAACATGTAAATAAAGAAAAGGAAATATAAACATACCTTCTCATGTACATATACGCCCTTTATCTACATAATATAGTTAGATTCACTTCAATAAGATCACTATTATAATCTGCATGATCATCCATGCAAGTACACCACCATATTCATACATACATAGTAATCCATTAACAAGTCAATCATATCCTATGCATGTATCCATACATCATATAATGTTCCATGCACGTTGTCACACACAAGGAATATCATACAATATATATATATATATATCTATATATATATTCTTGATCTTAATTTGCTCTATCACCCTTTATGAAATTTCAAATCTTTACTAACAAATGAATTAAACTTCAAATGTTTAATTCTCTAAATTGTGGTACAGCTCCCAATAATATCTTCAATGAATATATTTTACCAAACCATGCATGACTACAAATATTTAACTTTTAACCAGAAAGTTACTAAGGCTATGAGCAATCTTTCATCAATATGATTCGATCACTTATGATCAATAACAATATATCACTATAAAGCTCACAGGTTTGAACTAACAAAAACCATAGCTTTAAACTTTAATCTAATTCTGATTAACAAAATAAAATAACACAACTTAATCTAGGAAAAGATTTCATCCACTGAATAATACTCCAACAGAAGCCCACTCATAAACATAAACGAACAAATTTATATCAAATAAGTTTTTTCATTCACTGGTAGAAAAGTCTTTTCAAATCAAGTTTTGCAAGAAACTTTAACTCTAAGCTATACTATTCTATTACTTTTTTCAAAAACTAACTAACTCCTTTCAAAAGTTTTTCTTGGCCTTATATAGCCATCTGGTACAACTTATCAAAAATTAAGAATGTCAATGAAACTCCCAAAGTTTTAGATAAAACATAACTACTTTGCATGAAAACTGGAAAGGAACTGAAAACTAACACCCTAAGAAAATGATTTCCAAGGAAATCCGCTATCTTCGGCTAAGCTGGATGATCAGGATTTAGTTCGATGAGGCCCTAGATGTGCGTGCTTGCTTCCACTCCTCATGTGCCACGGATGCACCAATTATCATGGCATGATATGGCAAACCGACGAGAGTGATCCGCTGCGCAAGTACCTTCCTGTCTTTGCAAATTTGTCCTAGGCTTGCCTTGTGAGACTCCAGGTGATCCACACAAGCAATGAGCATAGCTTTAGTATTCACCACGAAAGTCAAATCTTCTGTTGTTAGTTCTTTACTATCTATGATCATAGCTATCCCCCCTTCCCATTCCTGAGTTATTTTGTCTGCCTTCTTCACGTTCTCAATTTCCTCATCAATCAATATAATGTTTAAACATTTCAGGTCTTTTTGCATGATATCAATAAGGCCTTTTAAATCAGTTAGGAGATGGGTCGCTCCATCACAGCTATCCTTGATGATTGAATTCCTCCATTCTATACTTTTCACAGCAATGTATAGGACCTCTTCATTTAAACCTAGAACTGGTTTTTCTGCAAGAAATGTCATCACACCATAATAGCTAATCTCTGTAAGTTGATCAACAATGCCACCCCATTTCTTCCTCTCTTTCCTCCACTCTGATAATTTGGCCAGCAGTTCTGAAATAACTTGTGTGACATTCCCGTGAATTTCAATTAGCTGAGTGACATAATTTCCCCCTCGTTGCATCATGCTCACAATCCATTTGTTGAAGACTTTAGAAATCATTTTATTCCGCTGAATTTGATCCAATGTTTTATGAACTTCAGGTGAGTGGAGGTCAAAAGTATGAGCAACTTGAGTAAGGGGAAGTGGGCTAGGTTCTTGAATAGCTTGAATGAATTCTGACAGTTTCTATATCGTCGCCTTCAAATCTTTTTTATCCTTCTCATCTTTAAAAGTCCTGTGCAAAATCTTTCTTGTGGAAGTTTCTAAGTGTTTAGCATCTACAGCCCTACCGACAATCCCAAGATCTATTTTCTCTATGATATAGTCATCAACTATAGCCTTTGAAACATTCTTGTCAGTTTTGGGCAAAGCGCTTTCCACTGTCCATCTCCCAGTCTTTTCATCTACTTCAATCATGGAATCCATCTTGATTCTTTTGGGTTTCATAGAAGCCCCCAAACATTTTCTCACCATGTCTTCCACAGGAAGAGTAATTGGTAAAACATTCCGTTTCTTATTTGAAATAGAAGTCCCTAACCAACTATGGGCTGGGGAGGGTGTCTACAAAGCATCATTTGTTATACTTGCCGGAAGCTTTTCTGAAGCTGCCTTATCATGTGCCGGGGTCATCATTTCCTCCTCAACATTACTCAAATCAACTTGCTCAGCCATGTGGGAATCCATACCTTCAGGGTCTATTACTTCACTATCCTTCACAATCTCGTTGGCTTCCTTGTCAACCTTCCTTCTTGGGGTTCTTCTTACTGATGAGGAAATAGGAGTAACTTTAATTGCTGGATTAAAAGGGGAACTTTTCTTAGACCTAATACCTACAAAGGAAACAACTTTATCAGCAGTGGTCGTGGGGTTATCAGCAACATTTTTAGCATGAGCAGCTCTTCTAGGATTATGTCTTTTTGAAGGAGGGGGTCTTTTACTATTAATCCATTTCTCAGTTCTTTTTACTACACTGAGAGTCTTAATTGTTAAACTTTCCCTTTCCTCAACACTCCAATCAATTTCAGGAAGTGGAGTGCCTCTGACCCTAGTTTCAAACTGGTCATCAATGATTTTGGTACCATCATCTTCATCTATGGCAGAAACATCAACCTGAATATTAAATGCAATAATTTTCCCCAGAGTGAATCTAGACCACATTCTTCTCCGCACTTCAAAACCATCATCACAACCTTCCCAGTAATCTTCCATTTGTGAGATATGCTGAAACTCAGAAGGCAAACTAAAGTGTTTAGCTGCAAAACCTTTGCTATCGAAGTCTTTCCTCAATGCAAATGTTTTCATATTCAACTTTCTAAGTTCATGCTCCAGGTTTAGTGCATCAGAAGATGTTTTATAGGTAAAATATCCCAATTCAACTAGGAAACAAGACTTAGCTCTACCTTTTCTCTCCTTGACTCCTTTGTGCACGTAAGCTAATTGATGAGATACCTCAGCAATTACCAGGCTGTCAAAAGCATAACGGGGTAATTTAAATGGCTCTCCTTCAAAACCACCTACTCTCAAGTATGTAAATCTCCTGAATTGAATGAAGAAACTTCCATAAATATTCACAAAAGACTTGGCTTCCTTAGACATTCACTGTTCAATATTCCCCTAGAGCTCATGTGTCAATTTCCTAAAAAACACACCATTTACTTTAAGGAAATTGACCATATAAAATTCCCTTCGAAGGTGAGGATAATAATCATAGATTTTCATATTGGGAATAGGTTGTTCATGGAATAAACCCTTCCATTCACGGGTGCAGGCTAAAATATAGAACAAATATGAGGACATATAAAAGCTACAACCGGTAAGGAAATTAGCCAATTGGTGGTTGAGTTCATCTGCTATTGTCTCAGCCCAATCTATGTGTCATTCTCCACCCAAAGTCACTTGAATATAAAAATACATCTAATCATGCCAGTAATATGCATGCTAGTTTCCCTTAATCCTATTCAACATGATAACCAAGTCGGCCACTCCAGGTTTAAATTGATCTATAGTCAACGGCTTTGGAAGCTGTGACCCTCCTTTCTGAGCCTTCTGGAGCCAATACTAAGTGATCTCATTTCTGTACACCTATCTCTTAGTAGCAAAAATTGAATAAGAAGGTATGT
>BSBK01000986.1:5000-50000 GCA_027943335.1 Chamaecyparis obtusa | reverse complement strand
CCCTGTGGATTTGATCTTTTTAGCTCTCTGATTCTTTCTCTCTTATATGTTCTCATCAACAAATATTTCATATGAAGTTCATCTCTCTTTGAAAACAATGCCAAAGAAAATAAATAGCTCTTCAGTTGCCAAATTATTCTTTGTTGTTTGGTCCAAATCAAGTACCTTCATGTACTATGATGCAGGAGCATCCTGGGTGTAAGAGCAATCTTGCATCACCCAAAAATATTTCTATTTTTGTATTCAATAAGGGCTATCTTGTGTACAGTTGCTATTTATGGAAACTTTCTATTTTTAGTAAGTTGGTCTTACGAACTTGAAATGTCTGATTTTACATATGGAGGTTCATCTCAGTCATATCAGCCTGCCAGCAAAGTTTCATGACTAGATCAAGTGTAGTTTTGAAGATATTGAAGATTTTCGGTATTGGCAGCAGGGTACAGAAACTTTGAACTCAGTTTTGAAGGCTTTAGAGGCCCTGGATGAGGTTGAAAATTTGGGTGACAGGCACTTTGCGTTGGTCAAGCCTGTAGAGCACTTCGTGGCATTTCTGAAATGGGGTTATAATAGTCAATCGGGTCAACTAATGATGACTTATGGTCTCCAGAAGTCAGGACACCTGAAATGGCGGAAAATAATTTTTCTTCAAATTTCTGTTTGGGTTTCAAAACTCATTTTGAGCCGACTTTGATGTAATAAATTGTAAAATAAAATAATTCTAAGTTTGGTCGGCCCTAAGGGCTAAATTTCTAGAACCTTCTTGGGCGGTGGAAATTGCTTATATAAAGAAGGCCCGTAGTGTTGTCTAAGGCAGTTCTGGGTAGTAGATCTGGGTATTGATTCGAGGCTTTGTCCTATAGAATATTGTAAGGGAATGTCCATGTGGCATTGCATATTGTAATTCTGAAAGTTTGTAATTCCACATTTGTGGAGATAATAAGAAGCCAATTTTCTGTTCTTGCATATTATTGTTGTTGTTTCTCTATTTCTGTTATGTGTTTGTGGTATTAAGGGGAGCACCCTTCATCAAGTAGTATCAGAGCAGGAGTTCTTGAGTGTGTAAATAGATCACCGACTGTGAGGTAGTTTGCACCAGGACCGTGGTTAGGGTTTCAGCGTGAATTGCGAAAATGCCTCCACGAAGAGAACGTGGTAGAAGAGCTAGTGCTATGACACCTAAGGTTAGAGAGCTATAGAGACAAGTGCAAGCATTGCAAGAAGCGATTTACAGAGGAATGAATCTTAATGTCAGAGATGAAAGCGAGGATGAAGCCGAAGAAGAATATCAAGAAGGAGAAGCTGAAATTGTGAACCAGGAGGAAGAAAGACTTTTTCGGGCGATTTCCAAGATTGGGAAAAGACCTAAGATTGAGGTTCCTACATTTTCTGAAATCTTAACCCAAAGGAATTGATCAACTGGATCAATAAATGTGAGGAATATTTTGAGTATGAAGATGTTGAGGATCTTGATAGGGTCAAATTTGCGAAGGCCAGACTGAAAGGTCATGCGAAGATTTGGTGGCAAGAGATTCAATTGGAGTGAAATAGAAGAGGGAAAGATAAAATCACAAGATGGGATCGGATGGTGGATAAATTGAAGCGATAGTTCATTCCTGTTGATTATGAGCTTGACCTACTAAAGAAAATGCAAAGTTTGAAGCAAGCAGGAAGATCTGTTCAGGAGTATACAGAGGAGTTCTATCGACTCCTCATCAGAACAGGCCATGCAGAAGCTGATAAGGAGAAAGTTTCCCGATACCTTAATGGGTTAAGGCCAAGCATTCAGGAGGAGTTGAATCTGGTTTGAATGAATAGTATTGAGGAGGCATACCAGTTTGCCCTAAAAGTAGAGGAAAAGCTGAACAAGAAGTTTGAGAGTAGACAAAATGGAAGAGGTCATGGTGGAAGATCTGGTGGACAATCATATGGTGGCCGAAATGAAGATCCAAAAAAGAAGGATGAGGCCAGTAGCAGTTAGAATTAGAGAGGAAATAATTCTAATCATTTCCAGGATCAGAGTAATAGAGATTAGAGAGGAAGAGGAAGAGGACAAGGATCTGGAAGAGGAGGCTTCCGTGGAACATGTTTTCACTATGGAGAAGGTCATAGGGCATTTGAATGTCCTCAGTGCCAAGGCAGAACAGACAGGAGAAATGAAGGCTAGACCAGAGTTGCACATGTAGATGAAGATGCTAGATCATCAAATTCTGAAGATGCTAAAAGAGGAGAAACGCTAATTAACAAAAGTCTTGCTGAGTGGTGAGAATGAACCTGAACAAAGGAGGAGCCTGTTTCGCACTAGATGCAAGTGTGAGGGTAAATGTTGTGATGTGATTATCGATAGTGGAAGCACTGGCAATTTGGTGTCAGAAGAGATGGTGACAAAGTTGAAGCTCAAGAGACAGAAACACCCACATCCATATCAGATAACCTGGGTGCAGGATGACCACAAGGTCATGGTCAGTGAACAGTGCCCGGTAAAGTTCAAGATTGGCGGGTACCAAGATGAGGTACTATGTGATATCATCTCTATGGATGCATGTCATATGTTGTTGGGTAGACCGTGACAGTTTGACATATGTGTTGTACATGATGGTCATGTGAATACCTATTCCCTAACAAAGGATGGAGTGCGACATAAGCTAAAGCCATTGAAGGAGACCGAAGAAAAGGTATGTGGTAATGCAAGAATAACATTTGTTGATGGAAGAAAATTCCTAGATGGTATGAGGCATGAGCATGTGTGTTTTTCTTTAATTCCAAAAGTTGGTAAAGAAGAAGTAGAGGATGTACCTGTAGAGGTTGCAGATTTGTTGAATGAGTTTCAGGATATTGTATCTGATAATGTACCTGATGGATTACCACCAGTAAGGAAGATTAGTCATCAGATGGATTTGATTCCAGGAGCTAGTTTGCCAAACAAGGCAGCACACAGAATGACACCAGCAGAAAGTGAAGAGTTTAACAGACAAGTACATGAGTTATTGCAAAAGGGGTTGCTCGAGAGAGTCTGAGTCCCTATGCTGTACCAGCGGTATTAGCACCAAAGAAGAATGGAGAGTGGAGGATGTGTACAGATTCCAGAGCAATAAACAAGATCATAATCAAGTATAGGTTTCCATTTCCATGAATGGATGATATTATGGATTGTTTGAGTGGAGCTGTGTATTTCTCAAGGATAGATCTGAAGAGTGGATATCACCAGATTCGGATCAGAGAAGGAGATGAATGAAAGACTACCTTCAAGACAAAGGAAGGACTGTATGAGTGGTTAGTCATGCCTTTTGGACTAACCAATGCACTGAGCACTTTCATGCAGCTCATGAATGAGATTCTGAAAGAATTTCTGGGTAAGTTTGTCATTGTTTACCTAGATGATATTTTGATTTTTAGTAAGACATTGGAGGAACATATGATGCATATTCATATGGTGTTTGAGAAGTTGAGAGATGAGAAATTTTTGATTAATTTGAAGAAGTGCAATTTTGTGAAGAAAGAGTTAGTGTATTTGGGATTTTTAGTTTCAACAGAAGGTCTAAAAATGGACCCAGAGAAGGTACAGGCTATCTTTGAATGGCCTACTCCAAGGAGTGCTACTGAGCTAAGATCTTTTCATGGTTTGGATAGCTTTTAAAGAAAGTTTATCAAAAAATTTAGCAGTATTTGTGGACCCTTGACTAAAATAATGAGAGGGGATAGAAAAGAATTTAAGTGGACTAATGGGGCAGAAAAGAGTTTTCAATTGTTGAAATAAAAAGTTACAGAACAACCTGTTTTAGCACTTCCAAATTTTAATAAGGTGTTTCAAGTAGACTGTGATGCTAGTGGTACTGCAATAGGAGCTGTTATGAGCCAAGAAGGTAAACCTGTTGCTTATTTCAGTGAGAAGTTAAATGATGCCAAGAGGAAATATTCTATTTATGATCAGGAATTTTATGCTATAGTTCAGGCATTAAAAAAGTGGAGACATTATCTACTTCCTAAAGAGTTTGTCTTGTATACTGATCATCAAGCTTTGCAATATTTGAATAGTCAAGGAAAGTTGAATCAGAGGCATTTGAAATGGGTTGAGTTTTTGCAGAGTTATACATTTGTTTTGAAACACAGAAGTGGAAAGTCTAACAGGGTTGCAGATGCTCTTAGAAGAAGGAAACCATTGCTGACAGAGATGCAGATTGAGGTGGTTGGGTTCAAGGAACTCAAGAATTTGTATCCAGAGGATCCTGATTTTGGTGAAGCTTGGAAAGCTTGTACAGAACCTGTTACTCTAGACAGGATGAAATGGTTAGATTTTATCATCCAAGATGATATGCTATTCAGAGGGAATCAGTTGTGCATTCCAAGAAGTTCTATGAGGGAGAATCTCATCAAAGAGAAGCATAGTGGAGGATTGGCTGGACATTTTGGTCATGATAAAACCTTTGCTTTGGTTGGTGAGAATTATTATTGGCCACAATTGCAGTAAGATGTGAAGAAGTTTGTACAGAGTTGTAGAGTATGTCAGATGGTGAAAGGAGTGAAGCAGAATATAGGGTTATATCAGCCATTACCTATACCAGAAAAGCCTTGGGAGGATATCAGTATGGACTTTATTCTTGGTTTACCGAGGACACAACGGGGACATGATTCAATTTTTGTAGTAGTTGACAGATTTTCAAAGATGACACATTTCATTCCCTGCAAGAAGACTAATGATGTTGTTCATGTAGCAGAATTGTTTTTCAGAGAAGTGGTGAGACTACATGGTTTTCCAAAGACCATAGTTTCAGATCAGGATACAAGTTTGTTGGATAGTTCTGGCGGACATTGTGGAAGAAGTTGAAGATAGATTTGAAGTTCAGTTCATCACATCATCCACACACTCATGGACAGACAGAGGTGGTGAATAGAAGTTTGGGAAATCTACTGAGCTGTTTGGTTAGAGATAAGCCAACAGGATGGGATTTGATTTTACCACAGGCAGAATTTGCATACAATAATTCTGTCAACAGGAGCACTGGTAAATCACCATTCTAGATTATATATGGAAGTAGTCCAAGAAATGCATCTGAATTGAGAAAGATAGATAAAGGAGAAATAAGTAGTGCTGAAGCTGAGGATTTTGCAGAACATTTGAAGAACATCCATGAGGAGGTGAGGAAGTATATTAGCAAGATGAATGTACAGTATAAGGCTAAGGTAGATGAGAAAAGGAGGCATAAAGAATTTTAGGTTGGAGATGAAGTCATGGTTCATTTGTAGAAGAAGCGATTTCCGATTGGTACATATAACAAGTTGAAAATGAAGAAGTTTGGACCATGTAAGATACTGAAGAAGCATGATTCAGGAAATGCATATGAGGTAGGATTGCCTACTGAGCTGAATATTTCACCAGTGTTTAACATTTCAGATTTGATAGAGTATCATGAAGGAGGTGTTGAAGATGAGGTTGCAGCAGCACAGTGGAGTATTCTAGCAACCAGTTCACATATCAAGGAAATTGAAGACATACTGGACAGTCGTGTTGGTAGAAGCACAAGGAACAGGACATATGAAGAGTATTTGGTCAAATGGAAAGGATGACCTATTGAAGATTCATCATGGCTAACAAAGGAGGAGGTTAACCATCTTGGTTTTCCTCTGCACACTTGAGTCGTGATAGGGTCACTTCTCAAATTACCCCAGGTGTCTGATGCAGGAGCATCCTGGGTGTAAGAGCAATCTTGCATCACCCAAAAATATTTCTATTTTTGTATTCAATAAGGGCTATCTTGTGTACAGTTGCTATCTATGGAAACTTTCTATTTTTAGTAAGTTGGTCTTACGATCTTGAAATGTCTAATTTTACATATGGAGGTTCATCTCAGTCATATCAGCCTGCCAGCAAAGTTTCATGACTAGATCAGGTGTAGTTTTGAAGATATTGAAGATTTTCAGTATTGGCAGCACGGTACAGAAACTTTGAACTTAGTTTTGAAGGCTTTAGAGGCCCTGGATAAGGCTGAAAATTTGGGTGACAGGCACTTTGCATTGGTCAAGCCTGTAGAGCACTTCGTGGCATTTTTGAAATGGGGTTATAATAGTCAATCGGGTCAACTGGTGATGACTTATGGTCTCCGGAAGTCGGGCCACCTGAAATGGCAGAAAATAATTTTTCTTCAAAATTTCTGTTTGGGTTTCAAAACTCATTTTGAGATGACTTTGATGTAATAAATTGTAAAATAAAATAATTCTAAGTTTGGTCAGCCCTAAGGGCTAAATTTCTAGAACCTTCTCGGGCGGTGGAAATTGCCTATATAAAGAAGGCCCGTAGTGTTGTCTAGGGCAGTTCTGGGTAGTAGATCTGGGTATTGATTCGAGGCTTTGTCCTATAGAATATTGTAAGAGAATGTCCATGTGGCTTTGCATATTGTAATTCTGAAAGTTTGTAATTCCACATTTGTGGAGATAATAAGAAGCCAATTTTCTATTCTTGCATATTATTGTTGTTGTTTCTCTATTTCTATTATGTGTTTGTGGTATTAAGGGGAGCACCCTTCATCATACTAATAGACTATTCTCTATTCCAGCCTCTACAATCCTTCACAACCTTAGGAATCCTAAAGTGTGATCTATGTGCATCAACATGAACAATTTTTTGATAAATTATAGGTTGATGCAACCTCTTGATTACCTTAGTGACAGATAGATAGGGGACAAACCCCTAGTCTAGTCCTCACATAATCAAATGTGTCCTTTGGTAAGGGCTTGGTAAAAAACCAGTAAGTTGTTCTTTAGATTTCACAAATTCCAGTTTCACTTACTTCTCTTAAACTTGTTCCCTTAAGTAGTGATACTTAATAGATATGTGCTTTGTTTTTTAATGCATCACCAAATTTTTGAAAATGTTTATAGCACTAGTGTTGTCACAATAAATAATCACTGGGTCAGTGATCACCTCATTCATTCCTTCCAACACTTGTTTTATCCAAGCAATATTTGAACAATTTGCAGTAGCAACAACATACTTTTTTCTTTCTTATCCAAGTCACAAGCCTTTCTCCTAAAAAGAATGCTCCACCCATTGTGCTTTTTAGGTCATCAATGTTTCCAGCCCAATCTGCATCAGTGTAAACTCAAAGTTCAAATTTCCTTCTTTTGTATACCATAAAACATAGTCTTCAATCTTCTTCAAGTATCTCAAAATCCTTTTAACAACAACCATATGAAAATCTTTAGGATTGGCAAAAAATATTGCCATGATCCCAACTATGTGTGCTATATCAGGCCTACTATGTACAACATACATCAGTTTTCTAATCATTGATCTATACAATATCTGATTTACCTCGGTAGATTCATCATCCTTTGTCAACTTACATCCTGTTACCATTGGTGTTCCTACCCATTTTGAATCTTCCATGCCAAAATTCTTTAACACTTCTTTAATGTATTTTGATTGAGTGATGAAAATCCCATCATTTTGCTATATAATTTGCAAACCTAGAAATAATTTAATCTCTCCAAAAATTGACATCTCAAATTCCTTTCTCATTTCATCAACAAAATATTTGAAAATCAAATCATGTCCTCCAAAGATTATGTCATCAAAAAATAAAATAAAATATTTTTCACCATAATAGCTTTGAGTTCTCATAGGACCATATAAGTCAGTATGTACCAACTCCAAAATACTTTTATATGAATAGTCTTTTCTTTTAAAACTATATTTGGTCATCTTTCCTTTCCAACATTGATTGCACATAACATGATCAAGTTTGGTTAGACTCAGTAAACCTCTAACTCTTCACTTTTTACTTATCTTAATCTTGTTATCAAAGTTCACATGACACAATCTCTTGTGCCACAACCTTTTGGAATGGAGAGATAGGGTATTGAGAAGGGAGGGGTGAATCAGTGTCCACAAAACTTTAACTCCAAAAACTCAATAAACAAATAGTAGTAAACTCATCTATCAAATGACTCCATTGTATGCATCATTCATTCAATTAACTTGTAAATGTAAATTGCATGAAATCAAACAATAAATCAATCACATAACACAAGTATTTTGGTTACATAGAAACCCTTGTTAGAAGTTAAAAACTACGGTGGAGATGACACCCACAAATTCTTCACTACTGCAGATAATAAAATATGCCTATTAGGGGTACAAGTTGCGATCACTTCTGGTGATCTTACCCTATTAGGAGTAATAAAAGATCAACTAGATCTACCTTGTTAAAGGATTTCAACAACACTACTTGAGTGTGTACTCAGCTAAGAGATTTACAATAAAGACTGTTAGGTCTACTCTGTTAGGAGATTTTACCAAATATCTATTACAATGATTAGAGAATAATAGTAGGGTATCTATAAAATGACAACTTATACTTGTCTGAATCAGATCTATAAAATATCAAATGTATATCATGTTACTATGTAGATATTGTTCCTCTATACTACTCAGTAGCCTTGACTGAATATCTCTGAATATTGCTCAACCTTGTCTGAAAACTGATGTCTTGAAGGTGAATGTTTCTTTAAGATCTTCTTCTCATTCCATTACATTATCTAAAAATATCATGAAGTGCAATTATATAGCAAACTACTATGACCTTTCATTATCGTCTAAACTTTCATGACCTAATTAGGTTTACATCATCTTAGGAAAAATCCTAAGATCTACAATATACAAAAATAACCTAGATCTAACAATTACATAGAGATCATCATCACAATTAATGATTACATCTACAATAAATGATCCTCGATCTTGGTAAAACATTTTATGATTCTATTGTAACCATTTGCATAGATAACTATGCCAAAATTGATTACTATGTCATTTCCTAAATTGCTCGGTCAATACTGATCGGTAAATACACTAGTGCTCGGTGTCCAGTTTGCTCGATGTTTACTAAAAATTGGTATTGATATACATTGATGCTTAGTAAAACTACTTTGGTGCTCAGTTAGAACTATTTCCTTTTTGTTCTCGGTACTAGCTTGAGATAACTCGGTATGAAGGCTTATGTAGTTAACCAACTAGCATGTGTAGCTTGTAGTACTTCCTTTTACTGACTGAATAACATAGGTAACTGACTGATCATCTTTGATATTAATGATGATCCTTAATGTTTAAATAGAGATAACAATCTCCCCCTTTGGAATTAGCATCAAAACCTTGAATGTATATAGACCTGATGTTTCAAAATTATTCTAACTTTTCCATATATACATAGATACTTTAACTTAACAAGTCCTTTTATTTCAAAATTATAGACCCAATGTTTCAAAATTATTCTCTCTCTCCTTTTCCCTTCTCCCTTCTCCCCCTTTTATTTCCCTCTAGATTTTCTTTCTACCATTTCAAGTCCTCTTGCTCTTGCTCTTTGACATCCTGATGATGGATCATGTAGTATGATCTGAAATGTTGATGAAAAAAACTCTACACAATCGAATCCAGAAACTAATATATTCATACATATGGATTGTGGAAACTTAATAGATTTAACAAAATTTCTCAAAATTTCTCCCCCTTGGTGCATGCTTCTAGCAATATGTAGTACACTTATCATATTTACACACTTTGGCATATACATTAGTTTTCCCCCTTTTTGATAGTAATGCCAAATACAAAATTGTGTACTTACAGTTTATCAAAAATATGCTGGTGGGTTTTCTTCAAAGAATCTAAGAGGTTTGCCCATTCCTCTTTTAATTTGGTTAGAGAAATGTGCTCAAGACTGACTTGTGCATGCATGTCGAAGATATTGTCCAACATAGAGATTTCTGGTGTTGAAACTAAAACTTGTGCTTTGACAATGTGTTTCTCAAAAATCTTAAGATAGGGAAGAAAATTTGTTTCAAGCTCAATGACTTGGTCACTTATCCTTTCTTCTTGCTTCCTCAAATCTTTTCTTAACTACTCGAGTTCTTGAACTTTCAATATATTCTTAGCAAAAAGCATCTAGCTTGGTTAAGGCTGCTTGTGCATTGGCTTGGATTTCGGTATCTAGTTGTTTAATATTCTCATTGATCTCAGGAGTTAAGGTCTCCACAGTGCAAAGCTTAAACAACATCTTAATAATTAACTGAGTAATAGATTGTATGTCACTTATTACCTCAGATAATTTGACCTTATTTATTGCCAATTCTTAGCTGATTTTCTCTACAAGTTTATGTTGTATCTTGCATTCAACCCTGTCTTCAATTCTTTTCTCAGCTTCAATGTCAGGGGCATTGATTTATTGTGCAAGGGTAGCAAGTTGGTCCATGATAGGTGTGTCTTTATTTACTTGTACCTTAGGTACAACCTATTGTAAGATGTCTCTTACATTTTATAGTATCTTCTTGCTCTTGCATTCCTTCTTTAGATTCTCTTGTGCTTCTTTTCTTGTACAAAACTCCCCATATTTTCTTAATTCTTTGGGGTCTAGGGTCCTTGGGTCACATTCTAGTATAAGAATCACTTCATCAAGTGTGATTGTCCCTTTTCCATGTTTCTTCTTCTTCTTCTTCGGCTCTTGAGGTGAGCTCTTCACAAATTCAATTAGTGTACTAGCTTGTTGTTCCCCTGATGTATCCATTGGTTTCTCAGGGTTTGAGCCTTCAGGTTGTTCCTTAGTTACAATTTCAACTACTTCCATCAAGATAGGAAGTTCACCTGGTAATGATGTGATGGCTGGCTCAGTAAATGTACCTTCTTCTTTTGTTATAGCTCCAGCAACATTCACATCCTCATCATCATCTTTGTCATCAAGATCACCATTTGTGATGTCCTCAATGAGTACATCTAATTATTTTTCATCTACAATTTGGATCTCAACTTGATCTGGTGCATCCTATGAAAAACTTAAGTCCTCGGTGGCAACTATAGTATCAGGTACCTCAGTATCTGATATGTCTACCTTGTCTTGTTTCAGTGCTAGATCTACATCTTCAATATGAATTCCTTTTCCTTTTGATTCCAGCTTCTTCTCTGACGATTTGGCTAATGCCATCTTTGCTGCTTATTCTCGAGCTTCAACTATTGAGGTCCAGATGAGTTGACTAGACTCATTTATATCTGCCAAATTTTCATCTAGTATCTACATTGCCTAGTTCTTCACTCTAAATCTCTTTGAATATGTTGTCATGTATTCCTCAATTTAAGGAATAGACAAGTTTGGATTGCCAAAACTAGGGATTGTTCCCTCATTTTATTCTCGGTGTCTAAGGCATATGACCATTTTTGTGTTATTCTTTCCTCTAATGCCTTAGGTAAGTGTTTGGAAAATTCAGTAGGAACTCTTTTGAACTGAATCATCATTTGGATGATTGCTTCATCTATTTTATTCTGATCCTCGGTTGAAATGTGCTCAAAGTAACTGATTTCAGGATCAGTGAGTTCACCATTCTCGATTATATCTACAATAACTTCATCAATTGATCTATCTTTATTGCTGACAACTTTAAACTAATTATTATCCTCTTCTTCATCTTCTAATTCTTCCTTACCTCTTATCAATTTTCTTCTTTTCCTTGGGGCTTCTGTAGTAGCTTTTGTACCTCTCTTGGTATATGTCTTTGTAGGTGTTGTTGCCTTTGGTTTTGTATACTTCACAACTCCTTTCTTTAGTGGTGGTGAATCTACAGTTGTTGAACTTGTTTGTGCCCTTGACTGTACTTCTAACTGCTTCTTCTTTTGAGTTTATGAAGGGGAAACTAGTGTAGAGTTTGTACCTTTATCTGACTCAGTTTCTTCACTATCATGAGGTTTGTCAATTAGCATAACTAACCTTCATTTGCAACTTCAACCAGTGAGCTGTCTAATGATCTAGTATCATCTCCAAACTTCTCTACTAGAGTTTTCATCATCTTTTTAGATTTCTTTGTTATCTTACTGATAACCAAGCTTGTTTTTATTCTTGTCTTGGCCTCCTCATATGTTCCAAACCTTTCTGCATTTACATCCTTCGGTGTAGCTAGTAGAGCCTTGATTGATTTTGAAGCAAAATCAATATCCATTTCATAACCCATGGGGGCTAGCCATTTAATCCTAGGATCCACAGCCTTTATTAGTGTGTGGTCGATGTCCACAAGAAAACAAATATTTTGATTATTTCCAAAGTCATTAATCATATATGTTATCTTCACTATGATTGGCTTGTCAGTTGACCACTCTAGATTACCGACAGAAGGGAAAAATCATTGCACATAGAAGAATATAAAAACTAAAAGTGATCCAAACTTACAAGTATTAGACTTCGTCGACCTGATTTTCTTCATGTTCTCTTCAATTTGCCTCAACAATATCTCGGTGAGGTCTAACTGGATAATTTTCTTGACCATTTTGTATGCAATGTCAATGGCTCCACATGGTACACTGTTCAATCTGCTTGACTAATAAATCTTGTAACCGATGACATGAGCTACAAATTTAACCTTTGGTTCATTGATTGAACCAATCTTTAGTGCTCAGCCATCCCACACAGCTCTGGTGTTCTTTTCAATATCAACCCTAGAAGCACTGTGAAATGCCTTGGTCTTGTCGGTTGTTGGATACTCGATGACTATGTGAATCATATTCTTTGTGACTTTAACCAATTCATCCAACCAAAACTTCCCATCATGAAACTAAATTAACACAATCCCAATCCATTCATTTTTAAAGTTCTTTAGGAAACTTAGGGAATTTTTTAGACCAATTCTTTCATCTTGTTTATATTCTGGTTTAAGGTTTCCATCAACACCGCAAAGCTTCTAGAAAGCTGCACACATCTCAAAATCACCAGTTTCACCTATTTTTTAGTGAATGTATGATCTAACATCTTCAACTAACAAAAATCTAGGGGGTATGCTTAAAAAAGCTCCCATTGAATCAATCTTGGATGCAACTTCGGGATGAAGTTTATATCGGGGTTCATCACAGTTAGTTGACACAATCAAGTTTGCTTCCTCCTCTACAAGTTTAGATTTTCTTGTCTTGGACGCGGATGCCATTTTTCTCAACTTAGGGTTTTGGTAAATACTTTGAATAAGCTCAGTAGTAACTGTACTTACTCAAAAATGATGAAGAATGCACTCGGTTGAATCTAAAATAACTTTGAATGCTCCTGAAGCTCTTTGCTTGAATTCACTCTTTGGAATTTTTCTCTTCAAAATTGCTTTGTGAAAAATAAACTAAGTCTTTCATCTATTTATAGCCTTTTTCAAATGCCCACTCAAAATGCTTATCATAAATGCTCGACCTACTTCCAACTTGGTGAAAACTATCAACTCAATGATTACCGCAAAATAACAATAGCTTGATGAACACATAACTTTCCACTCGGTTGATACTAATACTCGGTTAACCTTGCATAATAGTCAGTGATGGGTAACTCTTTACTCGGTCTTGCATGTGCCAATGGTATGACTTTGTTAGCTCAAAACTTATAAACCATAATGCATCTTAATTCATTTTGATTTGGTATGTGTTCATTCAAATATAAGGAACTGTATGTGAGAAAAGATCAATTTGGAATATCAGTTCCATACATACCTTCTTCATCTTAGGTGGAGGTGTCAATGTCACCCAATCCAATGGACGAGGTTTCACCAACTACATTTCTTGATTCAACACTCTCATTTGATGCCTTTCTCCACAAAGTGTTTCTTATCCTCATGATATCTGAAATTGTATTTCCATTCTCGAATGTTTGTTCTTCTGGTGCCCAGTCTCTACAATCTTTTCTTAGGTGACTAACTTTGTGACAGTGCAAACATGCCATTCTAGTTCTTGTCCAACTTTCAGATTTTTTAGCCCATCTCTTCCTCATAAAATTCACTGCAATATGTCCATACCTTCCACATACTATGCATTTAACCCATGTGTTATAAACCCAAGTGTAAGCATTACCTTGTCTTCTCGGTTGATAGGATTTTTTATGTCCTTTCGGTGTCCAGACTTGTTTCATCTTTGTTCTACACTTTTGTGAGGTGTGTCCATGCTTGTTGCAAGTATAACAAAGTTTCTCCATGTGAGGTTTGTTAGAGGTGCTATTCAACTTAGATCTACATTCATATGCTTGATGTCCAAACTTGTTGCAATTATAACAATGACCATTAAACTTAGAAGTGGTTTTTAGTTTAGCTTGTGCTTTACTCCTGCAAACATTTGAAGTATGTCCCAATTTTACATAGTGATAGCATGTCAGTGTCTTAGGTCTCTGATTCTAATTGTTATTCACCTATTTAGCTTGCTTGGATGATTCTCCTTGCTCAATGTAGCCTAATCCAGTAGTGCTTTCGAGTCCTCTTTGACTAATTAGAAAATCATCAATTTTCTTAGAGCTGCCTTCAATCTTTTTCATCATTTCATTGTGTTGTAGCTGCATCTTCACTTCATTTCTTAGTTTTTCATTTTCTTCCTTGAGTACTCCAATATCTTCAAGTTTTCTTGACAACTCACCATTTACTCGGTTGATCTCCTAGTTTACAATAATCATCTGATTGGATATTTCAAAGTGATGCTCGATAAGTCTTAGTATCGTAGTTTCTTTTGCTTGAATTTGTTCAATCTTCAATTTCTAGATTCCTTTCTTGTTCAACTTGTCTAGCATTGTTCATAACATCAATCATTCTTACCATATGTGTCTCTTGACTGATCTGTAGGGCTTTCACTTGTTCAGTCAAATGAATATTTTTCTCAAAAAAATCAGAGATTACACTTTCAAAAGCATCATAAATGCTGCCTGAACTAGATCTAATGTTATCAAATAAGCAATCAATCTCATCTTCATGGTATTTAGTCTCATTTTCCAAAATAGTCAGGTTCTTTCTCTGAACCAGTAGCTTCTTCAATACATCCTTAGCTTGTTTGTATTGCTGAATAAACATGTGCATCCAAATCTTTTGATTCTCTATTTTTTTGTCCAACTTATATCTCTCCATGATTAGATCTTTCCTCTTCAGTGGTTAAACCATCCAATAAGAGACTGACGCTCTGATACCAATTGTTGGAATGGAGAGATAGGGTATTGAGAGGGGAGGGGTGAATCAGTGCCCACAAAACTTTAACTCCAAAAACTTAATCAACAAATAGTAGTAAACTCATTAATCAATTGAATCCATTGTATGCATCATTCATTCAATTAACTTGTAAATGTAAATTGTATGAAATCAAACAATAAATCAACCACATAACACAAGTATCTTGGTTACACAAAAACCCTTGTTAGAAGGTAAAAACTATAGTGGGGATGATACCCACAAATTCTTCACTACTACAGATAATAAAGTATGCCTGTTAGGGCTACAAGTTGTGATCACTTCTGGTGATCTTACCCTGTTAGGAGTAACAAAAGATTAGCTAGGTCTACCTTGTTAAAGTATTTCAACAACACTACTTAAGTGTGTACTCAGTTAAGAGATTTACAATAAAGACTATTAGGTCTACTTTGTTAGGAGATTTTAACAAATATATGTTACAGTGATTAGAGAATAATAGTAGGGTATCTATAAAATGACAACTTATACTTTTCTTAATCAAATCTATGAAATATCAAATGTATATCACCTTACTATGTAGATATTGTTCCTCTAAACTGCTCGGTAGCCTTGACTGAATATCTCTGAATACTACTCAACCTTTTCTGAAAACTGATGTCTTGAAGGTGGTTGCAACTTCAAGATCTTCTTCTCATTCCATTACATTATCTAAAAATATCATGAAGTGAAATTATATAGAAAACTACTATGACCTTTCATGACCATCTAAACTTTCATGACCTAATTAGGTTTACATCATCTTAGGAAAAACACTAAGATCTACGGTATACAAAAATAAACTAGATCTAATAATTACATAGAGATCATCATCACAATTAATGATTATATCTACAATAAATGATCCTCGATCTTGGTAAAACATTTTATGATTCTATTGTAACCATTTGCATAGATAAATGTGCCAAAACTGATTACTATGCCATTTCCTGGATTGCTCGATAAACACTATCAATACTTCTTGGTAAATACACTAGTGCTCATTGTCCAGTATGCTCAGTGTTTACTGACTCTTGGTATCGGTATACACTGATGCTTAGTAAAAATGCTCTGGTGCTCGGTTAGAACTATTTCCTTTTTGTTCTCAATATTGCCTTGAGATAACTCAGTATGAAGGCTTATGTACTTAACCAACTATCATGTGTAGCTTGTAGTACTTCCTTTTACCGACTGAATAGCATAGGTAACTAACTGATCATCTTTGATACTAATGAAAATCCTTAATGCTCAAGTAGAGATAACACAACCATACATCTTTATTCTTCGCCAATAAACAAGAAGTTTTAGCATTGTCAAGATAGAATAAAATACCTTTTAATTATCCTCTAGTACCGACTAGTTTTCTGATTTCATCAAATATTTTCACCTTCTTGCTCTCAAATGCAACTTGGTGACATGATTTATTCAGATGTGCTACACTCAACAACTTGTAGCTAAGTCCTTTTACCTAGTATGTATTATCGCATCCAATCCTATCATTCAATAATATAGACCCTTTTCCTTTTACTTGACAAGGTATCACATTTCCCATTTTCACTGATCCTCAATTGTAGTGTTCAAGGTATTCAAATTTATCTTCATCACCAGTCATGTGATGTGTACATCCACTATCAATGATCGAAGTATCATTCTTGCTAACTTTAGAAATAAGGGTTGTTTCTACATGAGATCTTTCCTCTTCCTCTAAATCATCTTTAATTACAACAAATACCACTTCAATTTCACCATCAATGTCATTTTTGGTGTCATTCTCATCTTCTCCAACAAGGTAACATGCCTTCTTTCATTTTTCTTTGTAATCTTGGTTGTTTCTTCTATCATAGTGTCGGTTTCCTCTATTATCTCTTCTGCCAAACTTCCCATCACCAGATGGTTCATTGTCTTTATCTTCTTCTTTCCTATTAGGACATCTAGCAACAATATGGCCAATCTCTTTACAATTAAAACAAACTAAAGGTAACTTTCCCTTATACCTTCCTTTACCTTTCTGCAGTCTCTAGGCCATAAGTTCTTTAAGCTCATCAAGCTCATCTTCGTTGTCACTGCCACTTTTATTATTTATATTATGCTTACTGCTAGATTTACCAATCTTCAAGGATGACATAAAAGTAGACTCAACACTTGATACAACACTATTTTCATAATTATTCAAATCAAGCATAGTTAACTTTCCAATCAAACTATCAAGTGTAAGAGTACTACCAGGTGCAGACCTCATTTCATGAATTACAAATATTCTAATTGCACAGATAGGCAACAAGGTTCTCAATATTTTACTTACAATAGTATCTTCAAAAATAATACCTCCTGCTCCTTGGATAGCATTGACTACCTCTTTGATTCAGTCTAATTATTATGTGATGTTCTCTCCTTCTTTGATCTTCATGTCATCAAATCTACCTCTTAAGCTTTCAACTCTGGTTCTAATAACATTTATATCATCGCCATGAACTAGTGCAAGTTTATCCCACATTTTTTTGCTATAGTGCATACTTTGACATCTTCAAATTCAGCATCGGTTATATAAGCAACAATATCTATCATAGTTATATTATTTTCATGTCTGTCTCTCAACTGATCAATTGTTAAAGGTCCAATGATCAGTTGTATGTAGCCATTATCTAGTAGAGTGATAGCAGATTCTCCAATTCCAGATATGTGTAGCCTCTTCCTTCTTTTCCATGTGGTGAAGTTTTCTTTGTTCAGCCTAGGTACTTCTCTCTTATACATCTTGTGATCTTTTTCTTAAGTCCTTGAAACTTTCCTCCAAGCAACCAATACACTTTAATACCAATTGTTAGAATAATTGAGAGGGGGGGTGAATTAGTTAAATCAATTATCCTACAGTCCCAAACTCTCAGATGTACTTTTCAAAACTATTTCAACAATTTATGCAACTCGGTAAGATAAATTATCAATCTATCTGTTCATTTACCAAATACCAATAATTATCCAAACTATGATTACTGATTAAATTAATTATGCAATATGTAAAGTATGATAGAAAAAAAATCATAACAAATAACACATAACACATAACACAATGATTTAACATGGAAACCCTTCTAAGGGAAAAACCACCTGGGACCGGTAACCCAAAATATTTCACTCTTCTGAAGTGAGCTCGGTTAGGAGCCAACCCTGTTAAAGGTTACAATGCACACTATTAGGTGTGACCTGGTTAGAGGATTTATCACTAACAGTTAACTCTTGCCTAGCATTCACTATGGGGTCAACAAGATAAAAATTAACATTTAAGGAATGTCGTATGGAAATACAATAAGACTATTAAGTCCACTCGGTTAAGATATTTTGTTGAATCAATGGTTAAACTAATACAGTTCTGATATGATTTAAATACAACTCAAATGCAAATATTCAAATCTATGCTATACTCATAAAACTCATATGATCATTAAATAATTCACTTCCTCAATATTTCCCCAACTTACTTTACTCGGTGTATAGTTCTCTGATGCTTGGTAATGCTTGTAGCTTGGTTCTGTATGTAACCAGTTTGATTAGGAATGCATGAATAAAGTCTTCATGTGAAATCTTTGGCAGTATATATTTTTGTCTGGCATGTTTCAACAATGAAACTCATGTCTCTTAAATAGACAAGTATACCATTTTCATATAAGCCATCATATTTTGCCTCTTAATCTCCTTCATCCATTTTTCCACTTAAACCTTCCTCAGCATATGTGTTCATAACACATTTCAATCTCATCCTTTAGATCAACTGTGGATCTTATAAATAACTTCATTCTTTACCTCGAAGTCATAACAATTTCTAGCTCATCAATTTCAGTCGGATGTTCTTAGCATTTAATGTTTTCATCCATACTTGGTTGATACTAAATGTGTCGGTGATAACTAACTCGGTTATTACTGTCACTCGGTATACACTGCACTAGCTCGGTGTATACAAAAGTCTTCAATAACGGACCACATTAACTTTTTCAATTCAAATATCTTCTTCATAATTTTAATGTAACATGCTCAAGTCAACAATATAAAGCCATAGACTCATCAATAAGTTACCCAATGTATACCTTAACCTTATCTGTCATATCCATCTTTAACTTATGTAGATATCTCATTTCTTCATCTTTTCTTCCTTCTACAGATATTTAGATATTTGTAACTATCATGATAAGTATAGTCAAAACTAGTTGACATCAATGACAACATATTAACTGATTTAATCATCTTACATATCACTTTAGTAGCTTGGTGATCTCTAATCACTGTTCCTTCAATTCATCTAGATATTCAATCAGTTGTAGGTCATCATTCATATATATATAGATATAGCTATATCTATAGATATAGATATAGATATATGTATGTATGTGTGTATGTATGTATGTATGTATTTATATACATATATATAAATGCATACATACATACATACCAGTTTGGCATGTGGAATTGCCAGTCATACATATTCATCCCATTTACTATTGCATTGTTATTCAATAGTGCATTTCCACTATTACAACATTTGGAATTACCAGTCATATTCATAATTTATTAAATTTTATTCATTATTCACTATCATAATTCAAAAATCTACACTTTGCATTTGTTAATCCATGTAGTGTCCATATAATTACAAAAAATGGGACATTACAATTCAGAGCTAGGTTTCCTGACTAACAGTGAATGAGAAATCCTTTGATAACATATAGCAGGAAAAGAAAAGGACAAAAAGAGACAAAATGGGGGAAGAAGGGAACATAGACAATGATCATGAAGTTAAAAACAAACTCAATAATTTTTTAGAAGGACAAAGGAAGATGCAGGATTCCATGGACCAATTAATCAAAGCACTTAACCAAACATCCCTTAAACATCCACTAAGGGACATCTCTCAATCGAAAAGCAAAAGCTCCAGACCTAGCATTCCAACCTTCACCAATTCTAGCAAGAAAAAACCCCAAACCCAACATTTCAACCTTTACTGACTCTACCAATACCAACCATACAAAAAATTTCCTAGTCTTACAGGAACAATTCAAAAAATATTGGGAGGAAAATAATCTAAGGGAAGAACTGAACCTAAAAGAATACTCTGAATTAAGAATAAAATATCATCCAAATGAAATCTAGCCCCAAAATAAATCACCACATCATTGAGAATATTTCAACAAAAAGATCAACAAAGATAGTGAGAAAAGATAAAGTAGAGTTTTTTCCTCCTCACAAGGCTCCTGCACCAAGAGAAATATTAATTTCTAAAGGGATGAAGGAATAAGTTTCCACCCAAAAGAAATATACATAATAAAAATACCATCTTTTTTTACCTAAGGTCAATAATACATCCTTTTAGAACATAGAATCCTATCATACATGAAATGGTGTTGAGACAGGCAAGAGAAGATGGGGATATGAAATGATCTCAGATGAAATATACTTGGTGCCCATCAAAATAACATCACCATTAATTACCAAGAAAAAGGAAGGAGTAAGAACTACAAGGTCACATATAATCCTCTCTACGAGTTCAAATAAGACGTGACATATGATAATCCTTATTTTCATGTAGAAGAAGAATTTGAGAAATAATCTACCCCACAGAACAATAATGAGAAAGATTCAAAATAAGAAGGAAGTTTAAACAACCTTGAGGGGCCCACACAAGTCACTTTTCAAATATAGGTACTCATTAATGGAAGAAGCATAAAAGTAATCATAGATAGCGGCTCTATTCACAACTTTATCAATCAAGCTTGGGTCCATAAATATGATCTACCAAAACTCTAATACAACAACATCAAGATTAAGTTGGCTAATGGAGAAATTATGTTTTGAACTCTCTCCCTCAAACTTTAGCTTGAAGACTACACTTACCTAGCTCAATTCCATATCTTGGAATTAGGGGATATTGATCTCATATTGGGATTACCTTGGATGAATAATATAGGACCATTCAGACAGTATATGAACCATCAAAAAAAAAATTTAGGGAAGGAAGAAAGAAACACATCCTTTATGGACTTTAAAGAAAGACATCCACATCTCCTCAGTCACATCTTTACAAACTCAAGAAACCTCTACAAGTCCCCAAAAGAAAGATGCACCCAAGGATCGAATAATCCTTAAGAGTGATGGAACACCCCAGATTTACATCAACTATAAAAAGAAACCCATAAGAGTAGAAAAATCAAATGCTTGTGGGAAAGCACTGTTTAAGGAGGGGAGACTGCGATATCTCATTACTTTAATCAATAAAAAACATGTCAATAAAGGAAATTAAATTTAAACATACATTTTCATGTACATATATGCCTTTCCTTTGCATAATATTTAGATTCATTTCAATAAGATCACTATCATAATCTGCATGATCATCCATACATACATGGTAAACCATTAACAAGTCAATCATATCCTATGCATGCATCCATACATCATATAATATTCCATCCATGTTGTCGCATAAAGGGAACATCATACTATATATATATATATATATATATATATATATATATATATATATGCACACATATCATGCACTCATGGGATCTTGCATTGCACCATAGCATTCTACATTATAGCATCATGGTATTTAGTATCATGAATTTTAGCAGTAAGTATCACAACACACTACAATAAGTATCATGTTTAGATATATAAGAATGGCATCATAGAGATCATTGTTGTCCATGGTCGAGTGTCATTGTTGACTCATGGACTTGATTATATAGCCGACGATATTTTTGGATGAGTTCACTAATAATAATTTATGATTACTATTAATAATCCAATTGATTACTCATAAAAATTATAAATGATTATTATGAGTAAAATAATAATTATCAAGGATGGCTATATTCATTTACCATCAATATTGGTGTAGGGGCATCTCAGGTTCACAGTAATCTCACAATTTTTGGTTCCTTATCAGTAGTCAAAAGCCTTATCAGTAGCCAACAATCTTTTCAATAACATTCTTCATTGACAAGTTGTTTGTTGGTTGTGATCACGAGGTTCAACCATTCATGTATTCTGGTTGGATTCTCGAGGTGCCTCTATGTTTGACCAACCTCGTAGATTATTGAATTATGGAAGTTTCTAGGATTAAAGATTTAATTTTTAATTATCAGCCGAATGGCTTGATATACTTTTATCGGGATATGTAATAATCAAAATATCGCTTAAGGGCATTGGGTATATAGTTAGGTTTCTATGGTAACTAGAGAGAGAGAGAGGGGGGTGGGCATCTAGTTTACAGAAAGGAGATAGATTTCATGTTAGAGCATCCTACGGGGTGATAGTTTGTGTAGGTACCTAAAATGTAGTGTTAAGGAATATGAAGCAAGCTAAACATTCAACAAAACAAACTAGATAAAGACTTATGCTAAGACCAAAGAAAGCTTGAACTAAAACCCAAAGCAATGCAAACCTTCCTTGTTGAAGAGATGTTGTCCAAATGATGGAGATATGTGTGCTCAAATGCTAATGCTCAAGCTTCAATGAAGATTTTGGCATTATAATGGTAGCTTGGTAGTTTTTGAGGCTCTCAAACTAGCATTATAACTTTGCATAAAAGATGGATGAAAATGAAGGAGAAGGAGGTTCAATTTAAAGGCAAATAGGGGATGAATGGATGGTCAAGATGAAAACTTGAGGAAGGGTTGAGATGCATCCAAGAGAGAGCAGATGGATTATGCTTTCTCAAATGCATAGAATTGTGACAAGTGTCACAATGAGGGAGGATGATCAGAGGAGAGGCCAAATCCTTGAGGAATGTGACCATTTTGGGAGATGTGAGAGGGGACAAATGTGTAAGAGTGTGTAAGAGATGCATAAGAGATTTTATGTTTTGGCATTGGAGGATGTGGTGATGTGACATGAGGGTTGGCTTAGTATTTCTTAATCCTTGGATTATGATTGTGCAAATATTTAAGGGGTGATTAGGCTTGGATTAGAAGATAAGTGGGGGTTTATGAGGATGTGATGGGAGGAGAGAGAATGAGTGGAGGGTTAGATTAACTAATCACTGGTCATTGGATAATTAAGTAAGATTAGCATGGGTTTTAGAATTAAATATTTTATTTTATTTCAAGTGGGAGGGAAAAAGGAGTTTATGAATTAATTTATTTAGATAAGTGTATCCATTTAAATTAATAAAAGAATAGGGATTTAATTAATTATTAGACTATAAGTTTGTCATTTAGATAATTAATTAGATTATAGTTAATTAATTAAATTAATTAACTAGGTGATGCCATAAATTAATCAAATAATAATATTTAATTAATAGGATGTCCTAGGATGAAACTAAATAAGATTACTAAATTCTGTAATCAAATTTAGGTGTCTACAGTTTTCCCTCTTCAACATAGTGTTAAAATAACATTGTTTTGAAGATGTTTTTAGCAATAAATAGATGACATGAAGGATGGACTTGGTAGCAAAGTTGCCCTGGTTTATAGGTCAAGATGTTAGACTAGGCCATGCCCCCTTGAGAGGGCAACAGGGAAAGAAAAAGGGGCCCGGGCGGCGTCTCGAAAGGAAAAGGTGGAGAAGGCATGCTGGAGGCTAAGAAGGGGGATGAATGAGGAAAATGAGAGGTGAAAAGGCCATGGGGGGAAAGATTCAGCATGAGGGGAGAAAAAATGGGTGAAAAGGCATCCAAGAGTGAAAATGAGAGCTTGAAAGGGCCTTAATAAGGGTCGGAGGGGTCAAAATGAAGTCATTTGCACATCGAGAGCTTAGAATTTGAGATATTTGAGCTCTAATAAGCGAGGACAAGATGGAAAAGAGAGGGTGACCGACTCACCATTCTGAGATCATGCGATGTGTGTGACATCATGGAGCACCTGACCGATAGGTAGGCTCAAAAAATTGGTCATTTTGTTGAGTTTTTACTGCATTTATTGCATGTTTTAGCACAAAAAACTGCATTCCCATGAGAGCAGCCTTGGCAGGAACACGCTCGCATGGGCATGAACATGTTCTTGCAAAATTTGCTAGGGTAGGGGAAAATGGGAAGGGCATGGGCCTTTCACAGGATTGCAAAAAATCTGGGGATGGGGGGAAACTTCTGCGGGACCGCGATCCCACAAGGCACTCTTGTGGGATCATGTTCCCAAAGTAGGAGACAACGGGGGGCCAAAATAAGGCATTCCCAAGGAAGGGGGGAGTTAAGAAAGTGGTGTGGGAACGCATTCTCACATCATTGGGAGGGTGGCAGGATCATGAGAAAGGGAGTCTCCACAGGAGTGTAGGGAGATGAATCCTTTATGGGAACGCGGGGAAAACTAGAATTGGGGAAATGTGGGAATGTGGGAAGAGGAATTTAGGTTTTGGTATGGAATAAAAACTAACATATTGTATTGGCTTGGATGCAGTGGTCCATGGACCGACTAATGAGTCATGAGTGACACGCGAGGGTTCTAACGATAGTAGAGAAGTTCACACCAGCGGATTGGGCATGGGTGGATGTACTCAGGTTGGGTTACTTGGCGCAGATGCCATGGAGGTGGACATTCATGGTGTTAGTGACAACACTCTATGAGTGGTGACACTCAGAGATAGGAACCTTTCATCTGTCAACTGGGGAGATGATGGTGATGCTGGAGGATGTGTATCAGATATTTTGCCTATCGATTCGAGGTGCTCTAGTGGTAGCAGTGACTTATACACAAGTAGAAGTAGTGGCCCCACTACTAGGGCCAAGGGTAGTACCTATCCTATAGCATGGGTAGTTAGCTTTGGCCGAGCATGTGGAAGTAGTATGACGGGTTCACTTCTATGTGTACAGACTAGTGTTGGGGTATATTTCCCCAGACATGGGTGGGAGAAGTGTGACACTTGCACTGATTCTTGGGATTGCACACATTATTGATGCAGGGGTCCCAGTAGCCTGGGGGATGCTGATGTTAGTGGAGATGTATAGGGATCTTCATCAGATCATCTATCACAAGATTATCATGATGGGGAGGAGGTTTGGATTTTCCTCACTCTTACAAGTGTGGGCTTGGGAACACATAGTAGTGTTGCGGTCCCTAGGCTGAGTAGGTAGATAGGCAGAGGGTGGTGGAGATATAGAAATCTAGAGAGAGACATTAGATAGGATCCAGGATGGGATCACGTGGTAATCGTATCTAGGTCACGCAGTTTAGGTAGAGGATGTACAAGAGCTACCTTATACCGCACTGTCAAACTTTTTGATAGGCCAATGGGAGTACATTATGGAGTATTACAGGCTAGACAGGGCCTCTCGATAGTTTGATTTTAGATAGGATGTACCAAGGCCTACTCGATCGTATTAGCAGGCAACTCGAGAAAGGGTGTCAGAGTTCGGGCCAACCTAGGACAAGACAGAATTACTGGCCAAGTATCAGGCCATGTGGCCATTCCAATGGGATTGGGTATGTGGGGCAACAGATCTAGGTACTACACTCACATATGACAGGTGGTTCCAGCCTCTGAGAGTAGTAGGAAGATCAGGATTACTAGATGGTGAGGGAGCAGCGCCTGTGTATAAGGGCTAGGGGAGGAGAGGAGGGAGGGGGAGAGGGAGGATTAGAGGTAGATATGGAGATGGTATGGATGTGGATAGAGGGGGGAGATAGTGGAGGAGACAAAGGAGGGGGTATAGGTACCTGTAGCATAGGTACCAATAGGGCCATCATCGTCAAGCGGATTACCACCACCACCAGTAGGGCCACCCCCAACAGTAGGAGTAGGACCATCTAGAGGAGGGGGAGATGATACAGTAGGGTGCCTAGCCTCATTGTAGGCATCATATGAGAAAATGAGTCAGATGCTCTGAGATGTATAGGGGGAGAGGGAAAACTTGAGAGGGGAGATAGATGGTTTGGCAGGGTAGAGGGATGGTTTGATAGCTAAGTGATACAGTCTAATAGTGCACTTATCACAGTCCATACAAGAGGGTCTAGTGACTATTGAGGAGCGAGAGCATCTATAGAGGGAGAGGGATGTGTTGGTGGTAGAGAGGGACATGTTGAGAGTGGAGAGGGATGGTCTATGGTCGGAGCGGGATCAGCTACAAGGGGAGATGGAAATTACCACCTGGGGATCTCAAGAGCAGTTAGGGGAGGTATCTCACTTCCAATGATAGCTGATGAGGATGAGTGAGAAGATCAATTGGTACAGGGGGATTTATCACATAGTAGTGCCTCTAGAGTGGGTTCAACATTATAGGCATCTGAGCTACCATTGGTCACAGGGTCAGGGGCTAGTGGAGGTTCAAGCTCAAGGGCTAGTGGTAGCTAGAGGACAGGGTGTAGTACACCCATGATTGATACCTCACAATGGATAGGGTAGGGGAGCCATCAGTTGGGCCACTCACATAGTCAGCAGCAGTTGACCGGTGGCTCGGTACAAATGGCAGAGGCTAAGGTGTCTGGGGTAGGGATAGGGATTGAGATGGACATAGGGGCTGTACAGGTGTCCACAGAGGTGCATAGTATAGTTACACATGGCACAGTGGCCAGGCTGATAGTTTTATAGGTCCTAGCATAGGTGGACCCCTTGGATGGGGATTTTGATATGTAGCCTCCCTCAGGAGAGGTAGATAGGCAGTGATATGCTGCAGACCATATTTTTTGATGTATCATTTATTGATCGAGGGCATAGTCCCTATGTATATGTATATTGGTACTAAAATGGACATGGATTTTGAGATAGACATTTATTCTTTCATTCTTTGCGTTAGGACATGTACTTTATTCTTTGTGATGATATAAATATGATGAGCTAGGTGGGATATGATGTGCAATGTATGAATGTATGGATGCATATGATGTTCTGACATGGATGATGTAGGATGTGATGCAATTTTCTATATGATGTGAGATTGACGTGTGTATGATGCAGGATGCGAGGTGCGTGAGGTGATATGTGTTATGATGTGCTCTATATGAGATGCATGTTCTGATGATTTGTGGATGCAGGATGTGATGTAAGTGCTTTTGATGTATGATGTATGTATGTTATGATGAAATGCATTTTTATGGATGTTTTAATATGTTTTAACAATGCAAGATAAAAATGACTTAACAATGCAAGATAACAAATGAACCTAATGAATCTAAGATGACTTAATGAAAGATACAAATGAACCTAAAATGAACTCTAACAATGCAAGACTAAAATGAATCTAAAAATGAATGAATGAAAGATATGAATGAACCTAAAATGAACCTTAACAATGCAAGATTAAAATGAATCTAAAAATGGGTGAATGAAAGATGTGAATGAACCTAAAATGAACTCTAACAATGCAAGATTAAAATGAAAGATATGAATGAACCTAAAATGAACCCTAACAATGCAAGATTAAAATGAATCTAAAAATGGATGATGAGTCTAACAATGTGAGGTGAAATGGATCTAAAATTAAAATAATGCAATATTCACATGAAATCTTAAGATGAAAAATGATTAATGGGATGCAAAGTGAAATGAACCTACAAGAATTGTACTAATAATGCAACATGATAAATGATATGAAATGGATTAACTATGCAAGATGAAAATGGACTTAGGATGGGATGTAAGATGTCTGGCAGTGAAATGAGATGAGACAATGCAACCTAGGATAGTGGTATGAAATGAGATGTATGTAGGAAGGTGTAGGGGACATATGGATGCATATGGGAGGTTGAAGGTGGGGTGTAAGGATGGGGTGGCACAACATATCACTACCTAACCACAACCTCACTAAGGGAGGAAGGGGGCGATGGGGAGGGGATGATGAACAAGGGGGATTTCGCACAATCATAATCCATGGGCTAAGAATGTGAGGTGGGGGAGGTGGATAAGTTTGCATCATGACGAGATGTTTATGGGGGAAAAATGGGTGAAAATAGATGTGAGGAAGATGATTTTGGAGGATTTGTTGTAGGAGGATTGCTAGGATTGGATAGGGATGATGTGAGCCTTTGTTTGGATGATTGATAGGATAGATGATTTTTAGTGAAGCCCATGTATTCTGAAGGGGAATACCACCATGTAGTTTGAGCACTTAGTTTGATATAGCAACAAAAGGGACTAACCAAAGTTACTAGGAACTTGAGGTCATGTCGCTAGCATTGCATAGGACTGATGTGAAAAAGACACACAAGGGTTGCCCCAGCATCACACATGTACCCAGAGGAAAACATGGTGGAAACGATGTTGAGGAAACCACAAACAAACAACATTTCAAAATTGCACCAAGTAACCCAAAAGATCACTTGTGAACCCTAAAAGGGTCATGTCTGACTGACTCATAGGTAGAAATAAAAGATTGCAAAAAGACCTTGCCCTAGAAAACACCTCTCATTGCAGCGTGCCATGATATAAAGGATCGTGGTGACCTTGAGGAGAATAGTCAACTGAGACCTCAAAATCAACTAAAAAATTCAAGCAAACTTTCATGAAAACCAAGTGATAATACCAAAAGATGTCTTTTTCCCAAAGAGATCGACCGACTGTGGATGTTGTGATTAGGTCAAACATGGAGGAAGGATGCATCCTACAAGGACCTGGTTGGTGGGTTTTGACTACATTTGGGATTGTTGATGGGCAACCAGAAAAACCTTTAGAGAATCACAATGACACAGGATGCTTGCTGAGGAGACAGTGCTGATATTGTGGGCCATGCTTTATGATTAGAAGTATTACTGGGAAGGACAAGATGATATGTACAAATTGGAGACACTGTATACAATGGATATTTACAAAAGCTCAAGAAGCGGGATAGTAGGACTCATTTCATGGTGAAATGGGAATGACACCTTGGGAACAAGGGATGGGTGAAATGGGATGTCAAGTGATAGCGAATGGTTTTTGATGGGGGGGAATGGGAGTTTGATAGATAATGATATAGTCCACTATGTATGGCACCTATTTTCTAGGTTATCACCAACATACTTGTCCAAGTTGCTTGAATTGCCAAGTTTTATCCATTGGATGATTATTTCTCTTTACTTTTTTATTTTTAAATTTTAAATTTTTATTTTTTTTATTCATCGAGGCGCCTGTTTGCTAGGTTTTCACCGGGATGATGATTTATTCAGGACTTTTTTATGATTTTTTTTTTCAGGATCATATTCATGGTTCAAGCATAGAACTACTTCAGATGTATGATATTAATGGGATCATTAAGGGGCTCACCTTCAAGTTTAGACAACTAGTACACTCCAGAACTGAAGCAAATTGTCACCACATAGGGACCCAAGTAGGTGGGCTTGAACTTCCCTTTCTTTTCATGATTATCCTGTACTTTCTAGTTTTATTTCAGGACTAGGTCTCCCACTTGGAATTATCGAGGGTGCACCTTTTTATTGAAGCTCCTCTTGAAATGGTTTTGGTACACGATCAGGTGATCATAGGCTTGTTGCCTCTTTTTGTCTAGCAAGTCCAGTTGGGTAAGGTATGCCACACGGTACTCTTCATTTGTGATGTAGTTCTTCATGGACACACGCAGTGAAGGGATTTTGACCTCTATTAGTAGAACAACTTCAACACCATATACCAGGGAGTATGGAGTGGTGCATCTGTGGGTACAGAATGAGGTGTGATAGGCCTAGAGGGTGGGATTGATTTGCAAATGTCAGTTGCAGCTAGAATCATTGACAAATTTCTCTAGGATTTTTAGGATGGTTTGTTAGTTGCCTCAGCTTGACTATTTCCTTGTGGAAAATATGGGCTAGAAAAGCATTGGTGGATGCGGAACTGGTCACAGAGTCCTTTGACATGCTGGTTTTCAAATGGAGTGTTGTGATCTGTGAAGATGGTGGAGGGAATGCCGAAGTGGCAAATGATGTGGTAGAGGATGAATTTGGATATTTGGACACCTATAGTTAGGTTGAGTGGGATTTCCTCAACCCACTTCATGAAGTATTTAGTAGCTGTTATGATGTACTTGTGTTCATCAAAGGAATGGGGTGTGATCATGCCAACAAGAACAAAACCCCAACATGAAAAAGGCCATGGAGGTGCAATGGGCTATAGGTCTTGTGCTGGTGCATGAATCAAATTGGCATGTTGTTGACACTGTAAGCACTTATTTACAAACTCATAGGCATCATGCTCCATTGTCGGCCAATAATACCCAACTCTAAGTAGTTTTTGCAAGGATGATGCTGCTTGTGTGGGCACCACAAATGCTAGTGTGAACCTCTTGTAAAGCCAAGGTGGCCTTGTTTGGTTCTAAACACCAGGAAAGGACATTATGATACCCATGATGATATAGGATGTCGGCTACAAGAGTGTAGTGGGATGCTCTGTGAATGAGGTTCTGATGTTGGGTGTTTGTGAGGTGAGGGGATATGATACCATTCTTTAGATAAGCGTGGATGTCATGGTACCACAAGGAATGAGGACCAACCAAGATGCATACCATTTCGGAGTCAGCATTCTCGTAAGCGTGCCTGTGTAACTACTCAACTAAAAAATCATATTGTGTAGTGTCACGGGGATTTCCAATAGTGACCCGATGGTGGCCATAGTGTCAGCTACCTTGTTTTGAAGTCTTGGCACTTGCGTGAATTGTATGTTGAAAAATTGTTCTTTGAGTTTATTCACAAGCTCCTTGTAGGGTAATAGCTTGTCATCTTTTGTCTGAAACTCATTGAGGGCCTGCTTTATGATTAATTGGGAATCCCCAGATACTTGTAGCTCTGTGATATTCCAATGGATAGTTGTTTTGAGACCCACAATGAGGGCTTCATACTCTAAAATGTTGTTTGTGCACTTGAATCCTAATTTGAAGGATTTCATGATTTAGTCACCTTGGGGAGTTACAAATAGTATCCTTGCCCTGATCCATGTGACATATACGAGCCATCAAAATATATCTTCCTATGGGGTTGTTCCTCAACCATGCAAAGGTGCTTGTCTAGAAATTCCCCTACTAGAGGGTATGCATCAATTAAAGGAGCTTTTGCAAGCTGATCTACAATAACTTGTCCCTTGATGGCTTTTTAATCGATGTATCAAATGTTGAATTTGCTAAGAAGCATTACCCACTTTTCTATCTGTCATGTGAGTGTGGTCCTTGAAAGTAAGTCTTTGAGAGGGTCGACCTTTGAGATTAGCTTCACCATGTGACTGAGCATATAGTGGTGAAGCTTTTGAGTGTAAAAGACCACTGCTAAGCAAGCTTTTTCCATTGGGGAGTAGTTCAGCTCATAGCCAACTAGTGTACGACTCATATAGTAAATGGCCCTCTCTTTTCCATCATCATCAAGCTAGGCTAGGAGTGCCCCCAACACTGTGGTAGTGGCAGATATATACAAAATGAGGGGCTTTCCTGGCATTGGTGGTACAAGGATAGGTGCATTTTCCAGGTACTCTTTGAGGTTCTCAAAATTACACTGACAGATGGGATCCCACTTGAAGGTCATGTCCTTTCACAATAGGTGTGTGAATGAATGGCACTTATTTTCTAGTTGGGAGATGAATCTCCAGACTGATTGCAACTTTCCTTGTAGGCTCCTTAACTACCTGAGTGTTCTGGGAGGTGGCATTTCCATGATGGCCTTTACCTTCGTGGGATTGATCTTTATGCATCACTTGGAGATGATAAACCTTAACAACTTCCTAGATGTAACATTGAAGACACATTTCTTTGGGTTCAATCTTTGACCATACTGTTGTAGGTGGTTGAACACACTCTCAAGGACATTGAGGTGTTCAAACTATGTTCTAGATTTTGCTAAGATGTCATCTACATAGTCTTCCATAATTTTATGGATTGTGTCATGGAAGATTGCGGTCATCTCTCTTTGATAAGTAGCTCCCGCATTCTTGAGCCAAAATGGCATCATGTTATAATAGAATGTACCCCATGGCATGGTAAAAGTGGTCTTGTGCTGGTCTGCTTTAGCTATTCTGATCTGATTGTATCCTAAGAAGTGATCCATTAGTGACAACCTCTCGTGACCCACAATGAGATCTATGATCATGTCTATGTTGGGGAGTGGGAAATCATCCTTCGGACATGCCTTGTTGAGGTCTCAAAATTTAGTGTAGGTTCTTATCTCACCTAAAGGTTTGAGGACTGGTACCATGTTGGAGATCTAGTCTAAATAATCGATGGCTTTGATGATCTTGGCCTGGAGAAGCTTCTAGAGTTCCACTTTTACTAATAAGGCCACTTTTGGATGCATTCTTCTTAGCTTCTGCTTTACTGGCTTGGCATTAGGATCCACTGCCAGATGATGGAGAACAAGATTTGGGTCGAGTCCAGGCATGTGAGCATATGACCATGAAAAATTTATGATCGACTATTGAAGGAGAGCCACGAGGGCTGACTCTTCTTCCTCAGTGAGAGATGTTGCAATATAGGTGATCCTTGGGATTTCTTCTGTGCCCAAGTTGACTAGTTTGGTCTCCTCAATGACTATGGATGACTGGTATGGCTGGTAATCCTGGATATGAGGAAGAGGCAAGTCTCCATCCTCTAGTGCCTCAGAGAAGTTTTCACTAGAGCATATGCCCTTTATTTTTACTATTTTTGAATCAGGATGTGCCCTAGAGGGGTTTTCACATGAGGATTCCTTATTTTCTTTTTTATTTTTATTTTTGTGGCTGGAGACTTCTTCCCCAAAGTATCCCTTTGGGTTGAGTTGATACACTTCAGTTGATTCTTGCCCCTATTCTAGTTGTTGATCTGTGGCACCCATGAATAATAAAAGTGCTTCCTCACTTCGAAACTCATCGATATGTACCACACTTGGTTGGTCCTAGTCTATGAGGTCAGGGTGAATGAGGGGGAGGTCAATGAGATTGATGGCGAGTTGGAGAAGGACAAAATTGCACAGGAAGGTTTCATCATCAAAGATATCATCATAGGACCATTTTTCCTCCTCTTCTAGAATGTCTTCAACTTCAACGAGTTCATCTTGGATATTCAAAAGGGTTATGTTGGGCGATTTGGTGCCCCTAGTCATGACATTGGGTCCTCTTATGTGTAGGCGAGGGGGATCAAAGCCAAGGCCCTGATTTTGTGGATTTTTAGAGGCCTCCATGGGGTCTTTCATTCCTCCTTCATTGGGTCCTAGACCTCCTCCTTGATAATCCCATTGTTCAGTGGCCCATTTGTGCGGTATGGGATATTTGTTTTTGAAATACCTGAGGAACTCAGTATCTGGAGGTGGGGGATCTTTGTACAACCATTGATTAATGTCAGGCGCTAACTCATAGCCATTCAAAATTCCATTGGAGATGAAAGAAGATGAGCCCATAGTTTTAATCTTGGGGCCTTCCTGAGGTGCCTTAATGGTTTGATGGCATGGTCATCCTTGAGTGTGCAGATCCAGGGGGAGAGCCCCTACTATGAAGGCATCAGTAAGGCTCTATTCTCCGCAGCCTTTTTTGTTGATCTTGATGGATGAGAGGGTGGAGGCTAAGATTGTTTTTCAATTGTAGTGGGATCAGGAATAACTGGCGATAGACATGCCAATATAAATTCTAGGACAATGAGTGGAGCGGGGAAATGAGGCTTCAATTGCATGGCAGTATGTGAAAGGTTGAGGATCTGCGTGGATGGTGATTTTAGTGCCTTGATACGGGAATTTGATGCACTAATGATAGGTGGAGGGGACTGCTTGGATCGAGTGGATCCATGGACAACTGAGGAGGATGTTGTAGGGGAGGTCAAGATCAACAATGTGGCATATGGTGTCCTGGGTGACAGGACCAATCTTGATAGGCAAAAAAATAGTACCTTTGAAGGTACGCTCTAGGTTATCATAGGCCTTGATAGTGATCACCTCATGGGTGATGTCTACTTCTGTGAGGCCAATCTAATGGACAAATCTTAACATACAAAGATTTAGGGCCAAACCATTATCTATCATGACCCTTTTTATTTCAAAGTCATTAATCATGACGGCGATGCGGAGTGGGAGATTGTGGTTTGGTTCAATGGATGGCATGTTGGATGGTTGGAAGGAGAGGGTGGAAGGCATGGATAACTTCCCCACAAGGTTCTTGAATTGAATGGTGTTGATGTTTGTAGGGACATGGGTTTCTTGGAGGGAATTTTTTAGGACTTCATGATGAAGGGGGGATGTGTGAAGGAGGTCAAGGATAGAGATTTGTGCGGGTGTGTTCCCAAGGTGTTCCAGGAGGTTATATTATGCACTGGGGATGATCATGGCATTTGCACCGACAATAAATATTCAACCTCTACGGGTAGTAACAACACATTGATTGTCAGAACCTTTGACATGGATCACGTTCACAATGGGTTCGACCTAGGAAATGCAACCAAAAAATGTATCTTAGTTGATGTAGACGGTGGTATAATCCTTCCCATCATCATGGTTGCCTTTTTTACCCTTACTTGGGTCTATGGGAGGGTTAGCATCGACTTGATTCTTTCTAGAATCATGCTTAGGAAACACATTTTGATAGATTTGCAGGTTGGCATTAGGTGATGTCTGGGAAGGGGCATCAATTGTGATCTCCTTTTTGTCTATTAGGTCTTGGACATAGTGCTTGAGTTTCATGCACTTCACGGTGAGGTGTCCCTTAACATGGTGATAGTCACAGTAATCATTGTCCTTATACCAGGATGGCTTGGGTGTTGACTCATCAAAGGGTTGAGTTTGCGGATATACAATCAGGTTGGCACTGGCCATGCGGTGGAAAATAACATATAGGGGTTCTCCAAGGGGTGTAAATGTGTGCTTTTGATTATTCTAAATATGGAGCTTGTTCTTTCCTTGAGTGACAGATATGGCGTTGGCTTGATTGTGAGTGGCTGACAAGGTTCTTGTTGGTAGGTGGGTGCTTGTTGTTAATAGATAGGTGCTTGTTGTTGGTATGTTTGGGGAGAAGAATTGGGACTGGCTAAAACAACTTGGACATTCCTAGTGTCTATGGCTTCGTCAGTGACCACATTCTCATTCTTGTTCCAGTAGCAAGATCAGTCATTATTAGGTCTATCTTGGGAGATCTCCTTCTAATGTTTAATGGTACCATCATCCAAAAGACCTCATTTGATGTCCATTCCTTTCCCTTTTATGTCTTGGTAAGTTTGAATACAATTCATTCTCATGAAGTGGGATAACTTCGGGTTCAAATTGTCAATGAATATCTTGGTGAGGTGCTTCTTTGGCGATTGGTATGAAAACCTCATGGTGAGGTTTTTCCATCTTTGTAGGTAGTTAGCCAGAGTTTCACCTCCCTTTTTTTTTAGTATTGCATAGGTCTAGCAAGGAGAGCTCATTCTCAACGTTATGGGCGTATTGGGCCACAATTTTTTTTGAAAGCTCTACGAACATGGAGATAGACCCATATGGTATTTTGTAAAACCACTCAATGGCAGGTCCTCCTAGACTCTTGGGAAAAAGGTGCATGAGGTATATGTTGTTGAATTCCACCTCTTAGCATGCCACATAGAATTATTTGATATGGCTGACTAGATCTCCCTTCCCCCGATGCTTGTCAAACTTGGGTGTTTCAAAATGCTTGGGGAAGGGGAGTGTTGTGATTGATCTGTCAAATGGATATGGATAGACTTCCTCAAACTTGAATGTTTTACCTTCAGTACGAGCCTTGAGTTCTTTGAGGGCATTCCTTATCTCTTCACATTCTGATTTAGAAGGTGTTGGGGTGGGTACTCCCATTTAGAATGGATCTGATGGTGTGGGTGAATATGGGGAGATATGTAGAAGATATGGTGAGCTTGGGTAGGGGGATTGCTCAGCTGAAAAGGCTATCTAAAATGGATTATGGCTAGCTTATTGGGTGACGTATTACTGATGTAAGGTAGGGGCATGTTGTGGGGTGGGATATGGCATGGTTTGTTGTTGTGGGATGAGGGGATTAGGTTGCGGTGCTAGGAAGTACTATTGTTGTGGGGGGAGTTGGTAGAATGGTTGCTATTGGGATTGGTGATGGACTTGGTAGACATAAGAGGGATGCATACCCACATTGCTGAGAGGGGAGATAGTAGCCTAGGTGTGCACTATGGGTGGTTGTATGAGGTAGTTAGTGGGATGGGAAGAGCCAAGTTGCTGTGATTGTGGAGGAGTGATTTGCTGAATGATTAGTGACATAGATAGGTAGTTGGTGAATGTGGGTGGAGGTGTGGCAAATGAAAATTGGGTTGGTTTTTGTGCTGCTTGTGGGAAGGTTTTTTGCTGATAGACTATTTGGTAGAGTTGTTTGTGCATTGGTATGCCTAGAGCATTCATTTGTGCCTAATTAAGACTCTAGGTGGCACCAATCCTTGGTGTGGGTTGCGCTGCAGAGGTTTCCATGAATGTGGGAGCAGATACGGGAGTTTACGATGTAGGTGGAGGATTGTGGGATGGCATAGGTAGCATTCCTATGGTGAAGGTGACTTGTCGGCTCTACATGCTGGCAATAAATGCAGAGAGTGGAGCTTGCGTGGAATGGGGTTGGGTAATTGATTGGGTGACTTGTGTTGCTCCTAGTTAATGGCATGTTGATGTGAGTGCTTTTCTTATGGTGGGTGTAGATGTCATTTGTGTAGTATCCTATGTGAGGGGTGGGGGTGCTTGCATGGATGTTGGCATTTATGTGGCTACTGGTACGGAAGTAGATGGTGGTGCACCCATGATAGAAAAAGGGGCAGCTTGGTGTGTGCTTTGGATAGCGAGAATTGTTGTGTCAGGTTGCAAAAGGTGTGGGGTGGATGAGGCTATATGGGATACTTTCATGGTTAGATCATGGATTTTTTGGATGACAAAGGGGTCGGTATTGGTGGAGATATGGTAGGGTTTCATGGGGTCAAAGGTGTGTAAATGTGGTGGAATGGGAGTACCCTCATATGCGTAGTTTTCAAAGATGGCAAGGTGGTTTTGTGCAATGATCGCGCTTACCATCTGCACGTGTCCTGGAAGGCACATGAAAGCTTCCATGGAGTTGGTGGTAGGTGTCTCATTGGGATCTTCCCACACATTCTAAATTGTTGGTGCTTGGGGATCATACATTACCATCATACTCATGGAGTCATTTGGGTCCGCTGAACTAGTGGGTTGGTTGGGATCCATTCCTTTCCTTTTCTTTGATCGTGTCTCAATAGGCATGAAAATGCAAGGTCCTAAGATGAGGGAGAATGCAGATGTATCAAAGGATGTTGGGGATTGGATTTTAGATCTAGATGAAGTTAGTGATAGCCTAGATGTGGGAGATGAGGGATTCTGATGGTGTTCTTTTTGGAAGGTTGGTGGCTAAGGATCAAGGTGAACTACCTTTCTTGATGTGGGATCAAAATACGTGGGATTTTCATCCTTAGATAGACTTGTGATCTTTGGATGACAGGATCCTTACTAGTGTGAACCAATCTCTGGATCGAGATGATGAGGTCTACAAGAGCAAGTACTAGCTACCCTAGACAATGCTTAGTCAAACGTGTGTGGCTTGAGATTTTGATTCGTAAGATAAGGTTTAAGAAACTCAAGGTGAGTCCTTGGATGTGATGAGGATTTAGGATGAATATTTTGGATAGGAGGTGATACTAAATGATGCTTGATGCAAATGTTCCTATGGGACTATCTAAGATGCAAGGATGTTGAGACAACTTCACAGTTTTGGAGAAGGGTGGAGATTGTGCCTTCTAGTCTTCACTCTCTAGCCTGACAAATCAATGGTCAACTCAGATTTGAAAGGAAAACTACTTGATCCATGTGTTGTATTCTATGTTATCCAATCTGGCTTGGTACTTTTCTTCTTCTTGGATTGTAGTGATAATGGATTGGTGATCTTTGAGCTTTCTTTCAAAAACCTTCTTTTCTCGATACACACAGGGTGTTGGTAACTTAGCTTTCTTGTGTTTCACGAGCTTGGTCATAGGTTGAAAATATATCTACTCTCTGAATACTGGAATAGATCAAGCTAGGAAGTGACTATGGTAAGTATTCCTTGGCTCAGTTTTGAACAAACTTGGTTTTGCTTTTAGGATAGTTGAAAAATAGTCCCACAAGAGACAAAGCAATCTTGTGGGAGAATAAGTAAATGATCTCTTTGCCAAAGAAATTTGTAACTCCAATTTGTGTATGTTTGAACAAATGTTTTCACGGGGTCTGATAATGTCGAGAACAGGCACAAGCAATTTCTACCTATAAGACAAGCTAGTATCATAACCTTTGCCCACAACTTGGTATCCCAAAAGAGGAATACATATGGTGAGTAATCTTTAGGAAACCCGGGAAACCACTTGGGTCAGTCCTTGCACAAAGATTATGATACTTTTAGGAGTAGATCGGGTGGGCTTCTGATAAATGGTTTCTAGTAAGATCAGTGGTGTCCCTCCAATCAGTTTGTATGTGCGTGACTCACTTAAGAGTCTAGTTGACCATGTTGAAATTGTAGGGATATTCACCTACCTCAGGATACCATCAACACACCTCACCTGAGCTTGAGGGGATAAGGTGAGAGTTTTCTCAGCACTTTATTTATATACTGATCAGGGTATTACTGGTGTGAGGTCTTTCTCTAAAGAGGAAGCACTTCTCTCTAGACAGGCCTCGCTAGAAGCAAACCCAATTGAACTTGATCTTTCTCTTCACCCAAGTTCCACTAAGGTGAGGGGAGAGGATATAGATAAAAGTTAATTATTCTTGCGTCACTTAAATTAACAAGGTTTTGTAAAGAATTTAAAAGCTCTAAGGAAGTGCTGAAAAATACTCCTTCAAACATGCCAAGAAGTATTCATTTCCAAATTGAACCTAGTTTTAGACTAAGTGTTTTCTATCCTAGAACACCAAACACTCATTTGCTTAACATGCAAGGTTCTTTGAAAAGTAAATGGCAATGCTTGAAAATGGAAATTGCTTTGCAAAACAAGAAAAGTGTTACTCCCTTTTAGCATTCAAGACTTTGTTTCATTCTTTTTAAGCACCAAATCAAAAAATTTTCATTGCATTGATTGATTGTCCCTTAAGCATTCAAGATTGAGTTTTGATAAATTTTAAGCACCAAAAGGAGATGTATTTGATTGTTTGTTTCAGCCTTTGTTTGTTTTAAAATCCAAATAAAAAAATGAGGTGTTGTGTAGCCATACAATGTTCTTTTTAGTGCACCAAAAGATAGTGAGTTAATTCTTTTTTTTTTAAATTTTAACCCGCATTCCTGCAAAAACCTACAATCCCGCCAATAGAAAATTGCATTCCCGTAGATGGTACCAATGATCCCGTGAGACTATCAGAAAAATAAAAATTGACAGAAAATAATAAATGCCGAAATGAAAGCGATACTTGTGGCCGCATTCCCACTTGGTCAAACCACGTTCCTGCACAGTCAACAAGCAATCCTGCATTGTGGGAATGACAACACAAATTTAGAGATTCTTAGCAGTTTCCTTACAGCTTACAAAAAGGTCAACAGGCATTCCCGCTTGGACCAACAACGTTCTCGCGAAAGTAAATAGGCAAGCCTGCATTGCAAGAATGATGGCATAGATTTTGAGATGATTAATTTATGCCTTTTGGCTTACAAAAGTCAACAGGCATTCCCGCCTGGTCGAATGGCATTCCTGTGTTGTGGGAATGTTATCCCGCAAAATGGGTATAGAGAACTGACTGGTAAACTGAGACAAAGAGCAAGAAGAAGACATGATATTAGAAGTTTCTTCACGGGAATGCATTCCCGCAAATCGTACAGGCATTCCCGCAACCAAATAAGCATTCTCGCGACCAAAACCACGTTCTCACAAAATTTTGTGATTTTAAATTTCATCACTGTGTAAAATCCAAGAGCAGGAATGCCTGTGCAAATGTGTCTTCTTCGGCCTCCAACCTACAAAATACCCAAAAAACCCTTGCAAAGCTTTCAAACAACAAAAAATGTTAGCATTTGGGTTATTTTTGCAAATAGAAATGGATGAGAAAGATGAAGAGAATGACCCTAGAAGTGGGTCCCACTAGGCATGCCAAAATGTAAGTACCTAAAATGTAGTGTTAAGGAATATGAAGCAAGCTAAACATTCAACAAAACAAACTAGATAAACACTTATGCTAAGACCAAAGAAAGCTTAAACTAAAACCAAAAGCAATGAAAACCTTCCTTGTTGAAGAGATGTTGTTCAAATGATGGAGATATGTGTGCTCAAATGCTAATGTTCAAGCTTCAATGGAGATTTTGGCATTATAATGGTAGCTTGGTAGTTTTTAGGCTCTCAAACTAGCATTATAACTTTGCATAAAAGATGGATTAAAATGAAGGAGAAGGAGGTTCAATTTAAAGACAAATAAGGGATGAATGGATGGTCAAGATGAAAACTTGAGGAAGGGTTGAGATGCATCCAAGAGAGAGCACATGGATTGTGCTTTCTCAAATGCATAGCATTGTGACAAGTGTCACAATGAGGGAGGATGAGAGGAGAGGCCAAATCCTTGAGGAATGTGACCATTTTGGGAGATGTGAGAGGGGACAAATGTGTAAGAGTGTGTAAGAGATGTGTAAGAGATTTTATGTTTTGGCATTGGAGGATGTGGTGATGTGACATGAGGGTTGACTTGGGTTGGCTTAGCATTTCTTAATCCTTAGATTATGATTGTGCAAATGTTTAAGGGATGATTAGGCTTGGATTAGAGGGTAAGTGGGGGTTTAGGAGGATGTGATGGGAGGAGAGAGAATGAGTGGAGGGTTAGATTAGCTAATCATGGGTCATTGGTTAATTAAGTAGGATTAGTATGGGTTTTAGAATTAAATATTTTATTTAATTCCAAGTGGGAGGGAAAAAGGGGTTTATGAATTAATTTATTTAAATAAGTGTATTCATTTAAATTAATAGAAGAATATGGATTTAATTAATTATCAGATTATACGTTTGTCATTTAGATAATTAATTGAACTATAGTTAATTAATATGACATAAATTAATCAAATAATAATATTTAAGTAATAGGATATCCTAGGAGAAAACTAAATAAGATTACTAAATTATGTAATTAAATTTAGGTGTCTACAGTTTGTTGTAGAAGGATCATTTTGGTCTATGTTATTTTAATCTACTGTCTTTAATGGGGAAGGACTTACAACCCAGAAAATTGGATGTACCTATTATATTTAATCAATTGATCTAGCTTTGTTCTCTCTTTAATCTATGTTATTGCTTATGTGGTTGTTTTCTGCACGGTTGGACAACTCATTTTGGGATACTCCACCTTGGACTGTGTCAGGTGGTATTAGAGAAAGATTTCTTTGTAGACCCTATTTGATTTGGTTGTAGGGTGGAAAGTTGCAATCTGACCTACAATTGTAGATGATTGTGAATATGGTTTATGGAAGGAGAGAGATAGATCACACGATGATGGACATGTTGAGGAAGATCTCTACTAGACTTGAAATTATCGAGACAATCCAAAGAAGAGGAAGACCTATTAAGGATGATAGTGGAGATGAGGTAGAAGAAGTACAAGGAGTACCACTAGAACCTATTCTAGAACAAGGAGAGGAAAGATTCTTGAGAGATTTTAAAAGAATTAACTCCAAACCTCATTTCAATCCTCCTGAATACAATGGTAAATTGGACTCTGATGAGTTGATGGACTAGATCTCTGAGATGGAGAAATACTTCGATTATGAAAACATACCAGAAAATAAGAAGGTGAAGATTAAAAGAACTAAATTGAAGGGATATGCATCCTTGTGGTGGGAGCATTTACAAACTGACTAGCAAAGGAGAGGTAAAGATAAAGTCAAGGTATGGGAGAAGATTAACAAATTGAAAGGTAGGTTTCTATCTGGTAATTATCAAGTTAGTTTGTTAAGGAGACTATGAAATCTGAAGCAAAAGGATAGTTTTGTAAAGGAATATACTAAGGAATTTTATAGGTTAGATATCAAATCTGGACATGTAGATGATGAAGTTGAAAGGATTTCTAGGTATTTAAATGGCTTGAGGACTTCTATCCAAGATGAAATCAGTTTGGTTAAGATGGATAATATTGAAGAGGCCTATCAATTTGCACTAAAAGAAGAGGACAAATTCAATAAGAGACATGAAAAAAGGAAGAGAGCTAGAGGTGGAATATTTTTGAGAGGTAGACGAAGATCCTACGGAGAAAGTGGCAGATCTAAGTAGGGTAAAGTAAATTAGGACAAAGGTAAATCTAAATAGAGAGGAGAAAATACATATAGAGGTAGATATGATTATCATAGAGGTGGTTACAATGAGGACAATAGAGATGATAAAAGTTGGTTTAAAGGAACTTGTTTCAAGTGTGGTGAAGAAGGACATAGGTCATTTGAATGTCTGAATGGAGATAAGAAGATTGGTACTGGTAGTGGAAATGCATTGGCAAGAGAGGAAGCACCTGATCCAAAGGTTACACCTAAGGATGGAGGAAATCTAATGGCCATACAAGCATTGTGGAATGACAAGATTGATGAGGATCCAATAAGGAAGAGTTTGTTCAAAACTAGATGCAGAGTCACAGGAAGGTGTTGCAAGGTGATCATTGACAATGGCAATTTAGATAACTTGGCATTTGAAGAGATGGTTTCAAAGTTGCAGTTACTAAGATAGAAGCATCCTAGACCCTATGAGATTTCATGGATCAAAGATGATCATAAACTCCTCGTAAGTGAACAATGCCTTGTGAAATTGAAGAATGGAACATATCATGATGAAGTTCAATGTGATGTTATTCCTATGGATTGTTGTCATATCTTGTTGGGTAGACCTTGGCAATATGACTGAAAATTTGTGCATGATGGTAGACTAAATTAGTATACTATTGTTGCTAATGGTATGAGGCAAATATTGTTACCCTTGGATGAATCATCCACTGGTGATAATTGTACTACTATTAGATTTTTTTTGATGGAAGGTATAAAATTGTAAAGGATTTGAAAAGAGATGAAGTTTGTTATGATTTGATTCCTAACAAACCTATTCAGAAGATTCAAGTAGAGACACCTGAAGAAGTGAAGAAATTGTTGATGGAGTATGAGGAGATCATTTTGGATAATGTTCCAGATGGATTACCATTGGTTAGAATCATAATTCATTGCATGGATCTTATTCTTGGAACTTTTTTATCGAATAAAGAACCACATTAGTTAACACCTACCAAGAATGAAGAATTGACTAGATAGGTTCAATAATTGTTGCAGAATGGTTGATCAAAGAGAGTTTGAGCCCTTGTGCAGTTCTAAATATGTTAGCACCTAAGAATAATGGAGAATGGAGAATGTGCACCAATTCCAAAGCCATAAATAAGATTATAGTGAAATTATGGTTTCCCTTACCGAGAATGGATGATATCATAGATTGTTTGAGTGGAGAAAAATTATTTACAAAGATTAATTTGAAGGGTGGCTATCATCAAATTAGAAGTAGAGAAGGTGATGAATGGAAGACTTCTTTTAAGACAAAAGAGGGTTTGTATGAGTGGTTGGTTATGCCTTTCGGTTTAACTAACACAATGAGTACTTTTATGAGGCTGATGGATGAAGTTATGAAGAAATACTTGGGAAAATTTGTGATTGTATATTTGGATGACATTTTGAAATTCAGTAAGAATAGGGAAGATCATTTGTTGCATCTAACATGAGTATTGCAAAGTTTGAAAGAGGAGAATTTATTGCTTAACTTGAAGAAATGTTCTTTCATGCAAGAGGAAATAGTATATTTGGGATTTGTGATTTCAGCTGATGGTTTGAAGATAGATCTTGAAAAGGTTAAAGTAATATTGGAGTGGCCTACACCTGAGAGTGTTGGAGAGGTAAGATCATTTCATGGTTTGGATAGTTTTTATAGGAAGTTCATTAGAAATTTTAGTTATATTTGTAATGCTATGACTAAAACAATGAGAGGAGACAAAAGGGATTTCAAGTGGACACATGGAGCTAATAAAAGTTTTGAGACATTGAAACAAAATGTTTTAGAATTTATTATTTTGGCATTACCTAATTTTACTAAGGTTTTCCAAGTTGACTGTGATGCAAGTGGTAGTGCAATAGGAGCTATGTTGAGTCAATATTTTTTTTATGATCAAGAGTTCTATGTTATTATTCAAGCTTTGAGTAAATAGAGACATTATTTGATGCCTAAGGAATTTGTATTGTATACCGATCATAAAGCATTGCAATAATTGGGAAGTCAAAGTAAACTGAATCAAAGACACATGAAATGGGTTGAGTACCTGCAAAATTTTGCATTTGTATTGAAACATAGGAGTGGATTGTCTAATAGAGTTGCAGATGCATTGACCATAAGAAGATCTTTTTTGAATGAGATGAGAGTTGAAGTTCTTGGTTTTAATGATTTGATGGGTTTGTATGAACTAGCCCTGATTTTGTAGAAGCTTGGAGAGCATGTAAAAAACCTATCACTAATTAGAAGAGTAAGTGGGATGATTACTTCATACAGGAAGGTATGTTGTTTAAAGGAATTCAATTGTGTATATCGAGAAGTTCAATGAGGGATAAATTGCTTAAAGAGAAGCATAGTGGCAGATTAGGACATTTTGGCATTCAAAAGACTTTGAGTTTTCTTAAGGAGAAATAATTTTAGTTTCAATTTCATAGGGATGTACATAAATTCATGAAATTTTTTAGAATTTTTCAAGTCACAAAAGGATTAAGTCATAATATTGGATTCTATTCACCTTTACCTGTTCCAAATAGACCTTGGGAAGACATCAGCATGGATTTTGTTCTTGTCTTATTGAAGACACAAAGAGGTAGTGATTCTATATTTTTTTGGTGGATAGATTTTCAAAGATGTCACATTTTATTCCTTGTAAAAATACGTCAGATACATTTCATGTAGCAGAGCTTTTCTTTAAGGAAGTTATCAGATTACATGGGTTACCTAAGAGTATTGTTTCCAATAGAGATAGTAAGTTCCTTGGTTACTTTTGGAAGACACGTTGGAAGAAATTGGGCACATATTTGAATTTCAATTCTACTTTTCACCCATAGACAAATGGACAAACAGAGGTTGTGAATAGAAGCTTCGGTAATTTTTTGAGATGTTTGGTTGAAGATAAACCTATAAATTGGGATTTGGTATTGGCACAAGATGAGTTTACATATAATATTTCAAAGAAT